>CM068744.1:104706271-105091271 GCA_035084275.1 Hydrolagus colliei | reverse complement strand
CGGAGGGATTGGGGGATGGTATTCCATAGGGTGGGAGCGGAGAAACTGAAGGCCCGGCCTCCGATGGTGGGGCGGTTCGGGCGGGGGGCATGGAGCAGGCCAAGTCCTGCTGAACGGAGGGTCCGGGTGGGCTAATAGGGGGAGAGTAAATTGGTTAAATAGGGTGGGGCAAGGCCGTGTAAGGCCTTGAAGGTGAGGACGAGGATCTTGAACTCGATCCTCTGGAGAATGGGGAGCCAGTGGAGACGGGCGAGGGTGGGGGTTATATGGAGGCGGGTGCGGGATAATACACGGGCTGCAGAGTTTTGGATGACCTGCAGCCTGTGAATGGAGGAGCTGGGGAGGCCGACGAGGATTTCCAACTGGCTCTATATGTTCTTAGTGCCATTCACATTTAACATTGCAACTGAGGCACAAATGCATTTTCTAAGTTCTTAATTAATTGATATTTGCTGAGCAACATGTAAACACAAGATATTTGTCCAATATGGGTTAATGCATCCAGACACTGGAAATTATTCACGAGTCACTGAGAGGCTTTTGCTCTATGCAAGTTGAAATAAAGGATGTTAAATATTGCATGCAGCGATGCAAACATGTTAAATTCCTGATTTCTTTTTCATTATAAAATCACAGCGGTAGATTTGTGACTTGTAAAAAATATTTGACCTGTGGAGCCTAGGTTTGAATTCAGCTCAAAATGGAGGGGTTGATTATCTCCTCTGTCTGCTCTCTTCGATGGGTTCGGACATCTTCGATACAATTCCCAGTGATCATTTGTGCACTGCATCTGAACACTTCTGAATGTGAACTAACAGGTGCGAACTTTGTAATTCTCAGTTCAGAGGCACAATATGAGCAAGTGGGCAAATTGACAGGTTTGATCACCTCAGTCAAAATTTTCAGTGAAGCATTCCTTGTGTTAATTAGACAAATAAGGAGTGTAAACATCAGATTTTCGCTATTCAATGTTTACGTTCATTATTTGAAGTCAGACTGGTATTTGCGTTACCCATATTGCAAGGTCAGATTCTTGTCTCTGACAAAACTGACATGTAGAATCTGTTAGGATCAGAGTCTGAGAGCAGAGGGTTTATCACTCAGGTACGTGAATAGATTTGACACTAATCTTAATACAGTAATAATAATCCATGCATTTGATATAGTGGTTTTCACATCTTCTAATGTCTTAAAGCGCTTCATAGAATATGCTGTCAAGTGAATTGACTGTATATTTGTACGCAAAATATGGCAGTCAATTGCACACAGCAGTGTCCCACAAACAGGCATGGATTAAAATTAGAATTTGTTTGTTTTGAGGGATTATTCTTGATCTTAATTGGATAAGGAAGAAATTGGTGGTGTTCTTTACAGCATTCTCTGTGTTAATTAGTACATAAATGCATAAGGAATGACCCATATATCCATTTTCCAGAAACTTTACTCTGTATTTAACCTGGAAATTCATGATACTGATACAAAGGGAGAGATATTCTACCAGTGGGTAAAGTTACTGGTATATATGGCATGCATTTACCAAACAAAAATCCCACTGTGCATTTATGCCATAAATGACAACTTTATCGACCGTCAGAAAATAATACATTGGGGCCTGAAATAAGAGGGTGTCCCATTCTCATGTGCTAATCCTATCCAACCAAATTAACATAAAGAGTTACGTTAAAAGACATCTAAAAAAATTATGGGTTGTTCCCCATGGGTCAGCAGGTTTACAATCCTATTACCAACAACAGCAACAAAATTACATCAATAGAGTGCCTTTCACGTCAGGAGGATGTCCCAAGTCAGGACAGTCAACGTTTCAGACAGGGTTGGGGAGGGTGGAGGGAAAGGAGGGATTTGGGGTGAGAGATGGGACCGGCGAAGTGGAGGGTCTTGTGACGGGACTTGAAGGAGGCCAGGGAGGGGGTGAGGCGGAGGGACTGCGAGATGGAATTCCAGAGGTTAGGGCACAGAGGCTGAAGGTTGGTAGGTCGGGGGAACATGGAGCGGGCCAGAACCTGCTGAGCAGGGGGCAGCAGGAGGGTTGGTAAGGGGGTTAGGAGGTCGCAGAGGTAGGATAGGGCAAGGCCGTGGAGGGCTTTTATGGTGTTACCTCCAGGAGATACTGTTTTTGATTTCTCATTACAAAACTTACACCACATTTCCAACTCCACCATGACGCTTACTAGTTGTTATTGCTGAACGTGCATGGTTTTCAAAACACCATTCTTCTTTAGAAGACATTTTCTAGAATACTTATGAAATACCGATTCTGCTGCTTTGTTTCACTCTTTGTGGGACATTGCTGTGTGGAACTGGCTACTGCATTTCGCCCACAAAATACACAGTCAATCCACTTTACAGTCTTTCATGTGAAATGCTTTGAGACATCTGATACGCTTGATAAGGCGCTCTATGAAACTCAAGGATTACAGTATTATTATTTTTCAGGCCTTGGAAACGTGGGCTCTCCTGTAGAATCTGCACTGTGGCCACTAGAGGGAGAACCTGCTCCATCTACTTTTTTCATTCAGAAAAGGAAACTGTGTGTTCAGTGGCAATTGGGATTGTTGTTACACAGTCTGTGTTTGCTGCTGTGGTTTGAATGAATGAACTTCTATTTTCATTGAATATCTAGCAATGGTAGAATTCAATAACACAGCCACCCAGAAACAGTGGAGAAGGAGGACATTTGTCCCATCAAGACAACGTCAGCTCACAAAGCCAGGAGATCATTTCCGTCCCATCACCCCGCTTTATCCCCATACCCCTTCAAGCCCATGACTTTCATGTGCCGATCTATTTCCCTCCAATATTACAATAGACTCCGTCTCCACCACCCTACTCAAGTAGGGTGTACTTCATCCCAAATACTCTCGCGGTGAAAAAATTCCTCCTAAATTCCCCTTTTGCTTTCCTCTGGCTATCTTATAACTTATAACCATGTCCGCTAGTTAATGACTCCCCGATCAATGGAAACAACTTCTCCCTATTTAACCTAACACATTCCCTAATAGGTTTCATAGTTATACTTTATAGCTTCATTGTACTATTTATAAGAATAGATTCTATAGTCTCATAACAGTGTAAAGATTTTTGTTTTCTTTTTTCTTTTTTATGAAAATTCTCAAATGATGCCTTCCTATCACCGACTTACTGTCCAGGTCAATAATCTCTCTCTAAATTTGCTCTCGTAAAACCATTCATCAGTTTGAAAACTCTGTTGTGCAGTCCTGTAGCTCAGTGGTTACAGCCCTCCTCGCCAGCGAGAGACCTGGATTTGATTTCCGACAGGGCAATCTGTCGGGCAAGTTCCCCTACTCCACGTGCCTCTGTTTTACCAGCAGTAGGAACCCGGTTGTTAATCAATTGGCGGATTGCATTTCCAGGGATAATAATCGTTCCACTAAATTAATCAATAATAATTTGGTCACTCAATCCACAACTGTTTATGAGACACTGCTGTGTACAATTGGCTACAGTGTTTGGCCCACAAATAGTCGACTCACTTTACAGTATATTCCGTAAATCACGTTGAGACATCTGGAAGACATGAAAAGCGCTATATCAAATGTAATATTATTATTATATGACGGCCCCATTAACCTCTGCTTTAGCTCGAGTACCTGGAAATCAACAAGTGTAACTGGATGTCGCAAATACCACTATTTTCCAAATGCTGAGTTGAAATATGACTAAAAATGCCATTATATTTTATCTTTGGGTTCAAATGTTTTACAGGTGACTTTTCTCGTAAAAATGATAGGTATGGGACATGTCAAAAATGAGCATGGGTAATTTCAAAACCACAGCCCTATTAGTGGAAACTATTTTTATTTCTTCACACATTGATGCCACCCGCTCAGTAATCAAAAACTCTTGAATTCTTTCTCCCACATTTATTCACTGTGTCGATCCCTATTTTTAACTGCACTGAATCATTCTGTCCAATGGGAAACCCAGCTAAATAAAAACCACAGGAAAGAAGTACTAAAGAAGAGGAATGAGCAATTCCATTGAGGTATTTTTAATTGTTTTATGTTTCAGCTGAACTCCAAGGAGATTAAGCAGATTTTTGCCCGCAAAATATACGGTCAATTTCACTTTACCGAGTACTCTGTGAAGCGCTTTGAGATGTCTCGAAGACATGATCAAGTGCTATATCAAATGCAAGGATTATAATGATAAAGCGCGGAACGAGAAGAAGCACAATTCTGTGCCTAAATTTACACAAGCCATTGTGGAAATGCAGGGAGATCAAGCCAGCCATGTGAAGGTCTGTTGCATTTCCTATCGCAGTCAGTGGCAGGCCCTGCGTGCAGACTCTTCAGTGTGCTTTGCCGTTAGCCTCAGAGTCAACGACAAGAGATGTCATACCCTTTTGCTGATAGCTCCACAAGTAGGTGAAATCTGCAGCGACAGAAAACCAGACAAAAAGAGGAGAGCACTTCTGACTTTACCGATACACACTCAACAGCCATTCACTCCTTTCAAACTGAATTGGACTAAAATCTCAAACACCACCCTTGGCAAATCTCACAGGCATTTGCTGTAAAAGTGATTGCTTCCAAAAGAGTACACTTTCTCCAGCAAACATTGGTTGCAATTTCGGTTTACAGAGCTAAACTCCTCTGAGTACACATGTTGTATTATGACCATGAGTTGGGACAGCTATTTGCCTCCCATCTTCCCCTTATGTTTGAGGCTCGGGAGACCCGCTTCAGTATATGTGTCTCTGATGTTCATTTGTTTCCCGCCAGGAGAGCGAGAGAGAGAGAGATTTTCCCGATGGCTCAATTAGGTCAGCGTTACTCATTGTGGAACTGAGCCAATCAAAACAGAAAAGTGCCTAGTTTAACATCCAATTTGTGCCTTGTGCACAGTAGGGGAACAACAAATAGCCTCAGCAACCCTAGGCTAAGAAGAATCAACCGCAAAGATCCTGCTCTTCATTGCTCACAGAGAAATCCCTGTTGCGCGGTGCCACTTTGGATGCTTGTGCACGACAAGACTGTTCTTTTCTGTGATATTTCCCACGGTCAAATGACCCGGCCACACTGATCGTCGTCTCGCTCAGCTCCCGTTAACCATTGCAAACACAAGCCCTGACGGGTATGTGGCTGGACAAGCTTGTGAGACAGTGCCACAGGACTCAATGGCAAACTGACTGCCGGTCGCATCCTCGAATATTCAGCCTGTGGGACTCAAGTGCAGAGTGGCAGATTCAGTTGGTTCGAATCCAGCGGTAACCAAACACCTACTCTGACGACCCCAAGCTGTGGGTTCTTGCCATTCTGTAGAAGCATTATTTATTAATGCACTCCAGAATTATGTTTCAGCGTGCGTGTCTCCAGTCCGATAGTAAGCGTTCCAATCCAATTGGGGAATTTGCATGCGTAAGAGACTTATGCGGAACGTTCAGTCTGGTTCGGATACTTTTAAGTGCGTGATCCTGGGTTTCCACATATCAGACACCCATTTGACCAAAATATAAAGAGGAAATATCAGTGTGCAAGCCACGTAATGTGTGTGGCCCCAGACACAACCACCAGCCTCAGCACAGCACAGGACTCAGCAACAACAACAACAAAATTTAGACTTGTACAGTATAGGGCTTTTCACGTCGCACAGTTGGGTTCTGATTTTGGACTGGAAAGTTTGGTTAAAAGGGAATCTGTACAGTGCAAGTTGTTGCAAGTTGTTGCGTTGGTGTAAATCTAAGTTGTTGTTGTTGTTGTACAGTGTCTGGTTAGGAGCATCAACGTCTGCGGCCTGCAGTCAGATATGTGTGTAAACAAAAAAAGAGCATCGGAACTACGATTCCCAGTGTTCCCATACCCCAGGCATGGATGAGTCGCATAAAAACCTACAGTACTAATGTCTAGTTTTGAGAGACTGGAACCCCAGACTCAGTTAGACCCAAAACAGAGGATTCAGAGCATTACAGTCCAAAGCTTGAGAGGTGCACAGAACTAGGCTTCAGCGAGCAGAAAGTCCCAAACATTCAGGACACTCCTATTGCTAAAGAGTTCTGTAGACTTTAAAAAAAAATCAACAACTACAATTTTACATTTCTATAGCATCTTTCACAACATTAGACAAACATTAGAACTTCACCTCCTGGCTGGTTTATTACAGTTGTTGTGCATGAAAAAGCAGCTGATAGTCAAATGCCCGACGCAAACCCCCTCGACTATCAGTGTTCTGTGCAATTGTTTGCACTCAAGTAGTTTGTACTCAAGCACATCATTTTATCATCTGCCCACAACCAGTGACAGCGCAAAACAAGAGGTCCTCACGTCTGATTAGAGTACTTGCCTCGCAAGCGAGACGTGCGTTTAATTCCTGGCAGAGCAAAATGTTGGACAAGTTTCCTTATTGCACTCGCCCCCCCCAGTTTACCTAGCAGTAAGTGGGAACCCGGTTGTTAGCCGAACGGTGGATCACTTTTCTGGGGATAATATTTCCTTAAAAAGAGAATAATTTGGTAATTCAATCCATGACTGTTTGTGGAACACTGCTGTGCTCAATTGGCTGCCAAGTTTCACCCGCAAAATATACGGTCAATTGATTCCCTTTATAGTTTATTCTGTGAAGCATTCTGAGAATCTCGAAGATGTGACAATTTCACTACATCAAATGATGCGAGGATTACTATTATTATTATCATCGGTGCATTGTTTAATTGAGGACAGAGCAGTCGGTCATGAGCTGACCACCACAGTAACAGTAGCACAAGCAGACTTGAGACCTACAGGCTGAATATTCGAGGATGCAACCAGCAGTCAGATAAATATTCGAACACCATATTTACTATTCGCAACAGCCTCACAAGGAAATAACCAGCAGTGAAAGAGTGTGAAAGGCTTGTATTACTCAAGTGGTCTTCTTTTGATGTGTTCGCATGCACCGCTACATTAGGACAACGTACAAAATGCTGGCTTTGAGAAGAATATTTTAAAACCAGATGCACGTTTCTTGCTGGTCAATTAGTATCTTTATTAATTTAGTTTTTTGTGTCATATTTCCTTTCTCCCTTTTAGTCTCCCTGCCCTGTACAAAAAGACAAGCGTGGAGGACATGCTAAGCCTTGGCTTCTCCTCATACGCCCTGGAGCCAGCCACTATGATGCCTGTCAACTCCAGATACAGGGAAATGTCCACGCATATGTGGGACACTCGGTAGTTTGGTTTCGCGATTCTTAAATCTAGTAATGGGTTTCCATGTGTGGACACATTGCCGGATCAAAAAACTCTTTCCATCCCTGGCTCATCATATTACATTGTAAAATACTGCAACGCTGTGTAAGGCATTGCCTGACCTATTGATTCTACTCCAGAAGAAATGATAAAATTATTTACAGCAGAATTTCAGAGTTATTTATTTTCAAGGATTCCGCTAAAACAAAATTGGTTGCCCAATATCGTACACATGAGTCCAGGATCCTTCTTTACACTATATTTTTTTTTAAAAAAATTCAGAAGAAGGGGAGTTGTTGACCTGGCTTACAGTCCACCAGATAAAATTGGTCACTCACTTCATAATTGTTTGTGAGACATTGCTTGCCCAAATTGGCTCCCAGGTTCAGCTACAAATGCACACTCACTAAAGTTTACAGCAAGCCTCAGTGAAATGCTTCAAGATGTTTCAATGTTGTGTAAAAGGCAAGGATTCTTATTAGCACTATTCTTGTGTGAGCCTTGACATTGATGGTTCAATGAGATATCAGAGTGAGTATATATCAAGTCACTGAGATACCACAGAGAATGGGCTACCAAATCAGTGAGCTACCACAGGCAATGTGGTAAACCAATTCACAGAGTGTGCCACCAGAATAGCGAGATAATAGGCATAACATACATTCACACAGCATCTCCCATATAAAGTAATTGTCTCAAAGTACTTTTCACTGCCTCACTGAAAAAAAATAATCCTTGCATTTGATATTGCACTTTTCTCATCTTCTAGACATCTCAAAGCGCTTCACAGAATATACCGTAAAGTGAACTGACTGCATATATGTGGGCAAAACACAGTAGCCAATTGCTCACAGCAGTGAGCCACAAACTGCCGTGGATTGAAATGACCAATTTATTATTGATTTTTTTGAGAGATTATTATCAGGCGTGTGGAGTAAGGAAACTTGCCGAACACCCTGCCTGGTATTGAACCCAGGTCTCTCGCTTGTAAGGCAAGTGCTCTAACCATTGAGCTACAGAGCTCCACAGAATACTGCAAAGTGATAGAGAAAAAAGTGTGTGTGCTGGGCAGATACGCCAAATTAGGATACTAATGTTCACGTAAAGAAAATCTAAAGTCAAGATTTAGTTAATGGTATCTTCACCTTCCATTGGGAAATAATACTAATTTTCTCTTTTCAAAACTCTGCTGAGTGAAATGATAGAGAAATAAGAGTAAGATTAGAAAGGCTTACTTAGACTATAAGTAGGAGATATAAATATTTTTGTCTGCGGGTAAACGTGGAAAGCATTCACTTTGTTTTTTTGGACGATTCAGTAGTTGTTGCCTGCCTGTGAATTAAATTCTGTCTGAGGTCGCTCTATAAAGGTTAATCACTTCATATTTCCTGGCAGTTAAAGGGCCCTGTGAGGCTGCAGTCTGCTTGTTCTGTGTCACAGCGCTGAGTATGTGAGTAGGCTGCAGGGATGGCTGCCATTCCTCACCTATATAGCAGAATTTGCTCATCAGGCAAAGTCAACAGAAATAGAATCACTGGCTCTCAGAATTATTTAACCCTTTCAACAGTCGTTTGTGAAAATAGTTCTATGGGGGTCAGTTTGGATGTACATTCAATATTTTGTGCAATGGACCTCCCAGAGGTGGAGCCCCAATTATGTTCTCAACTGCAATACGTATTAATCAGGGCCGACCTGCATTGGAGTTGTGGCTCAGGGATTGGGGCTTTCAAGGGAAATAATACTCATTTTTTGATTAAGTGTCAAGCACGCAATTAACCTAGTTAATAAGGTATTGGCAGCAACGCTAAGCTTTTGGTTGTCGCAAAACGTTTGCGGTAACGTTTTAAAAGTAAATAGATCTTTGTTCCAAAACATATTCTATATCTCCAATGGCTCAGCAGATATATGCAAATCTTTAGTTTGACACTGAGCAATGTGAACTCAGATTAGATCAACATTCTGTGCAGTATAAACCAGTGCAATGATGGTGAGGAGCTACAATTGGTCTCAGTTGTCTTGGGCTACAACAGGAATACACAGTCACAGTCCCACACCTGGTAACTAACCAATAACAGGACATCTGGTGAGGATTGCAGTGGGATCGGTAATGATGCTCTCTTTTTTGAGAAGCTTGCAATCAGACTAAATCCTGGGTCATATAGGAAAACAAGGCTGTGTCTTAGTCTAGATCCTACTATGGAGAAAGAGAGAAAAATGTAGTATATATTTGTAGGAATATACGTAGGTGTATGCAATAAAATATATGTTTCTGCTTTATATTTTCTCCCTCATAGATGTGTACATTCTGCGAGCCCAGTAAACCTTCAACAGCTTGAATTGGCATTCAGTGATCAGCCAGCAGGAGGCAATATTCAATTGAAGTGTGTCAGATGCTGCCATTCTTACTTTCTTTATCATCCTAAATCAAAAAGTAGATCTTAATAATAATCATAATCATCTTTGCATTTTATATAGTACCATTCACATTGGGAGGATGCCTCAACACCCTTCACAGGGCGCATTGAAAGTCTAGTGATTGTGTGTGTTGTGGGCAAGCAAGGTAAGGCTCAGAAGCATATTGGATTGATTCGAGCTTTAACATAAGAATTTTGATTAGGTAGCAAGTTTGCTAATATTCTATCAGGTTGACTTCCTTAAAAAGCAAACGGTGCTTGTGTGTATTGGAATATGTTTTCCTTGTAGACATTTGGAATTGAAGGTGGGTGACAAGCTCACATTTTCCAGTTTCTTTTTCCTACGGTCAAGCATTGCATGTATGACTCTGGTACAGAAAGTTGTGATTGGTTAGTTTATAGAACGATACTCGCACTGAGTCTGAGAGCAGAACCAGAATCACATGCAATGGAGTAAAAGCATTCATATCTAGAATGCTGCAGGTAAATTCAGGATCCAGTATGTTAAACTGCTAACTCCACCCATGCTTGTTCATATCTCCAACCAAGATAAAACACAATAACAATCCTGCTACATTGCACACAGGATAAGAGGCAGAGTGTTCAAAGATGCGGAAGGCAAATGTAGGCTAAGCATCAGGAAATACTTCTTTATGTAAAACATAATTAACAGCTGTAACAATTTACCAGGAAAGACATTGGACTCATTTAAGAACCATGTAAAATGGTAGCGAGAAGATGGCAGGGCTGGTTTTCCAGAATGACAGATCAAATAGGTCAAAGAAGTTTCCTTCATCTTGGGCTTTATTTTATGCCTAGATAAAAAACTAAGAGATAAAAATGCACCAAGAGTATATCCACCTGGCATATGCATGATCATCAGTGGCGCGTTTGGTGATATTCTTCTTTTACTAGACTTCAGAAGGTCTAAAGGACCTTGATCCAGATTGAAAGCACTATAAAAGGCAGCATAGATGAGATCAGTGCTTTGTTTATTTGCTTGTGAATTGAAATGTCATTTGAAAGTGTTCCAGCTGAGTTAATATTTGCTCTGAGAGGCAGCAATGTGGTATCGTGGCAGAGATGGTCAGGATTTACAATGATTGACTTCTCACACTCAACTGTAGGAGCAAAAAAAAGTTTTTTTTCTATTTGGAGAATTATTGGATTGCTTTAAATAATGTGTGTAAGAACGTAAGGAGTTAAAAAAAACTGGAAAGTATTATCGTATGATTTCTATTTCCCCCTCCAATTTTCTGCTTCGTGGTGGCACTAACTTATAATGGGATGTGGTTCTGCAGGAAATTACCCAACCTGTGGTATCATTATTACTGGGAAAAATGCTTGCCTTTAAGGGGATCATCCTAGCATTTGATATAGGGTTAGGGACTAAGGCACCGAGGATATAGTGCCTTCTCACATCGTTGAGATGTCTCACAGAATATATTGTAAAGTGTATTGACTGTATATTTTTGTGGGCCCAAATCACAGCTATCAGTTTTTTTTTTAAAAAAGACCTGCCGCATTGTCATTGTGATAAGGTCACAGGCAGGTGACTCCGCTATGTTACAATGTGATTTATATTACCATTTGTTGTGTGTCAAAAGCAAATAGAATCAAGTTTTTCCTAGAAATGTTTCATGACGGTAATGTTTCTTTTAAGATTACGCTGTGATAATGCCTTCCCCTGTTGATTAGCTACAGAAGGAACCGATAGCTGTGAATCTCAGCCATACATAAAGGCAAGTTTGATCTCCAATCTGTGCATGTTTGGGTGATCTCAAACTGATTGGTGGTTTAGGTACTGCAGTCGGCCTCAGCTCTCCTGTGTTGGGGAAAGGGAACATCTATCCAGTAGTTCCAACTATCCAACTAGCTGAAAACTACATATGCATGGACGTTTGATTGCACTACCTTTTATTATCTAATTGCATGCAAACATTGACGCAGTAAGTTCACGACAATGGATGACCACTGGGATGAGGTGCTTGGGTCGGTACTTGTGAAAACATACCCTCGCACAAGTTGATGAAATCAGGAGAGAGGAAAGTCTGGAGGGGGAAATCAGATCTGCTTTGTCACATTACCTTTTTTTTTAATGAAGACTTTTTTTAGGATCGGCGGATTTCATTGAAACAGCAACCAGGATTACTATTTATTGAGGGTAATTGGGGTGAGGATCATTGGATAGACTGGGACATGTAAAATGTAAATACGAAAGAGAGTAATCAAAGAACATGAAAACTAACTAAAAACAAACTAAGTGACGAACTGAAACATTTCTGCTTCTGTGTTTTTTTTTTGAAAAGACGAGAGTGGGAGCTACTTGGAGGATTTGTTTCGACAGGAATTCTTCATAAAGAAACACAAACACAAAAACACCTGATGGTAACCCACATCAATCCATTGGATCTCCACTCTGACATGATCAACTCCTGGAGGGAAATTCCTGTGGGTTCCTAGGAATTCTAATAGGATCCCTATTAGGGAATTCTATGAAGAAATACAGTAAGTCAGATCTGTGTAATCATTCATTTTGTCTACAGATGGTTTCTTCAACCGTTCAGAAAGTTCGATTAACTGTTATCATTGAGAGCTGATGATAATTGCTAATTGGTTTGCATAAACAGTCTTTATTTTACTTCAAAAAGCAAAATGTTTCAAAGCTCACAGATGAATTCAGAGCAGAGCAGATATCCCAGTGTAAGCAGTCGTTAAGGAAATGTTGGTGCGTTATTTTAGTAGGCTGTATTTCACGTAAATATATTGTGTGAAAAAAAATACTGAGACTGTTTGTCTTTGTTTGGGTTTATTAAGAATGTTAGCAGCAATTATGAAGTTCTGGATATGTAGTTTTGAATTGTGTAGATGACAGAAAAAGCAGATTATCTTTCAGATGAAATGCAAAACCAAAGTCCTTTCCTTAAATACCAATCCAAGTAAAATCCTCAGGGACCTGTAGGGACTCTACACTGAAAGTTGATTACATTTCCTAATACAGTATATAGCAAATTAACTGTTAAAGTAGTTTATGCACACTAATAAGAAAGAACAAAACCTAGAGTCGATAGTGTATTTAGATTAGCTTGGACTGTTCCTTCTCATTGTAATAGACCTGAGTTTGTGACTAGTTTGGGTTCCTGTCTCTTCAGTCATTTGTCTCGGATGAATGCAGAGCCTTTTTGATGGTGTGTCAATTTGAAGGGCCGATGTATGTGGTAACGAGTTTCTATTCTTTCGGGAGAATGGATGTTTCTGAGACCATTACTTCCAGATGAGTTAAATAACATCAGTGTACATTTCGTGCCAGTTACCCTAACAGTAAACTCAGCCCGTTTGACCCTAGCACTCTGAAGCAAGCACTGGGAAGACCAATTTCGCAAAGGTTAGCTAACAGAGAAATCAGAGTTAACTTCTATTAACATCCAAACAATAATAACTTTCAAGTAACTGTAATATAGGGCCTGTGATTATCTCAATCGGAATCTCTATTGGTGATCTGACCCCTGATCAATCCATATCCCTTCTGGCTTCAGTCAATGACCATTCAGCAGATATTTGCATTATTTCTATCTTGTGTAAGTATTTGTGCAATTGTGTTCTGTTAGAAGTGTTCTGAATATCATGTAATTTTTCATTAAGGAATCCAACTCACACAAAAAGGAAAAGGAATTCTTCCAGTCACCAGCATTATATCTTTCTGGTCAGCATGAACCTCAATCCAACACGATGTACCTCTGGAAAATAGAATTCTACCAATTAAACTAATTGTCTTTATTAAGGAATCCTGTTAAGAAGTATACAAATTGAAATATTTAAGAGGGAGTTTGATGAATAATTGCGATAATAATAATCTTGCATTTGCTTATAGTGCATAATCACATTGTGGAAATGCATTTCATGGCATATTCTGCAAAATAGAGTGACCTGTGTGTGTGTGTGTGTGTGTGTGTATATTGACCCTAATAAAATGATGTAACGTGCTGAATGGACTATTCCTGTTCCTTTTTTCTTATGGTTTTAGACTCCAAAGTCTTGAGAAATCATGGCTTTGCCGGTACAATTTGGCACATTTAAGTAAGTGCAAATATCTGATAAGATATTATCGGAAGTCAATCGTGATTTTTTTTTTTGCAGCTGGCTGAGTGGATTCATGAAGTTGGCTGCCATTTCTAATGCATTCAATTTTGTATAATTACTGATGACGCAAATACAAAGTTGCTGTGATTTTTAATTCAGATGGATTGGTTAACACTGTGGTAAATTCGAAATAATTCCACAGCCTTTACGACTGGTGGTTCACATGCTCCATGTGAAATATGTTTCATTTAGGAATGTATCATTAGAATAATGATATTATTACGATTGAACTCGATGTGGCACTTTTCACGGCTTCCGCGCGTCTCAAAGCGCTTCACAGAATGTACTGTAAACTGAATTGACTTGTCTATTTGTGGGCGACATGCGGCAGCCAATTGCACACAGCAGCGACCCACGCCCAGTCGTGGATTGAAACGAGCCATTTTTATTATGAACAAACAAGTTAACAAGGACAGGTTCCTATCGAATAGTTTTCTCTCATTACGCGTTAACTTTAAGAATGACCTTATCTCTCCCCAAGATTGCCACAAGACTACATATTAGCAGCTTCCTCGTGTTGAATTGAAGCAACTCCCGGTCAGGAGTGACCCCTCTGCCAATGATGATCATTAAACTCTACCTTGCTCTTTCTCACGTCGAGGTTTTTTTTTTGCTGCTTTTATTGTTCCTGCACAGCCATAAACACAACGGAAATTGTGCCTATAAACGGGCGGGGGGAGAGAGAGAGAAACAGGCGGAATGGGTTCCCTTTCAAAGGCTAAGGGGGGGGGTGAAAAATAAAATGGAATAACTCTCTCTCTGCATATCCCCCCCCCCACACCTCCCACACAAACCCCTATGAAGTATTTGGAGGACCATTGGTGTAGTAACTCGAGTTGGAAAATTAAATCTGATTGATGGTTAGTTCAATCGTTATTGCTCACCCTCCCTTGCCTCTCCCTCCACTCAAAACACAAGCGTTTCCCAGCCACCTGTCCTCGGATCTTTTGGGAAAAACGGGTTGAAGATGTCAAAACGTTTCTATTTTTTCGATCGTGGCTTTGAAATGTAAACAGTCCAGTCTCGGAGCAGAGGCGAGACTGGGTGTTAATAGGAGTGATGGGGGGTGGGAGAGAAGGTGTAGCCTGTTTCCTCTGCTGTTTGCAGCGTTGGGGACTGACAAGGTCCCTGGGGGCGTGTTGGGTGAAGTTGATCTCACTGGATATTTGCTTTGCGTGTTTCACAATGACATTCCTGCTAATGAATGCCGCCTTTGTGTGTGTGTGTGTCTCTGTGTGTCTCTGTGTGTGTGTGTGTGTCTCTGTGTGTGTGTGTGTCTCTGTGTGTGTGTGTGTCTCTGTGTCTCTGTGTGTGTGTGTGTCTCTGTGTGTGTGTGTGTCTCTGTGTGTCTCTGTGTGTGTGTGTGTCTCTGTGTGTGTGTGTGTCTCTGTGTGTGTGTGTGTCTCTGTGTGTCTCTGCGCTGTTTTAATACTGGGTAAGAAAAAAAGGATCACCGAGAGAAATAACAAGCCACAGCCGACTTCACCAGCAAACGCTCTGAGCCTCCTCGACTAACCGGGCCGAAGTTCTCAAGCCTCTGTTGTGTTGTTCATCTATATAAATGTAAGTTTTGATTGATTGATTGATTATCAATTTCCGTAGACAATTTGTCCCTCCCCCCCCCCCCCCCTCCATCGGTATGAGAGCTGTAGGTGTATTCGCATCTGGCACCATCCGGACGATGAAGTGATCTCAACGCCTGACCCACCCCATCGGAACTTATCACGTTGGCAAATCATCCAGCAGACTTCAGCACAGAAAGCGCCCACTCCCAAGCCTCCCGACACAAAACCCGCCAGGCCGGTGCCGCCGCGTTACTATATTGTACACGAGACAACGGCTGGTATTAGTATTAGTGACGGTCCGTCGTTTTGAGGGCTGGCGAGAAAACCCGTTGAAAAGATTCCCTCAATGTTCGGTCGACACTAGTCGCTCTATTACTGCGGCTCTCTGACACAAGGCACACAGTTAACAGCGTTAACTCTGTTCTCCCGCTGTTAATGTGTGCCCGTCTTATTGGTAGGTTACAGCCCTTAAATGTTTTATTGATCAAGTATGGACCAAAGTAAATCCACTCTACACCTTTTCACACACACACACACGCACACACACACACACACACACTCACTCTTTCCAACTGTGAGCCGGTTCCCTTAATTTATTTTCAACGATAACATGGGAAGGAACAGAATAGTCGAACACTTACAGACACTTCTGCCTGGGGGAGGTGGGTGGGGAAAAAACAATAAGAAAAGCATAAAACTATAAGTGTGTCACAATCATTTACACAATACATGTCGACAAACTCAAATTACAACACAGACAACAACAAATCAGGTTACCAACGAACCCCAGTTTTATGTACACTATTGATAAAGGAATACGAGTAAGTCATCTGTACAGTGGGCGCCGTCTAGGGCTTGAGGCTGAGTTGGGTGGGGATGGGTGGGTGGGTGGGGAGTGGGGGGGTGCGACTTTACTGGAGAATGACAAGGGAACTGTTCCCATTGAGGGAGTGAGAAGTCCAGACCGTTTTCGGAATTCCTCTTTTATGTAACTCGGGAGGATCCAAGTGGAGTGGAGGGGGTTGGGGGGGGGTTCTAATGTCTCTTTGCCATGGACTTTTGCAGATCTCGGGAAAAGCAAACATTGCACGGATGCTCAGGGAGTTTGATGCTCACACACCAGAGACACACATTTGGATTCCAACAGCGGCATCGTTACACCGCCAATAGCCGAACTTCGTGGCATGAAAGGCACTTGGTAAAATGCATCCATACTCAAAAAATCACTCCAAGAACAGTGACTACATCTGAGGAACTTTCAATGAACGAAAGTTTGATTTAAGGCACTATATAACACGGTACGTGCACATACACACAGACACACACACACACAAACCACGAGCTTCTCTCTATCCTGTTCTACTGATAAATAACTTTTAAAATTCATGGAAGCATTTACAGTCACTTCGCAAGACCTAGGAACGGGCAACGAGATTGCATTCACTTTACACGGTAACTCCTTATTTCCATTAGTTTGGAGATTTCAGCAAAACAGTTTCTAGCGGGGGAATCTTGTGGAAACACAGACCAGTTCGGATTGAAATCTTTGCACCATTGCTGATGAGAGAGTGAGAGAGAGTGTGAGAGAGACTCCTGCAATGCCCGAGAGAGAGACACAAAGGAGTTCAGTATGAGTGTGTTCCAACACACCAATTGGTAGGTCTGCACAGTAAACTTTCCCACCAAACACTCATCAAAACCAAACACAAAACACTGTAGATGCTGGCAATCTGAAACAAAAGCAAAGGGGAAACTCAGCAGGTCAGGCAGCATCCATGGAGAGAGGACAAAAAAAAAGAAGTTTCGGAAGACACAACCCTTCGAGACAACCCCAAGAGACAACCCTTTGTCAGGACTGGGGCTTGTTTAAAACCACGTTGTTTGCTTTTTTGTGTTTTTCCTTCCGATTTTGCCAAGGAGCCCTCCCCCGCACCAAAAAAAATAATAATAATACAGTACGGTCGGGAGTTCAAACGAAACCTTCCAGGAAGTCTTTTCAGTTAAACATCGGCTTGAGAAAGGCGAGGCGAAGGTGGGCGCTGTCACATGGGTGGGGTGACGGGAGTCCAAGAAGAGGCCAGCCTGCTGTGCTGGGCATCGTACTGATTCTCACTCAGCTCGTTTCCAGGGACGCCGTCGTAGAGAGGCGATCCCGACGAGGAGACGCTCACCGAATGAGCCAGAGATGTGTAATGAGCCGGGGAAGCCCGCAGGAACTGTGAGCTCAGACCGCTGGACATACCGCCAGACTGGGACACTGGGGTGATGGTACTGTTGCTGACTGACCACAGACTCGGGTATTGGCTGCAAATCAGAAAAGGGAGAGAGAGAGAGAGGTTAATAAAATAATAATCACAATAAAATAATAATCCTCCAATTTGACATAGCGCTTTTTCACGTCTTCAAGAGCTTCACAGAATATACTGTAAAGTGAATTGACTGGATATTTGTGGGCGAAACTTGGCCGCCAATTGTGCACAGCAGCGTCCCGCAAACAGTCATGGATTGAAATGACCCAATTTTATTATTGTGGTTTAATATTTTTGGAGGGATCATCCTCGTCTCAAAGCGCTTCACGGAATATACTGTAAAGTGAATTGACTGGATATTTGTGGGCGAAATACTTGATGGGAGAGACCTGTAATAGGTTTGGTAAAATTCAAACCAGACATTTATATAAAGTATTTATACCGATTACTTCGCATCCGATTTACAATCGAGTATAAGTACCCTCCACATTTTGGTGATTTCAATTATATTAAGTTTTGTCAACAGACCATAGGTTCCAAAAGTACAATTGATGTGTTGTTGCACAAAACGGTTGCTCATCTACGTCCTCTCGACGTGTAAAGGCGATATATAAATTTAAGTTTTGAAGTTTTGATTGATTGAAATCGAACTAGCAAGTATTCTTTATATGGCATTCCACATTATTGGCTCACTTTCCATTCTGTTTCTGAATTGTGATTTAAAAACAATGAAACCAAACAAACAGTTTAGCAGAGCACGAGGTGTGAGTGTAGCTCTCACCCTGATCTTCTCTACCTGGGAAAGTTCCAGCAGATGAGGTTATTGCGTAAATGGATTTCATTAAGGTTGTAAACACAGATTTCAATTAAAACAGTGCACCACTCTGTGCCCACACCAATGGAGATCTTGCAGTTAT
This sequence comes from Hydrolagus colliei, assembly GCA_035084275.1. NCBI lineage: Eukaryota > Metazoa > Chordata > Chondrichthyes > Chimaeriformes > Chimaeridae > Hydrolagus > Hydrolagus colliei. Next base: position 105,072,784 of record CM068744.1, on the reverse strand, counting down.
CCTTTCAACTGCAGAAGACTCCAGTCCTTTAACATTATATAGCTGCTGTAGTTTTGCTCCTATGACATTTTGGAGAATGGTAGCATATCACATATGTAACAATTTCCCGCAGCCCCTAAACCATTGGTGCCCTGAACAACAACAATCATTGAATATAGCTAGATGTAAACCTAGCTCAAGGTTCCCAGCCAAGTTCCCAGCACGATCATTGGGCCTGGATCAGTTGCAATTTGACTGCCCCATCCCTTTCCCTCAGGGTCTCTCTCTCTCTCTCTCACTGTGATTTCCCCCCTCAGGGTGTGTGTCTCTCACTCACCCTGATCTTGTCTCAGGGTTCTGTTGTTTGTAAGACTGCTAGATTGTTCCCAGTTTTTCCTGTTCTCGCTGCCCCCCCCTCCTCACTCTCATCCACTTCTGAAAGCCCAGCCAATGCCAACAGTTGAGTTTCTGCCCTCCCACTTCCACCCCACCCTCCCAATACCATCCTTCATGGAGTCCTGTCGTGCAATGGTTAGTGCACTAGCCTCGCAAGTGAGTGAACCTGGATTCAATTCCCAGCAGAGTGAAACCTCAGACACGTTTCCTCTCTCCACACAAACACATGCCTTGGCTTACCTAGCAGTAAGTAGGCACCTGCTTGTTAGTCCATTGGTGGATCATTTTTTTGGGGTAATAAAATAAAGAATCAATAATGGTTTGGTCACTTAGTTCATTCACGACTATTTGTGAGACACTGCTGTGTGCAATTGCCTACAAAATAGGTTTCGCCGACAAAATATGCAGTCACTACACTTTACAGTATATACTGTGAAGCACTTTGATGCGTCTCAAAGATGTGATAAGGTACTATATTAAATGCAAGGATTATTATTATTATAATTAGATGATCTTGCAAGTCTCGAGTTGGGATTTTTTAGATCATAGTCCAACAATGGGGTGGGGAGTGCTGCATTGTCCAGGGTGTAGCTATCTGGTTGGGAGGCTGGGCCAAGGTTCTGCTTAGGTCGACTTTAAAGGTTCCTAAAGGACACTATTTAAATATGAATGGAAATTCTTCATGGGTCCTGGCCATCAGTTACCCAAATAAAATTGGTCATTGATTTATGGCTGTTTGTGGGGACATTGCTCTACCTAGAAACACATGTCTCACTAAACCTTGTTGAGCACTTTTCAACATGATCAGGCACTATACCAAATGCATGAATTAAATTACCATCCATTGAAATTAATTTATCACTGTATGTTATATATATATATATATTTCCTTACTAATGAGCATACATGATCTTAATGGAATGATCAGCAAAAACCTAGGTGCTAGTTAGTTAGTAGATTGTAACTGTGAAGATCCATTGAATAGAAGTTATTTCAATTACTTATAGCCATTATTTACAATATGGAAATGGATCAAAGCTCCTAAAAGAACATCTATAAAGTGTAGTGGCTGTATATTTGTAGGTAAAGGTGGTTGGAAATTGGATACCATAAGGTACCACAAACAGCCATGAAAGGGATCATCAATTAATTTTGAGGATTGTTGGTCAGGCCAGCAGAAGAAACTCCCTCCTCCCAAGTTAATAGAAACAGCACATCACTATTCATTCCTGGGTCAGATTAATGAAGATGACAGTGGCAATCGTCGAGTTATGTTAAGGAAATTTATATAGTTTTAATTTATGTTCAAATACAACACTTGAGAAGTTGAAGGCAATGATTTTTCTAAATAGAATTAAATAATAATAATCCTAGCATTTGATACAGTGCTTTTCATATCTTCTAGACTTCTCAAAGTGCTTCACAGAACATACTGTAAAGTGAATTCACTGTATATGTGTGGGCAAAACAGCAGCCAATTGCGCATATAGGGTCCCAGATGTGGATTGAATTTACCAATTTATTATTTTTGTGAGAGATTATTATCAGGCGTGTAGAGTAGGGAAACTTGCCCAAGGCTTCGCTCTGCCTGGAATCGAACTCAGGTCTCTCGTTTGTAAGACGAGTGTTCTAACCACTGAGTTACAGGACCCGACTATTATAAAGTTATAAAGGGATGAATATTCTCACACCTGCAAATTTAAGGATGAGAAATCTCCTATAATATATTAGGACTTCGTATCACTCGAGATTGGCAATCCTTCAACAAGTATTAGCAGGTATTCTTGTTTGCTCAAATCTATAATGTTTTCATGGCAAAGGTACCATACCTGGAGTTGGTCGGGGTGCCAGTACTATGTGACATAGGCAGCATACTGGTGTGAGTAGCAACCTGCAGGCTGGACCAATTGTCATGACTGGGTAGCATGGAGAGACAGGGCGAGGAATTATCAGGATAACCAGCTGAAAATACAACCACATATAGAGAAATAAGGTATCATACAATGGGCAGATTTGTTGGACGAGACAAGGGGAACAGTGTTATTCTCCAGATTGTGATACTTTCAAATGATGACATAATGTGAAAACTAACCATTTCCCATTGTAACGATGCGGTTAACATTTTATTTTAAAGTTTGAAAACATCTATCTGACATATTAACTTGCAGACTCAATAAAATTGCAGCTTTTTGAACATTTGTTGAGTGCTACAAACGAGATCAACACTACATTAATATTGTATCACTGTTGGAAATCGGTCAGCTTCAGTGGATAAGGAGATTAATCATGAAGCTGAAGGAAAGCTGTACTTCAAATGGAAGAAAATAGGTTTAGAATTAATTCTTTGGTAAGACTTTGGACATCACTTTTTACATCAGAGATACAGATAGTTATGAAGAAATGAATCATGTGACAGATTGCATTGTTTCATGAGGATTAGAAATCACCATCGGTTTGCGCTAATATGTACATCAATTTCTGCCCGTCTCAGAAACCCAATACTTGAATTGTTGGGTTCATGTGGGTCAAATGTAATCTGATCAATTATAATGAATATTCAGAATATGAGAACAAGTTATGTTCGTTTCTTTTGGTATGAAATCAGATCACAGTAATACTGAACCAATTTTTAATCCCACAAAAATATATATATTTTTAGTGTTTTAGCCTCAAAATAACTTGCTAAAATGCTTTGTGGTACAGTCAAAATTATCCACTAACGTTCATGGTGTTGAGAATCTTGTTCGCCCCCTTCAGCCCCCATGAGAGCATTTTAGCTAATTTAAAAATTTATATCAATGCTCGTAGAAACTTTGTGAGTATTGGATCGATTTATAATACGCTGCTGAAAATAAGACATTGTGAAGTCCTGTAGCTCAGTGATTAGAGCATTTGCCTTGCAAGCAAGAGAACTGGGTTCTAATTCCAGGCAGAGTGAAACCTTGGTAAAGTTTCCTTACTCCACACAACTAATAATTATCCCTCAAAAAAAAATTGGGTCACTCGATTCACGACTATTTGTAGGACACTGCTGTATGCAATTGGTGCCCACAAATATACAGTCAATTCATGTTACAGTATATTCTGAGAAGCACTTTGAGATGTCTAGAAGATACAAACAGTGCTATATCAAATGCAAGAATTAGTATTATTACTGTATCTGATTTAATCTAATAATTAACACATTGCTGTATTTGGTGGAATCTGGCAATTAAAGAACAGTAAACATTGCTGCACTTTTCAACTCCTTTCAACTCTTTTCTCTTGTGGAACCCTGTAGCTCCAGTGGTTAGAGCTCTTGCCTTGCAAGTGAGAGACCTAACAGGGCAAAACCTTGGACAAGTTTCCTTACTCCACACACCTGATAATAATCCCTTAAAAAAATACAAATTTGGTCATCTGAATACACAACGGTTTGTGGGACACTGCTGTGCACAATTGGCTGCCGCACTTCTCCCACAAAATACAGTCAGTTCACTTTACAGTACATTCTGTGAAGTGCTTTGAGACATCGAGAAGACGTGAAAAGCTCTATATCAGATGCAAGAATCAATATTATTATTATTAAAATCATCATTTTAAAATTAAAGATCTAGCAGCATTTGGGAAAATCCTTAAATCAATTCCTAATATGATAGTATAAAATCGAATTAATGTGCTCTTCAGGTTTAGTCAAGGGAAATCTCAGAACCTATTACAAACTATGAAATGAAGTCTTCTGTGTAAATTGCTGCAGCAAAAATAAAGCATGTCACCTTCTTTACTAGTCTTTGTAGTTCAATTGAGGCTGGGTTAGCAAACTGGATGCTACCTTGCCCACCATCAAATTTGTATACAGTACTGTCTGTCACTAGAATATATTAATTGTGCCGAGGTATGTTTGTAGCATTAATCAACTTACTTGGAGAGTTATTTCTGTGAGTGTAGGGATTGGGGTAAGGAGCCGGTCGGTGGTTCCTGAGGGAGGAGTAACGCTCACAGCCGTGCGGAGTGGAGAGAGAGAGAGGGCCTCCAAATTGCGGATGTGGATTAGAAGGAGGACACAGGGCTCCAGTGCCTGGGAGAAACCAGCCACCTACTGAAAGGGCAAAAATGAACAATATACAGTACAGTATCTGGTCATTGGGAGAGGGTACACAGTGCGATAAGATCAGGCGCAGTCACACAGTGGCAGAGTCTCCTTGGAAACTTACGTTGTGAATATCCAGATTGCGGAATGTCACCGCCTTCGTCGAGCATTTCCTTGTGATCGCTTCTGGAAGAGAATAAAGGAAGCTTTACCAATGCAAGTTACAGACTCGTTCCTATGTCTGATATCAAAGAGGAGCACATTAAGTGGGGGATATATTTTTTTAAAAAAAACGACAGCAATCTCACCTTTCTTTGGAATCAAGGAAGGCTTTCGCAAACGGGTTGTATTTAATTTTAAGAGCTGTGATCTGTAAACCAAAAGGCAAGTGTTGAAAGTCTTGAATTTCTGTTCCAGCGCTAATCTAGATCACTCAATTCGTCTCTTAACTTATTTTTAAGTGTTGTACTGGATTGGGTTAAAGTGTTTTAAGATGATGCTCATGATAGAAAAATGCCAAGTGTATTTTATAATATGTAGTGTAATTGGAATGCGCAAACCTATGGCGTTTTGCTAGCTGTACCTCAGCTCGGTTAGCTATCGACAACAAGGAACTTGCAGGTATGTAGGGGTTAGGGGAGCGTCTCGGGAGGATTTCCATTAAGGTCACGGTATTTGTACCAATACACAGAGCAGGCCCTGCCGCTCTCACTCACTCACTCACTCACTCACCTCTTCGTTCTGGTAAGCTGTCACCGCTATGAACTGAGTCTCTGGGAACGAGTGACTGCTGATCATTCTCTGTGGGCCCCCAACACGCACGATGTGGATTCTGGGCTCGTATTTATGCAGCGAGTTCAACATTATCTGCGAATTCACATTTTGAAACGAAACGAGATTAGCCCCATGCATTTGAGGGGAGATGGGGGGGAATCCGCGAACTGCAAGGTGCGAGGTCTCACGGTTTGCTCTATTCCTAGTGAGTGTCGGGTTTAAAAAAAAACGCACAATAATCGTGCCATTTGACACACACACACACACACGACACACACTATATACGAACGGTATTGTGCACGACTTCGTTACACGGATCACACGGGATGTAACGCACACAGTTGGTGAAACGTTGAAAGCATCGTAGTGTCGGAGCTCTCCCCCGATTTAAAATGAAAACGTGAAATCGGGTTCACTTCGGAAATGAAAACTTGTCGTTAGGGAAACCGCGGATTTCCCTCCACGTTTCCCCCCCCCCCCCCCCCTACCCTCCCATTTCACACTCATCGCTGTGTTGTTTGTCATCTCTATATAAAAAGAAACTCACTAAAGTAAGAAGTCGCTTTCTCGGGTTAGCGATATGGTTTGGAAGCCTGCGAGGATGCAATCCGCTCCCACACACGCAATTTCAACCCGACAACAAAACCCGTTCGTTTCTCCCCCCGACACTTGGTGGGGGGGGGGGGGTTTGTTAAAAAAAAACCACTTTAGCAAAATGAACAAGTGTTTTTTTTCGTGGCTGCAGGGATTGAAGAATGTTTCCAAATCATAAAAGGGAGCGGATTTTACTGCGTTTAAAACCTTTTTTTTAATATATATAAAATAAAAAAAGTAGAAAAACAAATCCAGTTTTAAAAACCTTTTAAAAGGCGTCATTCCTTTAAACCTGGTGAAATCCGGGCAAAGATATTCCGAGCGGGCTACAGTAAAACCCGTAAGAATAATTCCAGTGTAAGTTAACTGTTTGTATCTGATACAACTGGTGGTGGGGTTGGGGGGGGGGGGGGGGAGAGAGATGAGCCTCGCACATAACACGCCAGGACCAGGAGGTGTGAGAGCTGTTACCTGTCCTCCTCCGTTCAGTTTGTTGGTGAGTTTGACTTTGCTGAAGGAAACGGGCATTTTCATCCAGTGCGCTCCGAAGTTGGGCGAGTCCGGATGGATGTAGACGCAGCTGGGAGCCTGAGGCTCGGGTTTCCCCCCCGGGACCCACTCCCCGTTCACGTACTTCCAGCGGTGATTATCGGCGGCCACAAAATCCAAAACGAACGAGTACATGGCGTTAGGATCCAGCCCCGACACGTTCACTTTCAGCACCGGGAACATCCTCCTGAACGCGGCAGAGAAGAACGCAATGCGAATCAACAAGGATCGCGCTCGTCAACTAAACCGTTCGGAAACTCTTTCGCAAGCTGCACATTTTATACTTGACAAAACAAAAGTCAGGATAAGGATATGTGTTGTATATGGTCACTAATCTATCTATCTATCTATCTATCTATCTATCTATCTATCTATCTATCTATCTATCTATCTATCTATCTATCTATCTATCTATCTATCTATCTATCTATCTATCTATCTATCTATCTATCTATCTGTCTGTCTATCTGTCTGTCTGTCTGTCTGTCTGTCTGTCTGTCTGTCCGTCTGTCTGTCTATCCGTCTGTCCGTCTGTCTGTCTGTCTATCTGTCTATCTATCTGTCTATCTATCTGTCTATCTATCTGTCTATCTGTCTATCTATCTGTCTATCTGTCTGTCTAATAAAATACTGTATCAAATAAACCAGTAAGTTTTACCAAACAATTTTCAAAGAGTTGAAGAAGTTTCAGCTCCTTGTCCACCCCCCCCCCCACCCAAGGTGCCGGATGCCGGTATCAGGTTGTCTGGCTGCCCCCCCCCCCCACCCCACATCCACACCCCACACCCACCTGCCATTCTTTGTGACTATCATCTCGTTGGTCAGTTCCTTAAACTTCAGCCACAGGTCCACGTCCTCCAGGTTGACTTTCAGCTCTCTCTCGGTGGGGTCCCCCTTCTCGCTCCCAGCCTGCAGCTCGTTCTCCACCGCGCTCAGGAGGTGATCGACGCGGTACTGGCCGCTCTTGCCACTCTCCGTCCCAGTGGAAGTCATCGTCCTGATCCAAACCGGCCGAAGAGCGTTTCCAAATGGAGCCGTTTGGCCAACGCGAGGTGCCTATAATCCCAGTTACACTCTTTGAGTGTCATTCTCTTGCCCACCTCTCCACCCCCCCAATAAATACAATTCATTCCGGGTCCTGCCGTCGGGATGCCGGTTGGAAGGAATGGGATTGGCTGGGGGGGGTTCGGCTTTGATCTGAGTGGTTCGAGTTGCCATTGGTCAGTGGCGGCCATATCAGTGGGGCTGGTCAAAACCTCTGAAGTTGCATCCAAATGTAATTGCTTGAAGTTAAAGTGAGCTGTTTTTATGCAAATCTCTGCCCATGTTTACACCTTCATCAAAGCGCAGGGTTCAACGAGGAAATGGCTTTTGGGAATCTACAGCCAGAGTTCCTCTTTAAGTCCATGGTCTGTGTGTTTTTTTTCTCTGCTGTACCATTTATTCACCCTTCTCAAGATACAGTATTACACCGGCTATTGAAAACGAAGGCGAAGACAAGTACCATTTCTGGTTGCTTCGTGAACCGAATTGATGCAATAAATGCTCGTATTATTGATCCAATGGGGTTATTTGGGATTTCTGATTTGCAGCCTCCACGGTGGCTGATCATACATTAGCCCCCAACAGGTTGTTCGATCGACAGGCGGGATATGACGGATGGATGTTGCATTTTTATACTGAGAAATATAACGGCGCCGTGTGTCCTTTCCCTTTGTTTTGCCCACAAACATACAGTCCTACTCTTCTTCATCCTGCCCCGACCTCCCCCTCCCCCCCCCCCCCCCCCCCCCACACCACCCTGCTCTTGTCCCTACCTGACTGACTGTATTGCGCCTTGGGACGTCCTCTCGACGTGAGAGGCGCTCTATAAATACATATAAATGTAAGTTTTGATTGATTTTGATTGCGATCACAAAACGTGCATTGCCTTAGCACACGGGCTATGGACACGTACCTGGGAAATTAACTGAACACTGGGCATATAGAGGTTAACAGGCTGTGGGATGTTTCCTTATGTCCCGTGGGAGAATCTCCAGGCTTTTTGTTTGAAAGTACAGTACAGTACCGCTTGGCCAGAGACCAGAGTTTATTGCCGCTCTGTGAGAGAGATACATTTAGGGGCCGAGGTGACAATGAGCAGGAAATAGTTAAACAGGACCGTTAATCGGCCTGCTCCCCGAACAATACTATCTGAAATAACCCACACAAGGCAGCAAAGCGCTCGGGAAACTTTGGGCTACGATCATTTTGAAATAAATGTCCATCCGGATATTTTGAACGTTGCCTACAGGCTGAGGCGCTGTACTTTAAGTGGATTAAATGATGGGTTGATGTTTCTGTGGAGTTGGCCTTGGGTAGAGAGTTCGGATCTCTGCGTGCGTGTCGATATTTCGGGAGTGAGTGTGTGTTGATCGAATGTTTTATTAACGTCCCCCGTACAAGACGCATATTGAAGATGAGACCGTCCTCAGAGGTTTCGATATGAAGTTCGAACGAAAACGTCTCCTCGACGCCTCAAAGCGCCCGAGGGAAGGGGTTTGGATAACAGAGCCCTGGGTGATGGGGGGGGGGGGGGGGGGGGGGACACGCCAGGAAAACAGTCTCAGCTCATTTGGTAAGTTCACGCACGACGATGGAGGGAAAAGAGAGGAAAAGTTGGGGGAGAAACAGAGAGAGAGAGAGAGAAGGAGAAGGCATCACATGAAAGCTGTTCATTGTAGAAGGTGTCTGGGGATGCCCCCCCCCCCCTCGGGTATAACACGCAGAGTCTCTTTCTATTGACCAGTAAAAGGGGAAGCAATTTGTTTCTGGGTCTGAGGGTAATTGTAGGCTGGTTCTCATGATACACAGCGAGGCCACAGTCCCGGCCATAGACCTTTTCACTTTGAGCCGCCGTGCATGACAGTTTACAGCTCCGAGTCACCGCACCCGCGCTATAAACAGCGACACGCAATCTAGAGCCAGAAGAAACACTCTCTTTAACTCTGAACTTTACAATTCATTCTCTCTCTCTCACACACACACATATACACCCAGCCTGACCTTTAACAATGAATTCACAAAATAGTTCCAGCGTTGGACTGGAAATGCGAATCGTTCCATCCCACATTATCAAGGTATACTGTAAAGGCATTTGATATTTATTGCCCCTCCACCCTCCCCCAGAGAGACGAATTGGTTTTTCGTGTGAAAATTACCCTTTGAATTCAATCGTGACACCGCCGCACAGTAACGGGGAGCGGAGTTGAGAACCGCATCGCAAGTGTAGAGAGACTTACGAGACCAATATAATTTTACCTACATTCGGCAATGCTTTCAATACCGTCAACCTTTGTACGGGGGATTTGCTGGAAGGATTTATTTTTAGTGTGAGTGGGGAGCCTCGGGCTGTTAGAGGTGGGGGGGAGGAGGGGGAGGGGGTCTGTTGCAAAACGCCTTCTTGAAAGTGTGCGTTAGTAGCAAAGTTTGTCTTTGAAATTCGAGGCCAAATAAAATAACTGTGTAGATTTGAATGCCGAAATAGCGGCTGTTTTTTTTTCTCTCTCTGTTGAATCTCCTTTTATGCGTGTGTCACATGTTTTGGAAATTCTGTTCGAACACTCGAGGAAAGTTCTCCTGAGTGTAAACGTCCCCTGCCCGACTCCTTTGAAATGGCAGAATGTATTATCTCTTTAATTGGATTAAGGGGAAAGTGACACATTCTCCCATTCTTGTTCATTCGGAAGCCGCCAAGTGTGAGAAACCCGATTTTGCATGTTACATCAGGGACCAAGAGCAAAACATATATTCCCGAGTGTAATTTGCGGTGCATCTCGATTTGTGAATAGGAATCGCTTCAATGTGTTTGAAACTAAAAATGAAAGATATGACTGCGGGGGTGGGGAAAGTAAAAGATGAAACAACGAATCCGTTTTGGTGTCATTCCTTCTCATGCATACAACAAGTAACATCTTATATTCAAATACATTTCCTTGACTATATATTTATATGTTGAGTTATTGTTCAGGAGGTTTGTTCACCCAATTTACTGATATTAACCTGAAACACAAATATCACTGTCTGTTTTGTTGTGGAAAGATTGCACACTATCCTAGATAAGCAAATGCTTGAGATGAGATAACAGGAAACTGCAAATTTATTTCAACTCTATTTGAGGTGTATGATATATCCTCCCAGGTTAACATATAATAATAATATTGATAGACATTGCGTTTGATATACCACTTTTCATGTCTTCTAGACGTCTCAAAGCGCTTCACAGAATAGACCGTGAAGTGAATTGACTGTATATCTGTGGGCTAAACGCGGCAGCCCATTGCGCACAAACAGTCGTGAATTGAAATGACCAATTTATTATTGTTTCTTTTTGAGAGATTATTATTGGGCACGTTATTAGGTAAGGAATCTTGCCCAGGGTTTCGCCCTGACCTGCCTGGATTCAAACACAGTTCCCACGCTTGTAAGGCAAGTGCTCCAACCACTGAACTACAGGGCTCCGTGTAGAGCAGTAAAGATCATCTGTGTTCAAGTGAGGCTATACTACAATAGTTGGAGGGGGGAATCTCTGTGCAAAGTAGAGCTAGAAACCTTAAACCTTCTGAGGGGGCGAGGCGAAGGGAGTGAGGAAGGGAATTCCAGAGCCTCGGGGCGTAGTGGCTGATGCCACGGCCGCCGAGGGTGGAGCGAAGGGTTTGGGGGACATGGAGGAGGCCAGACCCAGAGGAGCGAAGGCGGCGGGTGCTGGGTTGTGGGGGGAGAGGAGATCAGAGAGGTAGGGGGGGGGTGCAGAGGAGTGGAGGGATTTGAAAACAAGGGTGAGGATCTTGAAGTTGATCCTCTCTGGGATAGGGAGCCAGGGAAGTCTGGCGAGGACTGGGGTAATGGGGGAGCGAAGCTTGGAGCGGGTGAGTATGTGGGCGGCAGAGTTTTGGATTAGCCGGATTTTGTGGATTGTGGTGGAGGGGAGACCGGAGAGGAGGGCGTTGCAATAGTCCAGCCGAGAGGTGACAAAGGCATGGACCAAGGTTTCAGCGGCTTTTGGGATGAGGTATTGCCGGAGACGGGCAAACCGTCGGAGGTGGTAGAAGGCAGTGCTGGTAACGGACTGGATGTGTGTGTGGGGGGGGGGGGGGGAAGGACATTTGGGGGTAGAACCTGACACCTAGGTTTCGCACAGGCTCGGAGAGTTTTAGGGGCAGGCCGGGAAGGTGGAAGAGGTGAGAGCCATGTGAATGGAGACGTTGACGAGAGCCAAGGAGTATGGCCTCCGTCTTGTCGACATTCAGCTGCAAGAAATTTGCGCTCATCCAGCCCCTGATGTCTGCCAGGGAGGCTGACAGAACATCAGGGGACTGGGGGCTCACAAAGTGACGTGGAGAGATAGAGTTGGGTGTCATCCGCGTACATGTGGATGTGTACCCCATGTCTGCGGATGACATCCCCAAGAGGGAGCGTGTAGATGATGATGAGGAGGGGGCCAGCCAGGGATGGATCCCTGGGGTACCCCACAGGTAACTGGGTAAGAGCGAGAGGAAAAACCATTTGTGGAGATGTACTGTTGAGGTTTGTGAGGTAGGACTCGAACCAGGCGACTGCGGTCGCACTGAGGTGGATGACGGAGGGTTTAATCATCATCATAGCAAACCAATCAGTTTGTTCATTATTAATAAAGCAATCGTCAAGCAAAGAAAATTCTGTATTTTAACTCCACTGGTATGGGTTGTAAAGTAATCATTTTTACGTCCATAAATTATTTATTGTGGATAATACGACCCCCCCCCCCCCCCCCCTCCCAAAAACAAAGTCTCCCTTCCTCTTATCTCTTGAGTATTAATAATAAAAATATTAACATTCCTTGCATTTGAAATAGACGTCTCAAATCGCTTCACAGAATAAACTGTAGAGTGGATTGAATCTGTTTTCTGCCAAAACGTGGCAACCAATTTCAGGGTTTATATTGATAGATAGTTCCACTCCAGTAGCCATCCAGTATTTTATTCAAATGGCAATTCTTCATGAATGAGTTTAGAGTCAACACATTATTTGATTGTAGTGTTATCAAAGCTTAATCCAATCATGTTCTGATTTACACACTTGTGCGCTACCAGATTGGTATGGAATCGAAGTCAGATGTAGAAACGAATAGAGGTCATTAAGCAGGGAACAGTGAGATTATGGAGTGAGATTTTAACCCAAATTAAGGTGATCAAATTATGTTTTTAAGAGGCTTTTGAAGAAAGGAAACAAGGGGAAATGAGACACAGCTAATTGGAAGAGTGCTTCAGAGGATAAGGGCTGAGATTTAGCAAAGTGTTCCAAAAGACAAGGACATGGCCACCAATGGCTTTCATACTTTACTAACGTTATCATGTAGAAGAAGATTGCAATGAGAGACAAACCTTTATTATCCAGACTGCAGACAATTTCACATTCTGTCATTGTTAAAATACATTCAAATATGTTCAATATTCTTCATGCCTATGAATCTAGCAGCTGAGAATCCAAAGTGGATTAAATATAATACATATGTAAGAATATGTACCTCAAAACGCCTCACATTATGCAACCTCTTTACCGTGAAAGGCGCTATACAAATGTAATTTTGTTGTTCTTGTTGATCAAGGAATTTGTTTCATAGGGATTGATTGGCAAGGTTACTGAGGGAAACTTCCCTTCTCTTTTCAAGCAGTGCCATTGCGTCTTTAACAGGCACTCAAACAGGCATACTGGACCTTGGTTTAAAATCTCAGCCATACGACAGCACCTCCAAGAATGTAATGCATGTCCAGTATCAACTCTGGAGTGTCAGCCTCGTCTGTGAGTTCAAAGTCCCAATGTAGGAGTGTGAGTACCAATTAACATTGGTAGCATTCTCGCAACTCCAATAGTAACTGATCACTCAGACAAAAGTGCTAGCAATAATAATATTGGTAGCACTTTCATCTAATTATTATTATCGTTACCAGGTGAGCCTGTTGCAACTGATGTTACTGGGCCCTATCCATTCAAAGTTTGCAGCCCTGTGAAAATAGGATCGCAGAGCCAAAACTGAAGCAAAATCCACTCTCTGCTTCTCTCTTTCTCTTTCCTCTCTCCCTGCCTTTCACCTTTTTCAGCAGAGTCACTTTCCTATATTCGCCACAGATTTGTACAGCAGCACTCCTCTGCTGGGTTGGAATTTGCTTCCAGGTGGAATATTGAAGGCTTCAAAGCCACCATACGGCATGGAGCTCCGAGCTGGACCTCTGCAGGGAGCAGTAGCGATACAGATTGATAAAATTAGTATTGTTTTGCCCTCGATTTTATTTATACTTTAAAGGAAAGGCGGAAAAAGGGAGAACTTTCAATCGTAAAACGCTCTTTGCCTCAACAGCGCAAGTTGTTGAAGTAGCGGCAGATGAACATGTTGCTGAAAGCAATCCTTCACATGGTTGTCTCCTCCAATAAGGTAAACGAGCGATTCTGCGAAAGAATAGAAAGTTGTGTTTCAAAGTGTTTTTCACACCTACTTAACTTTGTGATCGACAGCTGTGGGCCATCACTGATTTTATTACACATCTATTGAACTTGTATCAAGTGGAACACAACTTTCCGCAATTGTTGCTCCTTGCCCAAGTTTAGTGGACATTCCTTGTGCTTTCTCTCTGCGTTAGCTTGGTGGCAGCATGTCCAGTGAGGTGGGCAGGTGGCTCTAATTTGTGATGAGTGTTGACGGTTAATGTGAGCATGAATGTCAAAAGTCTCGGATTTCAGTTCAGAGTTTTTGACCTGAAAGAAAAGTCTTATTTCACGATTGATATCTTCTTCACTCCTTTTCAGTGCGTTACATAAACTCTGTCTGGATGATCTGTTGCACTAATGGTAAAACCTGATATTGATGAATAAGGCAATATCTAAATCTTGGCTCCAGTGTGACAACCCAAAGGTTTTCACTGCAAGGGTTTTGCACTGAGCCCCATAGACTCCCTGGCAGGATCTCAACAGTTTGACTCTACAGAGAGGACCTGGGTTTGATTCCTTTACGGGCGGGGCGAAACGTTGGGCAAGTTTCCTTACTATACACGTGCCTCTGTTTACTTAGCAGTAAGTAGGAACCCAGTTTCTAGTCAAATGGTGGATCATTTTAAGTAAAGCAGCAATAAATTGATCATTCAATCCACGACTGTTTGTGGGACACTGCTGTGCACAATTGGCTGCCGCATGTCACGCAAAAAATATAGTCAATTGACTTTACAGTATATTCTGTGAAATTCTTTGAAACCCTCAAAGGCATGATAATCCCAGGATTGCAAGTGATAAATCAAATGCAACGATTATTATTATTATTGCAAAGAAGTAGATTTTTCTCTGCAGTAAATTACATTGTTTTAAACCGTATTTGTTTGATTTTATTTCACATTGTTCAATTAGTCATCCACAAGCAGTGATCACCTTACTGGTGAGGGCAGATAGAAGCATCTCTGCATCAAATGCTATCTGATATTGGCATTCTGTAGTCTTATGACAGTAATATTTCTGTCTGCGTATAGATTGAATATTATTCATAGGTCTTCTGTCGCAGATGCTTACCACAAACAGTAAGCAATCCACTGCTGGTTTTTAGCCTCTGCTATCTGACTGCTGTAAGATTTCTGAGAATGGTTCAGGTTAGATTGAACTTAGCCTTTACCTGCCACTTGAGGACATTTCTGCTTCCGTTAACTTGGATAAAATCAAGTACTCAGTCGATCTTCTGACGTTGTTTGATCATTTGTCGGGGCTTGCAGAAAGGTAGTTCAGGAGGTAGATGAATTTAGTGCAGAATAACCATTGTTTGGATGCGACTACTATTTGTTGTGATGGAGTCTAACTTGCGGACTATATGAAGAGATTCTTTAGTATTTGAATTTAAATTATTTAGATGTCTGGAAGTTGCACTGCTCCCCTAACACTCCCCAGTTCTGCTGTCTGGAAGTCAGATCACGCATTTATCTTGTGGATCACAACTTTTGACTGATAGTTAGTAGGATAGTGACCTCAAGAACTGAGGTGGGGTGGGGGGTGGGGGGGAGAGGAGAGGGGTGTAAGATACTTATTGCTTCTGGCGTATCTGATGGTAAGTATCGGATGTACAAATAAATTGACTCACTTGTTATGTTGGATTTAGTATACTCTTTATGAGGAAGGTTATATTTATGTTTATGTGCTGGTATCACCAGCCAGTATAAAACCCAGGAGCAGGACGAATGCTGATCCTTGATCCGGTCTTGATTGGCAGGCAACTGGAGATATTTGAATGGGTGTATTCCTTGCTGGGAGACCAACCATAGTGTGACCTCAAATGATTGCTTTCAAGTGAAGTCAGCGACGAACACAGATAGACCTTGCTTTATGTTGCTTCGGTCAACATTATTTCGTTATTATGTTGCTGACACATAAGGGAACATATATCTATTTAACGTCGCGACATTCACTATTACGTCGTTTGCGCGGATGGAAACAAAGTACTTTGGGTAGCGTAGGCGTATATAGATGATGAACGTCTGGTATTCTTATGCAGTGTCCATCCTCAATCTTAATGTCGCCATTTTAAGTTTGTGCGCATAGGTAATTGTATAGGTAATTTTTTATCGTGATTTATTTGTGCAATCCTCTATATAAGCATGAGTCAAAAACGCCCAGGAAGTGACAGTTGTGAGTCTGGTAGTAACAAAAAACAGGAAAACTATTACTCTCAAAATTAAATTAGATGTTTTAACCCGTTTTGATGCCATGAGAGTTATGTTATTTAAATTTATATTTTTTATGTTTTACATTTATGAATGCATTTCAACTTACAATGTTTCTTTTTAGAACATTTTGATGAAAAATGTCCAAAAGAAACTAAATCCAGTTTATTCATTAATTCTTGTGGGAAAAATGGGTTTGGTTAATGTCGTTTTGCTTAAAGTCACGCTTTTCAAGAACACTACTATGACGTTAAGCAAGGACTAATTGTATTCTCTTATATGGGTGGGGGATAATGTAAGGTTTTTGTCACAGTGCAAATGGGATGAGAATGTTTATTCACTCCTTAACCTCCAATGGTCATTTGAATTGAGTACATATTTTTATGTTGCACAAATATATTGATATTGAATAAAATCTGTGCTCACATTTACAATTTATTAATTTGTTTTACGTAGAGCTGAATAAAAGATGTGAGACTTTCTCTGGGGTACAGAAGTGATCAAGAATGCAGAACTCAATGTGCTGGAATATTAATTCAGATTCTGTTTTTTTTCGTACTGTGGCTGGTTCATTTATCATTGCAGACGTGGAACCTCGAGACTGTGCATTTTATTTTTAAAAGATTTAAAAGCCAATAAGATGCATAGTTACAATGATGCACCAGTAAATAGCTATATAACTTCCTGCACATTTGAACAGATGACAAACTATTTTAGAACTATTAGATTTCAAGCAGGTGTGAATAAGAAAGTATTTTGTCAGAAAATGTAAATTTTTTCTTGTAAAGAATGAATGCTCAAGACAATACTTCAGTACTACTAATGTTCATTGTCATAATATTTTCAGAATTTTAATTTTGAATTAAATAAAGTAAATCATAAACTAGATGAATACATTAAAAAAAAGTTTACCTGTTTTCTTTTGGTTGGAAAACTACTTTGCAATATTTCTCCTTTAAAAGATGCATACATCAAATGCACATATCGAATGTAAGGATTATTATTACTGTCATCTATGTTCACCAAAAGACGCTACAGAGATTACTGTGAAGCGCTTTGAGACAATTGGAGTCCTGTAGCTCAGTGGTTAGAGCACTTGGCTTGCAAGTGAAAGACATGGGTTCAATTTCAGGCAGGGTGAAACCTCAGGCAAGTTATGCCACATGCCTGATAATAATCCATTGAAACAAACAATAGTAAATTGGTCATTTCAATCCATGACTGTTTGTGGAACACTGCTGTGTGCAATTGGCTGCCATGTTTCACCAACAAAATATACAGTCAAATCACTTTACAGTATATTCTATGAAGTGTTTTGAGAGGTCTCGAAGACATGATATGATGCTATATCAAATCCAAGGATTGTTACTATTATTATTAAAAAAGAAATCCAGTTGAAATCCTCTGCTATCTGCATAATACAGAATATATAGAGGTCTAAAGCTCTCAATTCAAGGAAAGATAAATAATATGAAATCCCAGATGAGTCATTTGAAAATCCGGGTGAAGACCTTGATCTTTAACGTTTTGTTATCTAGTCCCTCCCCGCCGTCCTTGGACTCCAACTCTCTCAAATCCAATTCCTGCTCGGGTTCAAATCCTCAACTTCCAATGCCAGATGGTCACCTGTGATACAGTATATTGCAATATAGAACCTGTTGGTAACCAAAATAATTTGTACTATCCTAAAACAATATTGTGTTCATACAAATCTGTCCTGTCCTCTTGGCTGTGATCACATTCTCTCAAGTTTGCATAGTTTATCCAAAGGCTGCTAGCTTGCTTGGCTTCCTAAAAGATATAAGTATCGAAGGGTTAAAAACAACATCACTTGTAAACAGCCTGACATGAAAGAGTTCCCAGTAAATTTTAACTGTGTCTTCAATGCTTTGCTGTGTGAATATTTGACTTGCTATGGTGTCATTGTGGTTTAATGTTTCTGTTTGGAAATTGTTCAACTCAAATAAGAACTTTAGACGAATGTATTTATTTTAACCTAAAATGGCAATTGATATTTTACATACAAATTAGTGAAAAGATAGGACAGAATCTTGTGGCTGAAGGGCACTTGCACATGTTTTTTTTTAGCAACATGAGTATTTTATTACAGTTTCAACTCATGCTGGCTAATGGTTGGATAGACCCACAGTTGCACATTCATTGGTGCCCAGTTTTAATTTAGTTTGACCAAAATTGCTACATGTGTATTCAGAATGGAGCACACTACGTGTGAGTTAACAGGCATTTCTTACTTGTGCAGTACAGGTATCCCTCCCCAACCACGGGGGGTACATTCCTGTAAACCTTCACGGTTGGTAAAATCGTGGTTGGAAAATACAGGGCCCTATGGGAAACATGGGGATAGGGGGAGTACGTTTGCTTTTTCGTGGTTGGAAAATGCAAGGCCCTATGGGAAACATGGGGATAGGGGAAGTAAGTTTGCGTTCAGTAAAACTAAACACAAAAAAAAACATACAGTTATATCATACATGGGGATAGGGGAACTAAGTTTGGCGCATCTGCAGCAATCCGCGAGGCTGTCTGACTGATCTACACACAGACAGAGAGAGAGAGAGACATGGAGGGTGGGGTGGGAGGCTGTCTGACTGACTGATCTACACACAGACAGAGAAGAGAGAGAGAAGGTGAGAAAGAGAATGGGTGTGGGGGAGCAGAGGGGGTGGGGGGAAGAGAAGGTGAAATAGAGAGAAGGGGAGAGAGAGAAGGGGAGGGGTGGGGGAGGGTGGCGTGGGGGAAAGAGAAGGTGAAATAGAGAGGTGAGAGAGAGACCTTTCTAAAGTCCGAGATGCACTCACAGAGAGAGAAAGAGATAGAGAGATTCCTCTTCAGCCTGAGATACAGAGAGAGACTTCTACAACCTGTGATACACTTACACAGAGAGAGAGATTTGCAGATCCTGGCAGCCAATGCTCTCAAATTTACTAGCTAGGCTGCGGAGAAGCGACAATAAATTCATGTTACTGTATTTACCTTAATCCTCAGAGAGCAGCGTTGTCGCTGGTTGATTGCGACATCGCAACTGGATCCTAGTGCTAAACGCTAGCGCGAAGCGACATCGAGGCTGGTTGATGCAACTGGGTCCTAGCGCTAAACGCTAGTGTTAATGTTAAAACCCGTGGATAAGCAAGGGTTATAAGCCATGGTTTGCAAGGGTTGTCACATTTAGCAAACCGTGGATGCGTGAGTTTCGCGGTTGATGAGGCCACGGTTGGGGTGGGATACCTGTATTCTCTTCATCATTTAGTAAAGTATTGCTTATATTCAGACATATACTAACCACAATGCGGCAGTTCAGAAGAACATCTTCCATAGACAGAGGTACACCCAGATTCTCCAGGCTGGAATCAGTTCCATTCTGACCCTGTTGGTCGAATTCTTGGCTTCTAGATCTACTGAAGGAGAATAGAAAACTTTGAAATAAAAGGGTGAACTACATCAAGCAAAAGAAAATGTTCACTCATAAATCATATCAGATGGTACCGAACAGCATACTTTGACTGCAGAGACCAATTCCATGACAATAATAATAATCATCATTGCATTTGATATCGCACTTTTCATGTCTTTTAGACGTCTCAAAACGCTTCACAGAATATACTGTAAAGTGAATTAACTGTATATTTGTGGGCGAAATGCAGCGCCAATTGTGAACAACAGTGTCCCACAAACAGTCGTGGATTGAAGTGACCAATTTATTATAGTTTTTTTTGAGGGATTATTATTGGGCATGTGGAGTAAGGAAACTCGCCCAGGGTTTCGCCCTGTCCTGCCTGGATTCAAACACAGGTCTCACACTGTAAGATGATGATAAGTGAATAGTGGGCTTGTATTTTGATCCACCTTTTTAAAAATGGACACATTTATACTGACAATGCTTTAGAAATGTTATACTGTACACAATCCGGTAACCCAGGGATTTACTTTAACAAGGTTGGGGATGTGTTACATCTCTGTTTGTAGGTTGGAACAGATGTGTTTTTATCAGATCTTAATTTGGCACCATACACTGTACAAATTGATGCAGTTCTGAAATCACACGTGCAAAACTCTTAGCATGGGGATTCTAAGCAGTTTCAGATCAGACATCTACCAGCGTAAACTGGAAACAGAATTTAAAATGGAAAAGCTCATCCTACTGCCAATCCAGCTATTTGTTTGTCCTACCTGGCCCCTGCTCACCGCCTCTGTGCCCTTCTGCATGTGTTGTTATTATTAAAATTAATAGCAAATATGAAGCTCAGTGGTGAGAGGACCTGGGTTTGATTCCCAGGTGGGGCAATTTTCCTTACTCCACATGTCTCAGTTTACATGGCAAGTAGGAACCCGGTTGTTAGTTGATTGCCGGTATGCTTCTCCGGGAATAATAATCCCATCGAATAAAGAAAGAAAATAATACTAATAATTTTGTCACTCTGTTCACGATTGTTTGTGAGACATTGCTCTGTGTAATTGACTGCCACATTTCTCCCACAAAATTCACAGTCATTACACTTTACAGTATATTTTCAAAGACCTATCAAGGCTCTGTATCAAATGCAAAGATTATTAATATTATTGTTCCTTTAGGAGATGTGGAGAAAATGGTGTGTGCTTGAGATATACTGTTATATGAGATATACTGTACATAGTTATCTAGAAAATGATACATAATTGCAAGTGTTATAGTTGAGATGTTCAGTGCTGTAAAGAATTAGATCACATGATTCCAATAATAAGTATGGTAACAATATTGGGTTAGTACAGTATGTATATTAAATGTATATTAAATGAATTACATGAATAATATAAATATATATTAAACAGGAAAGTCAAAGCTGTTTAATTAACTGTGAATTAGTTTGTAAAACTCTAGTGGAAGCCGCAGTCTCCTACACCCTAGCTCACCCAGCATTCTTTCTCTCAGAAGATGTTTCTGTGCTCTCCAAACTCATTGGTCTTGCCTGCTCGCTGAGCTGAACGTCACTGTTAGCTGGAGAGGAGCCTTCAGTTGCCTTTTGGCTCTGGCTTATCTTGCCAGTTTCCGAAAACCAATATGAGATCTGAAGAGAACGAACTAGTGTCAGGAACTTTCAGAAAACTCTGTTAAACATCCTATGCCACAATTTCAATAAAGATCAGGGAGCTTCTCCTATTGTCCTGGCCAGTAAATAATATTCATCTACTCTAAATATTAAAATATACAGAATTATGTCATTCTTCTCATTGCCGTCCGTGGGAAGTAGCTGGCACAGATTACATGCATTTTATAAGGGCATTTCGCCACGTAACAACAGTCGACATGCTACACAAGTGAAGCACTTTGACATGCTTCAATAATTAATAAAGTACATCAATTAAAATATAACACTTGTAGCATTTGAAAAATAGCACTTCATCACGTCTTCAAAACATTTCAGAACAGGAGAAAGTCTTGTCTCTTTTCGAACACTGTCAAGAGATCTTTGACATCCACCTGAAGAAGCAGACAGGACCTTGCTCTAACATCTCATCCATAGGATGGCACTTCCAACAACACAGCACATTTCCACCTTTGCAGCCTAGAATATGAATTCAAAGTCCTGAGGTGCAACTGGAAACCTTCAGGCTCAGAGGTGAGAGTAAGGAATTCCATATGGAACTTCAAAAAGGCAGTTACTTTGAAGAGCTGTGAATACAGATTTCCAAAATTTTATTTGGCCCTTGGAACAAAATTCCCCAAACATACGGTGATATAACGGTATGGTAATTCTATTGATTACTGAGTAGCACTTTTCTAAAATACATTTCTAATCTCGTTACTTTCCATTTCCAAACTCACAACAAAAAGTCAAATGTTTTAAATCAGATTTCATTTTTTAGCATTTGCTTTACAAATTGGATGTGAAGTGCTGATTGTAACAGTTATGGTTTAATAGAGTAATACATCTGCTTGAATACCTTGAGTACCTTGGTGGCCAATGAGACTTTGAGCTACTTGTCTAGTCTAGGGGCTGCATTCGCATTGCTCTCTCAGAATCCCGTGATTTCAAGACATTAATGCCCCCAAATCCTAGAATTATGAAGTTGACCTTATCCAGGACGCCTGCACACCAGTGGAGTACCCCAGAGAGAGGATCCTTCAGTGGGGGAAGCCCACGGCCTCATGGCAATATGAGACCTGCCTTATAATTGTAATTTGTTGTTGTTGTTGCTTCCAGCAGAGCGGAAAGGCCTGTCCTCCCCTTTTTCCCAGGTTTAGCCTTTACACAATCCCCAAATCCTGGGATTCTCTTCCATAAATCCCAGGATTTCATAAGCACCGTTACCACATGGAATTCTAGGATTGGGATTCCCACCACAGCACCCCCTAACTGTTCAGCGCTTTGGGACGTCCTCCCGACATGAAAGGTGCTCTATAAATGTAATTTGTTGTTGTTGTTAGTCTCCAATGATACTCCATTGCAGGATTGGTAGTTTGCTGAATTGTCAGGGGTGCCATTTGAAAAAAGCATGGAGTTCCTCCAACTCTCAGTAAAATATATAGTCATTCAATTCATGACTGGTTGTGGGACGTTGCTGTCTGCACATTGTCTGCAACATTCACTCACAAACACACGGTCACCCACTTTGCAAAAGAATCCGTGTGAAGTGCTTTCCAATATGTCAATTCGATCAAATGTAAGTATTATTAATATTGTTCTAATAATCTTTCTTGCAGTGATCTGAAAACATATCAAACCAGCTATGCTAATAAGTCCTACATTATTCTGGATCGGCTGGCAATCTATAAGATTTACTACTCCACTAAAATGAGTGTTAAATATTTTCTAAATTACCTTTAATGATGGTATGAACTGCAAAATTTAATTTTCAACTGGTTATTTTAGACATTGTACATTACTTGAAAGATACATGCTACACTGATGTTGATTTAATTAGCATAGACAGTACAGTATTAGACCTGCATTATTTATGACCTACTTCATTTACTTTTACAGGATTAGCAGTTACAAATGATTTAATGTAAAACTAACAATAGTTAAGCCTCCTGAGTGTGAGACCAAATCAGGCGAACTGTGCAATTTACGATTTTTGATTATGGTACTGTACTTACCAAATCTTGGACACTTCGCTCTTCAAACTTTTTGAACTCGCCGTTCGTCTCAAGCAGCCTGCTCAATGTAGCACCAAAGAGAGAAAAACAAACTTGGAATAAAATTGAGGTGGTCTTAAGTATCTGGTATTCATCTCCTCCATTGGTTTTTCCTCCAGCCCTCGCACAGTCACATGCAGCATTCCCCAGGGCTCTGTCCTTGGCCTCCTGCTCTTCACCCTATACACGCTCCCCTGGGTGACATCATCCGCAGATATGGGGTAAACTTCTACATGTATGCGGATGACATCCAACTCTATCTTTCCGCGTCCACCCTCGACTCCAGGACCACTGGCGTTCTGACTGCATGTCTGTCCGACATTGAGTCCTGGACGAGGGCCAATTTCCTCCAGCTCAATGTCAACAAGACGGAGGCCCTCCTGATTGGCTCACGTCAGCGCCTCTGCACCTCATGTGCTGACAACATCAGCGTTCAAGGCTGCTTTCTCCACCTCTCAAAGCCAGTCAGGAATCTGGGTATCTTGTTTGATCCCGAACTGTCCTTCCTCCCTTATATCCGCTCCTTGACCGGCACAGCCTTCCATCATCTCTGCAATATTGCCAGACTCCGCCATTACCTCACCCCCCCATGCTGCCGAAACTCTCATCCATGCCTTTATCACTTCCAGGCTCGACTACAGGAACTCTCTCCGTGATGGCCTCCCCAGCTCCTCCCTTCACAGGCTGCAGATCATTCAGAATTCTGCAACTCATGTACTCTCCTGCACCAGGCTCCGCGACCACATCACTCCCACCCTTGCCCGTCTCCACTGGCTCCCCATCCCCCAGAGGATCAAATTCAAGATTCTCGTTCTCACCTTCAAGGCTATTCATGGCCTTGCCCCCGCCTATCTCTTGAACCTTCTGGTTTCCCTATCAGCCCACCCGTTCCCTCCGCTCAACAGGCTCTGGCCTGCTCCACGTCCACTATCCTAACCGCCCCACCATCAGTGGCCAGGCTTTCAGCCTCTCTGCTCCCACACTGTGGAACTCCATCCCATAATCCCTTCACCTCACTTCCTCTCTTTCCTCCTTCATGGCCGGTCTCAAGACCTTCTCTTCGACCACGCCTGCTGCTCCCCTCTTAACTCTTCCACCTCTCCTACTCTCCTTCCCCTTCCCCCTACCCCGACCCTTCCCCACCGTGCTCGGGTCCTGACCTGATTGTTTAGCGCTTTGGCACGTCCTCCAAACGTGAAAGGCACTCTATAAATGTAATTTTGTTGTCTTTGTTATTGGATAGACTTGTTAATATAAATCATCAGCTAAACAATGCTTTTTTTCATATTTGCTTCCAGGATATACATGAATGTGCAGTTTTTTTGATTTAACTCTCCAATGTTCAGTGTCTTTAGATGGTCAACAATATCTGCTTTACAATTCCAATTACCCAAGCGGGAGTGTTTTACAGTAAATGAACACAAACCTCACAGTGACAGAAACAATCAGTGATGCTTAATAATAATGATCCTTACATTTGATATAGTAGTTTTCACGTCTTCTAGGCATCTCAAAGTGCTTCAAGGGATACACTGTAAAATGAATTGACTGTATATTTTGTGCATAAAACACGGCAGCCAATTGCACAGGAAGTGAAGGATTTCACTGTTGTCAAAAGTTTAAGATTTGCAACAGGTTCGGTGAAGGATTAATAAACAATGAATCTTGCAGGTAACAAAATGTGCATCACACCAACCCATGACATCCCTATTACTGTCCAATGTTTCTGAAAGCGTGTGTCACCATGGCTCAATGGTAGCTGTCCCTTGGATGAAACATTAAACTGAGGTCCTGTCTGCCTGTCCAGGTGGACAATAAAGATCTTATGGCACAATTCAAAAAGAGGAGTTTATTCTTGTGTCCTAACAAACAATTTCACAAATAAAAATAAATGGTTATTCTGGACAGTGCTGTGCATAAATTGTCTGCGGTATTTGCCCACAAAAGGCAAACAGCCCTTTGAGACGTCTCAGGTACTATATCAAATGAAAGGATTATTATTATTTATTATTATAATTAGATTGCATTGAAGAGGAATTTCCACAGGTCACAACTGATTACTGGCAGGGTTCAATATTATGAATCCTATTACAAACACTATGTTTTCCACCATGATCAGTATTTGAAAATACTTTTAAGTAGTGAGAACTTCCTTCTTATGAGTTAAACCCAGAAAGCATCATGTGTTGACCCTATTATCTGGTATGAGTTGGGGTAGACTTGAAGGGTTCCATTTTAGGTTCAATATCCTTGAGTTAAAAATAGAAAACAAAAAACAGTATCCCATTCTTGTTTGTTTTCCATAAGATAATATATAAAATATTTGGGATAATAACATAGATAATAATCCTTGTATTTCGATGTAGCACTTTTCACGTCTTTCACACATCTCAAAGCGCTTCACAGAATATACTGAAAAGTGAATTGACTGTATATGTGTGGACGAAACGCAGCAGCCAATCATGCACAGCAGTGTCCCACAAACAATTGAAATGACCAATTTATTATTGTTTTTTTGAGGGATTATTATCAGGTGTGCGGAGCAAAGAAACTTAAAGGTTTCGCCCTGTATGAATCGATTCCAGGTCTCCCGTTTGTAAGGCGAGTGGTCTAACCACTGAGCTACAGGATTCCAAGATGATAGGTGAGGACAGATTATTAACCAGGACACAAGCAGACACCAGCTTCTCTTTTCAGGCATGCCTTGGGTTAGTTACCTCACTTGATGGATGCTACATACAAGTACAGTAGAGATAATATTTTTATGTGGTCAGCGATATTTCACCAGTCAATAGTGTGCCAACCAACCGCATTGCAACAATTCCCTTTTGGGAAAAAATTGTGTTTCCAAGTACCTGAGCCAAGCCCAGATAAGTAAACAAATTGAGCTACTGCCAGCAGATTTGCGTGCCCTAAACACAAGCAGTTTTAGTGAATAAACCTACATCAAGTGACCCGACGTTGAGCTTGATTCATGTGAACAAAGCCCAAATTTACATTTCAGTCGGCAGAACAAACTTTCTTCTTTATTGCTATTTCCCTGTCCATTTTGACTGATAAAAGAGAGTAGCAAAATTACCTCAGCACTAATTGTTACAACAAAGGATACATTTCTTTTTAAAAGCAAAACAACAACCTCAGGCTGATTCAAATGCTAATAAAGAGTGAACTAAATTGGCCGCTGGCTTGGTGGCTGACTTTCTCTCGCAGACAGCCAGGTTCAATTTTACTGGCCTTCCATATTAAACCCATTCGTCCGTGCAACCTCAGAATTTACAGGCTGGTCTGCAGATTGATTCCAGCGTGAATACTACAATGTGGCTCTGGAGTCAACATTGTGCTAACAATCGCTTGGAATCAACCTAGGATCTTCTGTACTCTCCAGACAAGGACAGAAAGCAGTGCAGCAACACAGTGACCCAGAATTGTTAGTGAAAAGAAAGGAAACACATTTTATTTGGAATCCAACTTGCTACCAGTGTAAGACTTTGAATAATTTTCATTACACATAATTTTCTGAGGGTATTCCTTATTTGGGACTATATCTCAGGAGGCGAAAGAAAGGTAAGCAAACAAAGGGAATGGGAATTTAGTTGGTACCTGTTGTGTGTGTGAACTATACAGAACAGGATGGCCACAGTTTTTTAATCACTGGTCTATGTTGAGATTACTTGACATCAAATGTGTGAGAAGTTTAATTGGTATTTCTGCTATGAATCGAATCAAATGTACCTGGGTAATTTGGAGTGAGTTTCCAACAACCAACTCTGATCTCAATGACGGTACCTAATGTAGGCAGGCTTACTGCGTTCAGGTAACGGCATTCATCTTCTGGTTGGTAACACAACTAAGCGCTCTGAGATGCCATCTGGTGTGGAGGGTGCTATATAAATCAAAGTTGTTGTTGTTGGTAAACCAGTATCATGCAAACCAGTAGTTAAAACCCACTATCCACGAGGCAAAACTCCAATGTCCAGTATAACGGTTAACGGTTGTCACTATTGAGAATGGCACAGGGAAGTGGGAGGGCCTGTCACTAATACATTCAATGTAACACATATTTGATGTAACAAAAACAGAAGTTGCTGGAAAACTTAGCAGCTCAAGCAGCATCCACGGAGAAAGGAAAGTGAGTCAACGTTACGGGTCCACGACCCTTCGTCAGAAGGACCCGAAACGTTGACTCACTTTCCTTTCTTTGTGGATGCTGCCTGACCTGCTGAATTCTCCCAGCAACTTCTGTTTTTGTTTCAGATTTCCAGCATCTGTAGTATTTTGTGTTTTGTATACAGTACACATTTGATGTACATTGATTGGTCATTCACCTCATGACTTTTGTAGATACTTTTCGTTTGTAAAATCATTGGTGGGTTTGCCTACAATAAACAGTCACTATACTTGACATAAATGTGATAAAACATATGTTTTCAATGTGATACAGTGCTATAAAAATGCAACTTTTTTTTGATTGTGTGAGGACAAGTTGAGGGAGGCACAGTTGGCATGCACCCATGGTTGAATATCCAGCTAATACTCACTATCTGGGCTCACACATAAAGAACAGCCACTTTGATGAAGAGACCATTGAGTCCTAAACATTATACTGTACTGAGGTTACATTTTGTGATATAGCTCTAACTGCTTACCTGCCATTCTTTGGGTCAGAGTACTTGCGTGCTACTGTATGCACTAGAAATTAATAATGGAAATTGAACATGTAAATCCACTCACACACTTCATTATTTTGTGAACCTGAAATCATCCAAATCTGTAAAACCGTTTGGTCTTAAAGATTTAAGATCACACATCATTTCTTAAATTAAATTCTTAATGTGGAAGCCTTTAAAGAGTGGGGCCTGGATCTTGTTTCAGTTCTCCTTCCTAGTAAATCAGTGATCATACTGATTATTGAAAAGGTAAACTGAATATTCTGAAAAAGAAAAGGGTCTGAAAACACTGTGATCCCCATAGTTTTGTGACCAGTGTGAAATGTAGAGACCTCATGGTGACACACAACATTCTGCTCTGTCAGATTATATTTACATCCACCTACTCAATCTATTTCCAGATAGGATGAATTTCACAAAATTTCTTATATTATAAATATAAATTTGATACCACCAGAGGGGCCTGAAAATCCAGATCAACTGAATCTATAAGAGCATTTGGTCTGAAAATTTTAAATTGCGAAGATGCATGTAATTTTTTAATATCCAGTCTTAATTTAGAAGCCATTTCTTCATAATAACTGCAGAAAATTGGTTGCAGAACTGCAGAAAGTTGTAGTTACTGTTGTTGTTGCTTGTGCTGGCTCCCAACTGTCCGCATCTCATCCCTTTGCTTTTCTTATTTCCCACATTCCCCCTTCATTTACCTTCAGTGGAATTTCCCTCTCACTTGTTGCAAGACAAAAGTTTTATCCTAATGATACTGAAATGTTAGGTAGTCAAGTAACCACTGCTGCTTCAATTTATTGGCAGCCAATACAACAATAACAAAATTGCACTTGTAGAACATCGAGAGAACATGTCAATACCTTTTGCCCCAATATCTAAGAGATGCACTGAGATGCTTTGTATGGAGTGTTGCGAAGGAGTTCACAGCCAACATTTTCCCTAACCTGAAAATGTTCCTCTTTGACCATGCATACAGTCACCTACTCCCTTGCACCAGTGCGGAATCAGGCTCTGCACTGTTAAGCGCTCTGAGACTCTACCCAGTGTGGAGGCTGCTATATACGCACAAGTTGTTGTTGTTGAATCACGCTGACTACAGTTCTACCAGTATCAACCAATACCTACCCTATGTGGTCATTCACAAATGCACACTTTTCAGCAGAGATCATGGATTGGAATGGAATGGTTGGCTGATTCTCTACTTGAGGATCAATATGATCAACTGTTACCATCCCTCCAGTCACCCAATCTAACTCAGTTAGCCTGTATGACAACAACAACAACTTTGATATATATAGCGCCCTTCGCGCCGGATGGCATCTCAGACTGCTTCAATAACTACTTTGTCTTAAAATTTACAATCAGGCATAATTTAGGGGAAATATTTTAAATTCAGGCTTAATTTGGCTGCCCGTTCTTTTTAAGAATGGTGAGAAACTGGTATCCGAATTAAACTTTCCACAATGAAGTTTTATCTTAAATTTTAAGTTTAGTCCTGTAGCTCAGTAGTTAAAGCACTTGCTTTAGAAGCAAGACACCTGGATTCAATTCCAGGCAGGGTGAAACCTTGGGCAACTTTCCTTACTCCACACACTTAACAATAATCCCTAACAAAAAATTGTTCATTTCAATCCACGATTGTTTGTGGGACACAGCTGTGTGGAATTGGATGCAGCATCTTGCCCACATATATACAGTCAATTCACTTTACGGTATACTCAGTTCAGGATTCTGTTATCCAAACCCACATTCAAGCGTTTTGAGAGGTCTGGAAGGTGTGAAAAGTGCCGCATTGAATGAATGGATTATTATTATTATTATTATTATTTAAGACACAGGCTAAACTAGGTGGAATTTTCAGGTCTTTTGTCTGAACAATAATGTAGAAAAATGGACAATAAACATACCGTTGGGCTGTTATTCCATTGGTAAAGGAAAGACTGTACATCTGGTAAAGCTGGTTACGACGAATCTCTCTATCACTTAACTTCTGCTGCATCTTCTCAAGGTCTTTTTTCTGGTGACATACAAGTACAAAGCAAAAATAAGACAATAAGAAAAACTAAGAGCAGGCAAAAGAATTACCCCTACATTAATATGGTACCTTTCTCACAAAGGAACATCTCAAAGTTCTTTGCAGGATGAGATTAAGTAGAAAAGAGGAATTCTTCAGACGTGATCTATGTCAACAACAACACAAACAACAAAACTACATTCATAGAGTGTGCTTTTCATGTCAGGAGGACATCGCAAGGCACTGGACTATGACGGCCTAGGAGAAGACAAGGCGTAAGGATTGAGGGAGACAGTTCCAGAATTTCAGGGCGTAGTGGCTGAAGCAAGGCCACTGAAGATGGAGCAGAGTGGTCAAGGGACAAGCAGGATACAGGAGCCAGCTAAACGGAGGCAGCAGCTAGGGAAGGAGCCTGGCTAGGACTGGGGTGATAGTGGTGCAGAGTTTGGTGTGGGTACCAAGAAGAATTGCACGCAGAAGAGTGTTTTCCTTAGCTTCTGCCTCAGGGAAACAGGTAGAGTTAGCCCACACGTAATAACTTCCCTTACATGAGCATCTCTGTAGAAAATATGGGAAAAAGCTGCATGGAAATGGAAAATGCAGCGGCCATCTCTGATGGATGGACATTGTGACAACCTATCTCAGTATCAAAGTGCATAACAATGGAAAGGGAATGGGACATAAACTATAATAATTATAATAACCCTTGCATTTTGTATAACACCTCATCTCGTCTTCAAGACGTCTCAAAGAGTTTCATAGATTCCACTATACAGTGTAGTAACTGTATATTTTGTGGGCGAAATGCCGCAGTCAATTGCACAACTGAGCAAGAAAACAGTCGACTGTGAGGCATTCAAAACAGAGAAAGACAGGGGAAACATGACTAGATGAAAATAGAAACACATTAATCAAGAACCATGAACAACATTATAGGTAGCATTCTGAAAGCAGTAATAAGTTCATGGCACTGATGCTCACAGACTGGTCATCAGCCTTACGTGGGTATTCACACCACTCAGGTGTAAATTGCTGAGAAACTTCACTAACATTAGGGGTGTCGCCAAGGTCACAGGTCTGTCTACACTTACATTCCTTCTCTGGGGTCTGGTACTCTCTGCAGACATTCATCAGACAATCCAGCAGTTCCCCTGAGGACATGAAAAACTCAAGCTTTCCATGAAACACTCAACCGGTGCCTAGCAGGATAATGGAGATGGAAAGGAATGTCTCTAAAGACTACCCAAGACGGAATGGGTTCGAAACCTTAAACATGAAGCTCCATGAAGCGGTTGGGGTATATCAACATGTTCAAATAATAATAATATTCTTTGCATTTTATATAGGCTTTATCAAATTGTTGAGACACATCAAAGCGCTTCACAGAATATACTGTAAAGTGGATTGATTGTATATTTTATGCGTGAAACACGACAGCCAATTGTGCACTGCAGTGTCCCATTAACAGTTGTGGATTAAGTGGCCAAACTGAATATAAGATAATAATCCTTGCATTTGATATAGTGCCTTATCATGTCTTTGAAGCATCTCAAAGCGCTTCATAGAATATACTGCAAAGCGAATTGACTGTATATTTTGTGGACGAGTAAGGAAACTTGCCTAATGTTTTACCGTGTCTGGGAATTGAACCTGGGTCATCTTGCTTGAGAGGTGAGTGCTCTAACCAATACTCTACAGGACTCCACAAATAATTAAAATGAACCAAATACCTCATGTTCTTCAGCACTGAAGAATTTTGTTTACATTACAAGAGCTGAGCCAGCTCTCCTGATCATCCCTTTGGCAAAAGCAGCATCTTCTCTGACTCAAAACCACACAGATTGGAAGACTGCAGGTTCAGATCCCAGTCTATCATGATTTTGTTGATCTCAGTGTGGAAATTACACTTTAACACTTCTTCATGATACTGGGTTCGGGAGGGGAAAGTCACAGGGTCCAGATACCTTTTCTGTTTTCTATACAAATGAAATTTTGTTGTTGTTGTTGTTGTTCTTGACATGTGCAGATGTCAAATGAGTACAGATGACTGTGATTCCTGGCATTAACTGCCATCATGGAGTCTTATAAGTCCTAGTGGTTAGAGCAGTCGCCTTACAGGCGAGTGACCTGGGTTGATTCCAGGCAGGGTGAAACCTTGGGCAAGTTCCCTTACTCCTCATGCCTAATCCCTTAAAAAAAAATTGTCATTTCAATCCACGAGTGTTTGTGCAACACTGCTGCATTTCGCCCACATATATACAGCCATTCACTTTACTGTATATATTCTGTGGGGCACTTTGAGACATCTAGAAAATTTGAGAAACACTATATCAAATGCAAGGATTATTATTAGAGATTTAGTATATTAAAAGACTTTGACAGTGGAGTCCAAAACATAATCTCTTCCAAGCCTTGTCAAAGATCCTTGTGGATCATTGTAATGCACATCCAGTTCTCATCAGGATTGAAATTTGCAAAGCCTCTGCAAATCCTTTTGTGGAAACAGCATTTTTGACCTCAACGGAGAATAAAGAAGCCATGACCCAAGTCTGTTCTCAATGGACCTTCATACATGATGAGCAGTTTCTAGTAGAATGTGTCTCAGTATATAATGGTTAGGAGTGCAAATCCTGTCTGATCTTTGCACTGAGCAATACAGGGTTCTGCGATTCAATTATACCACCTTAACCATATTCTAGCTGAGATCAGCTAACTCAGCATAGACCTATATGGCTCATCTCCTCAATGTGCAGACTTTCTGAGCAATGCAAGCATTTAATATAAGATATGTTGCAACTCTATGATGTATATGGCAAGATAAATTCTTTGGATCTCTTCGAAGGTTATTTTGTTGAGTGGAAGGGATGGACAGAGAGTTAGTAGAACCACTCAAATTAGTCTCTGTGTCCCTGGGCTAGTGAGGGAAAAATCAAGCAGGATCCCAATTCTAAATCACATCCCAAATTTAGATCACCACACAACAATTTCTGTCACAAAGCGTTCTTGTGTGGAGATTGGGTAAGGACAAGATTGAACTCAGGTGACTTCTCAATTCACTCAGCCTAGTTGCCTTGAAAAGGTGTCTCAGTGGGACCCGATAGGGGTGTATAAGATGTTAAATGAGATTGAGAAAGTTAACCGAGAACACATATTTTCGATACATCAAAACAGCAGAGAAACAGGACTCAGATCCAAAGTTTTAAACAGTAATTTCAGAACAGACACAAAAAGGTAATTAATGCCTGGAATGGGTCACCAAGCAGGGATTGCGAGGCCAGCACTAGTCTCATTAAGAACCAGCATATTGCTGGAATGGGAATATGGTGGTGGGTATTTTAGAAGGATGAGATGAAATTGACTGAAATCTACCTAGATTGCTTCTGTGACCTTGTGATCTCGCAGTCTAGACTAGCTTTTCTCACTGGTCTCCCCAGTTTCACTCCTAGAGGTTCAAACCCATCCAAATCCATACTGCCCATATTGCAGGGTTCCATATACCCATTATTCCCATCTTCATTCCCATCTTTTCACATCCTCCTCAAATCAAAGGCACTACACCAAATGTAAGTCTTATTATTTATTATCTTACTGGTTCTCTGCTCCCAGAGGTTGATTTCAAGAACCTCATACTGACCTTCATATCCCTCCACACCCTTGCCCTTGTCCTATGCTATCCCTGCAATCATCTGTAGCCATTTCCTTCACTCTGCAAGGCATGTCATCCACCCACCACCTCACCCGCCTCACTAGTGATAGCTAACGGAGAAAACACCAGCAGCACAGTCATCTGGTTTTCAGGCGCATCTCCCAGTCTCTGCTACCTTGACAAGTGTAACAAGAACACCTAAAGAAGTGGCAACTCTCGAATGTACAAAGGTTTTAACGCCATTGCAATACTTGTGAGGTGACATTCAGACATTAGTGCATATGTGGAAACTCATTAGAGGCATCACTAGAGGTATAGATGCTAAGTAAAACCAGCTCCACATTAGTATTGTGCTGTACCTACCTATCCACCAACCTTTGTCTCTCTCTCTCTCTGTGACAGAAACACATATACCAACACACAAATGACAAAGTCAAGTTGATCTGATGGTAAGTAATACATTTAATGATTTGTAACAGTAAATCCTATTTAAAAATTGCTTTTTTCATCTCTTTTGAATTAGCGGTATGACGTTTGCATATTAAACCTACCTATGGATAAACCAGTCAAATTTATCTGCCTCAAAAAAGAAAAATGGGAAATAGTTCCCTCCTTGTGTGTAATCCTGGGCTAAGGCTACCAAATCAGTATGCATTCGTATTTCATCAGTGATTTAAAATTTAGGGGAGTATTTAGGAATTACAGTATATTAAGGTATGCATATTAATGAGCTAAAGGTGCCTCACACAGCTGAAGGAAGTGAAGGCCTGTTTTCTTTGATGCTGTGAGAAAGCTTTGTAGTTTCCAGCTCTGTGTATGTGTTACCTCAGTAAAAGTGTATAGAGACTCCGTGAAGCAGGAAGCAGTATATACTGTGGTGGCCTATGCAACCCATTCTATTGTTTAGGCCCATTCTCCACAACTTACTAATTGCTATTACCATGATAAAGAGGAGAATTCGTCTGCTTTTCTTTTTTTCTCATTCATTTTTCTGCTGTTTTCTGCAAGCTTTCGTCAATTGTTACAGTCACACCTTGTCCTCCGCCAGACGGAATCATGAAAGGGCACAAGTAAACATTAAAACATTACAACACAGGGACTTCTGGAGTGAAGGCATCCTAACCTTCTGTCTGCAACTTACCACAGTCTGGGCCTTGATCTGCTTGTTTAAAATCACTTGGAAGGAAAAGGGATGGGGAGCCACAAGCTGTGAAAAAGAAATGCATCATGCAGGGCAATATTATAAATCATTTATTATTTGTTTAAAATACTCAGGTGCAAAAATTACAGCATCGCATAGTTACTTCTATTTAAAAAAAACAATGGGGCAATCTGATGGCATTGCATATTACTACATGATATGTATTGATCAGTGGAGTGGAGCTGACAACATCAGAGAAACATTTTCCATTTCCCCGCAAAATACAGTAAAAATCCACATTATTGTTATATTTATTATTTATATGTGGAGTCCTGTTGCTCAATGGTTAGAGCACTTGCCTTACAAGTGAGAGACCTGAGTTCAATTCCAGGCGGGGTGAATTATTATATACATATTATAAGTATGAGAAACTCATCGAAACATATACAGTGTGCAATTCCATTAATTGGTAAAATTCCCAGCAATTGTATGCTAAAAGTATTATTTGCCCCAAAAAACTTGTAGAGTAATATGTCATTTATAAGGAAGAAATTCCCCGTGGGAGAATTGTCCCAAATTTACTCTTACTTTCTTAGCATATCAGAGTATAGAAGTTAACATATTGTTGAATTCAGTCTTATTGTTGAAGCTGTTTTTCTGTGATTCTCAAAAGAACTTACAGAAAACTGGCTTCAATATGAGGACAATAAATATGAATTTGCCGAATTCTAATGCTCTGAGATGCAGAGAAATTGGAGTAAATCTGGAACCAGGTGGAATTTCTCCCCCATTAAATTGACAGTTCGAGTTGGTCACTTTATTGCCTAGTGTAATTACATCTCTACATAGATTACTTTTAATGCTATAATCTTTACATTCAACACAGCAACTCTCATATGGGGCCATCCTAAAGCATTTCACAGGATATACTGTGAAGTCCTTTCACATTGGAAGAACATCTCAAGGTGCTGGACTGTCAGGGACTTGGACATATTTAAAACAAAAAGCTGCCACTTTTGATCCAATGAGTCATGCTTGGCATTAGCGGGTCTGTTGGTGAAACATCATTTCACATCCAGAACTCCTCACACACTGAATGCTGATCTTGATCTCTGGTGGTGGTGGGGTGGGGATAGGCATTAAGCAGATATGAGTCAGTTCGCCACAGACAGCTTTAAGACTTGATGTGTATCTCTGGTGCATGTCTCTTGTGCTTCTCACAGTAGCTAGTTACAAAATAGAATTGTCAGCGGCATAGGAGCAGGTCACGTACTTTGAATCAGGAAGAAGTGTGTGACATAGGGAGATTTAAACAGAGGGACAAGATAAATATGCAGAACAAGGGAAGGTTAAGTATAAAAAATATAAGCAAGAG
Source organism: Hydrolagus colliei (assembly GCA_035084275.1). NCBI lineage: Eukaryota > Metazoa > Chordata > Chondrichthyes > Chimaeriformes > Chimaeridae > Hydrolagus > Hydrolagus colliei. The sequence goes on along the minus strand of CM068744.1, from coordinate 105,036,729 downwards.
CAACGTTTTTGTTTCTGGTACAACAAATGGAGCTCTGTCACTGCACTAATATACTTCAATAAGCAACAGTGTGAACTTGAGGTGAATTTCTGAAATGATGTTTTCATGGTTGATCCGGAAATTCATTTTACACTTAAATATCCAATGTGGCGACGATGCACAAAGAGATTACATTTATGTAGAAAATAGCTCGTTTTCATTGCTTCACAGTTAAGTAATCACTCTTTATCAACATTCACCTACCATTTGGGGGTTAAACTGACCCATGCGGAAACCCATGCTTAACCATATCCAAACCAAACCGAGATTTTCTTGCGTCCCACCTACACATGGAAATCCCAGATGTAGGTTGTTGGAATGGAATGCACACTCTGTCCCTGGATCTGTCCTAATTCCGGAAAGTATTAGGTGCAGGTCGGCAAGAGTCCGCCAACCTGAGATTGTGCTCTGGGTTAACTGCTGGGGTCTAATCATCTAAAACCACATAACTTGTCATTGATATTGCTGTCTGACAAGCTTTCCCACTGCTTGTCCAGGTAGGACCACCCTACCCTTTAGAGTCCCTGCCCTCAGCAAGTTAGGCTGGCTGGGCTATAATCAGCAGTGCCCTTGTGACTTGTGACCCTCCTGGTTCAGTAACTGGATTACCAAGACAGCCATAGTTGGCTTGATTTTGACATTCACCAGTTCAGCTTCAAGGAGATATTGTTTACCTCCCCACCAAGGTTGGATATATTTTAAATAATAATAATACTCCTTGTATTTATATAGTGCCTTTCACATTTGAAAGGTATCTCAAACCTTTCAATAGGATTTGTTGTAAGTGTAGTGATTGTATAGTTTACTCATCGGCCAATTTGTGCATAGCAATGTCCCACAAACAGCCATGTGAATGTACCTTTTTGAAAGTTTTGACACAGCTAAATGACACAACTAAACACAACTAAAAATGTAAATTCTTATATGACTTGGACTATTCCCCCTCACCCCCTCTTTCCCCTTTAGAAAGTATTCTGATCTGATGTTCTCTTGCCTATGAAGTACTCCGTGTCCACCCTCGACTCCAGGACAACTGGCGTTCTGACTGCATGTCTGTCCGTCATTGAGTCCTGGATGAGGGCCAACTTCCTCCAACTCAACATTAACAAGACGGAGGCCCACCTGATTGCCTCGCGTCAGCGCCTCCACACCTCAGGCGCTGACAACATCAGCATTCAAAGCTGCTCTCTCCACTTCTCAAAGCCAGTCAGGAATCTGGACATCATGTTTGACCCCAAAATGTCCTTTCTCCCCCACATCCGCTCCATGACCGATATAGCTTTCCACCACCTCCGCAATATTGCCAGACTCCGGCACTACCTCAACCCCCACGCCGCCGAAACACTTGTACACGCCTTCGTCACATCTAGGCTTGACTATGGGAATTCTCTCCTCATCGACCTCCCCAGCTCCTCTCCTCACAGGTGCAGAACATTCAGAATTCTGCAGCTCGTGTACTCTCCCGTATCAGGCTCCGCGACCACATCACTCCCACCCTCGCACATCTCCACTATCTCCCCATACCCCAGAGGATCGAATTCAAGATCCTCGTCCTCACCTTCAAGGCCGTTCATGGCCTTGCCACCGCCTACCTCTCCGACCCACTATTTCCCTACCAGCCTGCCCGTCCCCTCCATTCAGCAGACTCAGGCCTGCTCCGCGTCCACCGCATTAACCGCTCAACCATTGGCGGCCGGGCTTTCTGCCTCTCTGCTCCCACACTGTGGAACTCCTGCCGCAGACCCTCCGCCTTGCTTCCTCCCTTTCCTCCTTCAAGGCCGGTCTCAAGACCTTCTTCTTCGACCGCGCCTTTGGCTGCCCCACTAACTCTTCCCCCTCTCCTTCCCCCCCCCCCACCCACTCGGGTCCCGACCTGACTGTTCAGTGCTTTGGGACGTCCTCCCGATGTGAAAGGCGCTATATAAGTGCAATGTTGTTGTTATTACTGTACCTCACACTTTATTACATTGAACTGCCACAGTTCCACCAACCAACTGGTCCTATGTTGCTTTGCAATTTTTTGCTCCCTGCTTCACTCTATGGCACCTCCCTAAGTTTCCGACCTCCTCACTCCCCAATCCACCACCCGGCATCTCCACTTAACTGGAGCTGGCCTCCTGCTTGTGCCTTGCACCCTCCGTGCTACCATTGGAGGTCGCGCTTTCAGCCTCTATGCCCCGAAGCTCTGGAACACTCTCCCTCAATCCCTCTGCATTGCCCTCTCTCTCCCTTCTTTCAAGTCACGCCTGAAAAATTTCTTTTTGACCGTACTTACGGTCAGCTCCCACCCCCCCACCCACCCCCAACTCTGGCTCAGTCAGGCTCTGCCACTTTTAAGTGCTCTGAGACTCTACCACATATGGAGAATATGTATGGAGGCTATATATGTGCAAGTTGTTGTTGTTCATGATTCATTACATCTCCTAGTTTTCTGCTCAGCCAGGAACACTACATAGCAATGCACAGCATTTTAATGTACTGCCAATAGTAAGTTCATCAAACGTTTATTTCCTCAATCTCTCATCATAAATGAAATGTCAAGCACTAGCGGCAGTGCAAAGGAGAATAAAGTGAATGGGTTTGGAATGGTTTTAGAAACAAGCAGGTTTGATGGTCCAGTCTCACCCCATAATTTATTATCTTATCCAGTAATTGCATCTAGTACACCACTTAAATCACCCTTGGCAACTCAGCTCTGAAAGCAAATTGTGTCAGAGCAGAATTCTTTGGGTTGCTGCGACATTCTTCCAGCTTCCCTTTTTAAGGAATCCTGTTACAAATTGTTGTATATTAGATCCCATTTACCAAGCAAAGAATGGAAGATGGGACGGTCAGATTGACTGCAGCAATCTATACTAATCCAGCAATTTTTACATTCCAGTAATCCTATAATCAGATCTAAGGTGTACATTTATTGCACATCTTTTTCATTTTTTATCTAATTTTATACCCAAGGGCAGTAATCCATGTTGGGGTGTGTTACCACATACATTGGGTACCCTCTGGTTCGTGTATGTGACAGGACAATTAGCAGTGGCATTATGAGAAGTGCTGTCCTATCAATGTGAAACACACTACACCACTCCTTTTTTGTACCCCTCCAGTCCGGCTTCCACCCTGCCCACAGTACAGAGACAGCGCTTGTGAAAGTCACAAATGATATCCACTCTATCTTGTGTCCAGGACTTCGTAGACTCCTTATCCTCCTGGACCTCTCCGCTGCCTTTGACACAGTCGATCATGTCATCCTCCTCCACCGCCTGTCCTCCGTCATCCACCTCAGTGGGACCGCACTCCCTTGGTTCGAGTCCTACCTCAGTAACCGCCTGCACTACATCTCTACTAATGGCTTTTCCTCTCGTTTTCTCCCGGTTACCTGCGGGCTACCCCAAGGATCTATCCTTGGCCCCCATCTCTTCCTTATCTACATACCCCTTCTTGGTGATGACATCCACACACATGGGGCAAACTTCCACATATGCGGATGACACCCAACTCTACTTTTCCACCTCAATTTGTGACCCCCAATCCCATGATGTTCTGTCAACCTGTCGGTCAGACATCCAGAGCTGGATGAATACAAATTTCCTTCAGTTAAATGTTGATTAGACAGAAGCCTTAATCTTTGGATCTCATCAATGTCTTCAGTTCCATGGCTCTCACCTCCTCCACCTACCCGACCTGCCCCCAAAACTCTCCAAACCCGAACGTAACTTACGCGTCAGGTTCAACCCCAAATTATCCTTCCTCCCCATATCTGGTTCCTCACCAGCACCGCCTTCTTCCACCTCCACCACATTGCCCGTCTCCACCAATATCTCACCCCAAAAGCTGCAGAAACCTTTGCTCTACTGGGTCTGGCCTCTTTCTTGTCTCCCGAATCCTCTGTTCCACCATCGGCGGCCATGTCTTCAGCTACTACACCCCAAGGCTCTGGAACTCTCTCCCTCACTCCCTTTGCCTTGCCCCTTCCTTTCCTATTTTCAGGTTGTGCCTGAAGACTTTTCTTTTCGATCGCGCTTTTGGTCATCTTTTTCCCCCTCCCACTGGCTCAGCCCTGGAATCCGCTTTGTGAAGCGCTCTGAGACACTGTTTGGTGTGGAGGGCACGATATAAATCCAAGTTGTTGTTGCTATATAAAGGCAATTTATTGTTGTTGTTGAAATATAACACCATGAGCTAAATGTAATGTAATACCCCAGAGCTGCCTCCCCCCCACCTCCCATCCACCCACTACCATGTTCTGTGGTTGCAATAGCTCTGAAGTGGGATACAGTAATTGTGGATATAATTGTCTTAGTCTAGGTCTGTTCAAAAAGCTGTGGGATCCACTTGTTATCTTTTTCAGTCAAATGCTGCAGGCAAGTCAATGCTGACTCAACATAGATATGAATCTACCCCATTGCGTATCTGTCTAGCCTTCAGGTTTTTCCAAGTATACTAGAATTAGGCATTTAATTCTGTAGTTCCTCTGATGGGCTGCTGGATAAAGGCAATATTTCTCTGCATACAACCCAAATATTTGGGGATCTGATTCGTAGTCTATGCTCAATTATCTGAGCTCAGGTGGAGCAGCACTTGGTAGATTCGTGCTTCAAGCATAAGGAAATGGGTAGTAACAGTCAGGTTTCTGCTATTTATTGCTGTCCAGAAAGTCCAACAGGAAGCTACACATCAGACAGATCCAGTAGTTGACTCAGCTGTGATACCTCCCATGAGTGCATAGCCTGCTGACACTCACTGTCAAGGGTCAAACAGCAGTAATTTGTACAATATATGGAAACCGTACCAGTGAAACGATTCTACTGGTATGTCAGTCTAGACCATCCGCTCAAAGTCCTGATGTAGGGTTTGAGCCTAAAACTTTCAGACCAAGAGATGAGAGTGATGTCACCAAGCCAGGCTGACACCCTTACAGTGTTTCTGGTTTCCAAATCTTTTAGATTTCCAAGATTAGCGATTTTCTTTTTATTTCTGCTCTGGATCACGTCATTGCTGGAAGCAGATAGCTCCAGCAGTATCAAAAGGCACAACACTCCAATTATAGCGCCCATCAGTCCTGGATCCAGCGGCATACATTTACACTGTAAACATTGCAAAGTTGATTAGGTGTAACATCTGAGAGACCTAGCCTGAGGGGCAGGTGTCTGCAGGCCTCAGGCGCAAAGTAGACTTCAGTGTCAATTTAAAATAACAATTTAGCAATCTTTTGAAAAGGTGTGAACGACGCAGTATATGATGTGATGGACAACATAGTACATTCCGCTCCTGGAGATGTACCAGTGATAACTGTCAAGGAAGAACGTGGCACCTCTCTCCTTCCCCACTGCCTTCATCAAGTTGCTTTCACCTCAAAGCTGCAGGCTGCACCAATTGAGCTGGCTGGCGAAGCTTTTGATTCTGCGCACACCTGACATTTCAGTGCTGGTTTAGGAACACAGGCTTCGCTCAACTTGTTCAGTTGGTGCACTGTTTCCTCCAGGTCAAAGGTTCACAAGCCTCAGACCCGGACTTGTCTAGGCTGACACTTTGATGCAGTGCTGGGGGAGCACTGCATTGGCATAGCTACCGAACTTTGAATGAGACGTTAAACCAAATTGCCATCTACCTGTGCATCGGGTGACTCATTGGCTGCTTGTGGAAGCTTGGTAGTGCAAAAACAGCTGCACGTTTATCTGCTAACGTAGTCAACCACTTGACAATGATAATTGGGGTCCTGTAGCTCAGTGGTTAGAGCACTCGCCTTGTAAGCAAGAGACCTGGGTTCAATTCTAGGCAGGTCAGGGCAAAACATTGGCCAAGTTTCCTTATTCCACATGCCTGATAATAATCCTTCAAAAAAAATAATAAATTGGTCATTTAAATCCACGACTGTTTGTGGGACACTGCTGTCCGCAATTGGCTGCTGCATTTCGCCTACAAATATACAGTCAATTCACTTTACAGTACATTCTGTGAAACACTTCGAGACATCCAGAAGACGTGAAAAGCACTATATCAAATGCATGGATTATTATATAGTATAATTGTAAAATACACAATCACTACACTTTACAGTAAATCAGGTGAAACACTTTGAGATATACTCCCCATGTGAAACGCTCTATACCAAATGTGAAGATAATTATTTTTATATAAGAAAATAAGAACTGGCTTGGTGACAGAAAACCAAGGTCCAACCATTTCACCTTCCACCATACAGTATATAGTTTCAAAAAAAAAGTAGTGTTCACAGCGGAAACTCCTGAGTATTTTCAAGGGAATGTACCCCAAAAATGTGTGCACAACCTGTGTACAGTGAAGAAATGTACCGTAAACAACATAATTTTTTTTGTGTCGTAGAAAGGGAAAACAGAAAAGAAGATATTGTACTTTGTACTAGTTTTGGTTTTCTGTGGTACCAAATATATTAATAAATATATATTTTCAAAGCAAAAGCAGTCACTTGACAAGACACTTGGCAGATATATTTGTTTCTTTCTGAAGCTCACACAGAAACTAACCAACGTTGATTGTGAAGCATTTGGAGACATTTTGTACCAGAATAATGCAAATTCCCACTACGAGATGTTTAGCGTAGAGCGATTTGGGGTTTCGAGGAAAACTGATGGAAGCTAAGTTTTGCCACCGTCCCTTAAATTGGACTGTTAAAATTGTCCACTCTGGTCAACAAGCATCTTTTAATCTTTAACCTTTGGGGATGCGTCTGGAGTTCAGAGCTGTGACATTTTTATACAATAAAAGGACCATGATTGACAATGCCATGTACCAGTGATATTGGTCAGCACAAAGCTCATTTAAAAGTGTTTGCACAGAGAAAAAGTTTGTCTGTAGTCCATTTTGTTTTACAATAAATACATTTGTGGCATCTCAATGGGGGTAATGGTAAACATACTTCAGAATGTAAAACTAAAGATCTCCACCAGCTGAGGTGTTACAATTAGTGCCCCAGGGCTAAGAAAGTGAAAATCAGGCAGGGTATCCAATCCTGATCCCCATAAAATGACTTCTGGAAGTATGCACATGTAATAATAATAAATAATAACGGTTACATTTGATGTAGTGCCTTCAGGATCAAGACATCTCAAAGCAGGATACAATACAAAATAACATTTGGAAAGTGTCTTTTATGTTGGAAGGTCGTCCCAAAGCTGCTGAACAGTCAGGGATTAGGATATAATATCATGTGGTGAGACTGTGTGTATTTTGTGGCCAAATGCAGCAGGCACACAACAATGCCCAACAAACATCCATGGAATGTGACCAATTTTATTAAGATGGAGATGTAGGTTAAGAAGAAATTTGGGATCAGACGTGTGTTTCCCTCCCCCTGCTGCCTAATGTGTCCAGACTTAAATGGCAATAATACCATGTGAGCTATTGCGTAAGCAATTGCACTTCAGCAAGAGTCAGTGTGTTAACGAGACAGAGAGAGAGAGAGCTAGTGTTGGGAACTAGACATATCTTGATCTTGCAGTGAGTACCTTTCATAATGCTGGTGATTATGAGACATCCTTCCCTCCTAGGAAGTGGAAATGTTTTGGTCTTGGAACAATATTTTTTGAGGGATTGTTATTGGGCATGTAGAGTAAGGAAACTTGCCAAAGGTTGTGCCTTGCTGAGAATTGAACTTAGGTCTATGCTTGCAAGGCGAGTGCTCTAACTCCTCAGCTACAGGACTCGATATCTAAGGAATCAGTCTCCTAAATCTCTTCTGCACCCACTCCAAGACCCAAACATCCTTCCAATTGCAACCAATGATTCATACAAACTTAGCACAATTTCTTTACTTTTCTACTCTATGCCCCTGTGTAGAAAACCTAGCATAGCATTAGCCTTCTAATCCAAATTCAACTATTTGCTCGTAAAATAAAAAGGGAGTGTTTGGGGGGGGGGGGGGGGGGGTGTGGAGAATCAGTCGAGAAGTCAATGGTTTTGGATTTTATTTAATGAGGTAGTGAGCGCCAGAAAGTACCTGAGACAACTAATTAGAAAAAGGAAGCAAAAGCAAGCCCAGCCTCTTGTAAACATCAAAGGTAAAAGTGAATCTTCACGTCCTTTTCTTCTGCCCCAGATTCTTTTCCTGTCTCCCCCCCACCACCACCCACCCTTGCCATCCTGCAGCTGTTAGCTCTACTTGTATATCACGGTGTTAAACTTGCCTCCTCACAGCCCATAAACTTACAGTGAATCATCATGGGCAGGTGTCAGCATTTTTTTGATAAGTCTTCTATCCTGCCTCTCTACCCTATCCACTCTTCCCTCCTCTCCCGCCCCGCACCCCTCCACCCCCACTGAGATGTTGACAATAGGAGTCTGAGGTGAGACACTTGTTTTTCATAGGGGGAACCATTGACACATTGACACCACACGGAGTGAGCACATCTTCACATCTGAGGTGTTACCTTTCACTTTAAGTTGGTTTAATGACTTTGTTCACTTTTGCCAGTGTCTCTAAAAAGGAATGGTTTAAAGAACAGGTCTGCAGATTCAAAAGAGTCAAAACAAGAGCACAGCCAAACTGAAAATATTGCTATTTTAATTGCTTAACAAAACACCAACGTGAAAGAAGGCTGTACACTTGCAGAATCGGTTGAGACTGACCTGTAAATAGTATGGGGGTTAGTGGTGGTAATGAGCTGGAACGGTTGGGTGGCAATCTGCCCTTATCAAGACTTAACAGGTTTAAACAGTATAAAATACATAAACCATCCATTTTATAGTATATCCCATGAAGCACACTGAGATGCCTGAACGATGCAATAAGGTGCCATATCAAATGTAAGGGTTATTATTATTAGTATTGTAAATTCACATTATTTGATCATGAGACTCCTAATTCTTGCCTAAGGTCCAAACTTTAGGCTTAAACCCACAATCTTCTGACTGAGAGGTGAGAATGATGACAACTGAGCAAAACTGATACCTGGATATATGTTATATAATAATAACAATCCTTGCATTTGATATAGCGCTTTTCACATCTTCTAGACGTCTTAAAGCGCATTACAGAATATACTCTAAAGTGAATTGTCTGCATTCTTTGTGAAGTTTAAAATAGTAAAAAAAAGAACAGTTTCAGGCAGGATGAGGTGATTGATCGATCTAACCTACCGGTTCCAATTCCCTAAATGATCCATCCACAGATATCCATCTCATCATCTAATAAGTCGTGAATGCTTTCAAATTCTGTTTCGCTCAATGGTGCACTTGTCTTCAGAGTCAGAAGGTTGTGGATTGGAATCCCACGTCAGGAATTGAACTCACAATAAGTTGCCACTCCAATGCATTCCGGGGACGGGGTGGGGTGGGGGGGGGGTGGTGGGGGGGGCGGGTGTTGCATTGTCGGAGGTGCTGTGCTTCATATGAGAGGTTAAACTGTCTGTTCAGGTGGGCTTTAAAGATGCTATGGTGTTAATCAGAAACAGAGTATAGTTTCTCCTGGTGCCCTGGCCAATCAACCCCAAAATAAAATTGGTCATTCATTTCATGATTGTTTGTGTGCAATTGGTTGCCATGTTCACCTACAAAAAAAATACAGGGTCATTCCAATTCACAATAGATCCTTGTCGCATCCTCCTGATGTGAAAGGCTTTGTGCCAAATGCAAGGATTGTTATTATTTACTCACATAGTCAACACTGTCTGAAATGACCTCAGTACAGCGTTCAGAAACAGCAGCAGACAATTTATTTCATGAACCTGATCTCAATGACAGAATGTTAATTTCATAAGGAGGTGTGTTGTGAATAAACAAAATTGGCCATTCACATTGTGGCTGTTTGTGGGAGATTGCTGTGCTCAAATTGTCTGCCATGTTTGCCTACAAATACACTTTACTGTATATCTTGTGAAGCACTGTCAAATTTCCACCTGATGCAAAAGGCACCATCTCAAATACAGTACAAAGATTATTATTAATGGACTATGAAGGACCCAACTTAAGCAGAGCAATGGATGTAGAAAGCTTGAGAGCCAGTAAACAGAGCACAGGAATTCCTATTGTGTATTCTAGCTAACCTTGAATTGTTTGTAAAAGCCTAATGCTTGTCTAAAAGATCAAAGGCACCAAATTCCACCTTGTCTTGGTTTGTAAGATTAATTTGTCTTAAAATTTAAGTTTGAGAGTTTGTGGAAGATTCTTAAATTCAGTCTTATTTAAAGGTCAGGTTTTCCACTGATCTTACAAAGAACTAATTTTCTAATTGAACTTAAATGTTTTCTTTCCGTGATTCTGCTTGATCTTGAATTTTGAGACAAAGATTAACAATCCAAACTAGATTAAATTTTGGATCTCAAATCATTCTTTTTCCTTGAGAGAAGTTAGATGTCTTATTCCTTAAGTATTGACTAGAAACTTGAATGGCTTGAATGTTAAGTATTTGCAGGGCTGAGCTGAGCAGGATTCCCTGAAAGACACTTGATTTAAATCCTGCAAAACAGTCGAAGGAGCACAGGGGGTGAAGGGATATCTGGGGCTTGACTGAACTCACAAATGTTTAGATTGAATCACCTTTCTGTGTCCTCACACTTGCCTACATTTTAACCTGTTTGTTACACTAAGGTTAACTATTATAGTGGCTAAGAAGACTGCTGATGGTTGTATGGTTTTCAAAGTATGGTTTTGTCACACAGCAGAGTTAAGGATTTTCCAGTGCTTGATAGATGCCAATGCATTGTACTATCTGCTCTTTCTGTGAGAAACCCGACTGTGAACTTCATATCTTTCCAATTAATATTGCGGTAAAACTCCATGGATAATATGCCTATGTTGAACAGCATCTATTTTTACAACATCTGATATAACAATGGATGCTTCAATCGTCCATCTGTGTTATAGATTTTCCAGCAAACCATGCCGTGCTTAAAAGTTTTCAGCTCCAGCTACGCAGTTCCTTTCTAAGAAGCAATATTTTTATATGCTGTCCAAATTCAATAAATAATAATAATAAGAAGAATTTGTACATTTGATATAGTGCCTTTCAGTGGTTGGAGCACTTGCCTTTACAAGCGTGAGACCTGTGTTTTGAATCCAGGCAGATCAGGGCCAAACCTTGGGCAAGTTTCCTTACTCCACATACCTAATAATAATCCCTCAAAAAAACCCACAAGAATAAAATTGGTAATTTCAATCCACGACTGCTGTGTGCAATTGGCTGCCGCATTTCACCCACACATATACAGTCAATTCACTTTACAGTATATTCTGTGAAGCACTTTGAGGTGTCGATAACATGTGAAAAGCGCTATGTATCAAATGCAAGGATCATTATGTCTAGCTGCTCTCTTTGATTTTGCAAAAAATACTAACTGAGTTTCTTGCATTTTAAAGGCTGAGATCAGCCTCTCATGCGGAGCTGGGGGGCTGGGGGTGGGTGGGGGAGGGGTGCTACAATGGTCAAACTTTTATCCAAACATAGTGACAAACATGGGTGTGGGGAGGAGTAAGCAGAGGTCACTCACAGCCAGTCATCGACTGAAGCATTGACATGAATGGCATTTTTGACAATGTGCTAATATCATCAGTGATAATTATCGCATCACACGTCACCATTTTTCACCCGACAGAAGATAGTGTCTCACCTGCCAGGGCAAAGGGCCTACATAGGCAGATGGTGAGTAATGTCCCTGCCACTTCTGGACCGCCAGTGCTGGGGTGTGTTTACCCACTCTTCAGCAGGCTCTAATGTAACCCTGCTTCTGTAGCACTGAGTTGACTTTGACAGTAACGTGCGAAAAAAAATTCTCAAATAACAATCCAACCCAGTATGCCTTTCTACCTCGGCACCACTACAGACAAGCTGAGATGATGGCAGTTCCCCACCCACCCCGTTTTTCTTACAGGTTTCTTCAATCTGTCAGTAGGTTTTGCAAATGTATCTTTTCAACTGCAAATGCAATGTATTAATGCTCTTTATCCCCCGTGTCAAGGAGCAATGGCTAATGCTAGATCCCCCACCCCCCCACACGCACTACTGGTACTTAATTCACAAGTGCTTCAATTTCCCTCCTGGGATTTGCAGGAGGGAATTCCACCCCCCTCCCCCCCCACCCCCCACCAGATCCAAGTAGTGTTTCCAGCACCTACTCACTTTAGGTGACAAGAATTAATTAGCTGGAGAGGAAAATAAGTATTAATCCCAACACTGGCCGTTGTCGCTGCCACTGAGAAACGTAGTTAAGTAGGGAGCAATGGGGCTGCAGGTTTGGCACCTACCTCAGGAAACATTTGCCCGATTCCTTCTTCCGCTTTCTTTTGTTTGCTCTCGAGATGGTTTATGCATTGGGAGGCTGGTAATCCTGGGAACCCACCCTGTAAGGTTAAGAAATGAGAGAAAAACTAAAGTGAACAGTTATTTGATTGCAAAGACTCCTGGCATGATGCTTTGTTCAATAATTCATTGGGTTTAACGAAATTACAGACGTTGAGAATATTTCCACTTTAGCAATGTTTTTGCAAATGGACGCTAATCAATGGTTTAATGGGATTGTAATCATTAATATGGAGACCCTTTTTATGCAATCATTACTACACTTGAAACAGAAAACACATGGAAAGGGAAAGTAACAAAAACCGCATTAACACTGTGAGCTGCTGTTTGCTGATCTCCAGGAAGTATCAAAGACAGATTATTAGACTGTTAGTATTATGGTTAAATAAACAGTAGGAGGGTAATGCTGACAGCATGTTGTGGAACCCGGATATAATATTCTCCTCCACATTCTAAGTCTAGTGAAATAATACCTGAAATAGCAGTCACCTTACAGTTTATAGCTGATAAATCGTAAATGCAATGTCCGTATACAGTATTCCATTGTAAAACAACAGCAACAACAAAGTTACACTTTTACAGTGCTTTTCACGTCAGGAGGACGTCCCAAGGCGCTGAGCAAGTTGTGATCACTCACAGCTATTTTAGAACCTTTACAGTGTCTGCATTAAAGCTCACTTTACACAAGCATACAAAGCTAAACCTAATCACAGTAAGAGCTTCATTAAAGTTGCCTAATAACAAAGTAGCTTAATCTAGATTTAGCGGTCACTTGATTATTTTAATTTTGATGTAAATAAAAAGCAAATCTCCTTAACTTGGAGTTGGACAAATAGACAGATGAACACATTCAGTGCCACACTGGCTGTGATCAAACAGTAATAATCTTGCATTTGACATAGAGCTTTAAATATCGAATTGCATATAGGCATAATAACATTTAATGGTAGGCAATGTTTTATGTCCAATGCACTCAAGGGGACACGGCTAAATCTAACTACTCAAAGATATTGGTAATGTTTTAGCTCCCTTGAGCGGAGTTCTGTGGGTTGACCTGAAAGCATATCAAATTATCTGAAAGTCTTTGATATTTAAGATTTCTTCTTGAATCCTGCTGTGGACCAGCACATTTTAGACATCAGTACAGGGAGCACTTGGCCCCCATCTGCATACAGAAAAGAGAAGCCAATTGGAAAATGGTAATTCAATAAAGTAAATAACATGCTTGGAGCAGTATTATAATAATAATAATGATGTTTGAATTTGATAGTGCTTTTCACATCTTCTAGACATCTCACAGAGCTTCACGGAATATAATGTAAAGTGATTTGACTGTATATTTGTGGGCGAAACTTGCCCAAGGTTTCACCCTGACTTAGCTGGCTTTGGACACAGGTCTCACGCTTGTAAGGCGAGTGCTCTAACCACTGAGCTACAGGGCTCCACCTTCACCCCCATACACAATGAGCTGAAAACACATGATGCGCGCACACCCTCATGTTCAACCACAATAACAACTTGCATCTCTATTGCATTGTTCACCCTGTGGGGTAGCATATTGGAGCACTGAGCCCACATGAAGCCCTCGCTGAATCCTTCGTTTGGAACAGAGGCTGATCAGGTCTTGATAGTCATGCACTTCTCAGGCATGCTGTTCTCCCCTCTCTGTTAACTTTATTTTGCTTCATATCTGATTCCATGTGAGCTCGAGAAAGAAACAGCCATGTTATAGTGCCTTTGCACTTTAAAACGTCTCACTGTTCTTTACAAGTGGCAATGGTTTGGAGCAAACACAGTCATGAAAATGCCGTTCAGCGCCTTGGGACATCCTCCTGATGTGAAAGGAGCTATACAAGTGTAATTCTGTGGTTGTTGTTAAAAAGGAATAAGCTACGAGCAACAACAAATGCTTCAGTTTCGAAAAAGTCATGATGTGAGGATTGTTGGCCAGGACACTGGAAGAAACCCTTTTCTTTTAGCTTGGTGACACCAAATCTCTAACACTCACTTTAACAGGCAGATGTGATGTCAGTTTAATGTCTCATCTGAAAGATATGCACCTTTGACATGTTTCAAACCTGAGCTGAGGTCGGGAACGGGGAGGGTGGAGGGAAAGGAGAGGATTTGAGGTGATCAATGGGACCGTCAAAGAGGAGGATCTTGAGGTGGGACTTGAAGGAGGCCAGGAAGGGGGCAAGTTGAAGGACTGCAGGATGGAATTCCACAGTGGCTGAAGGCCAATGGTGGGGCGGGTGGGTTGGGGGACATAGGTGAAGGTGAGGACCAGGATCTTGAATTGAATCCTCTGGCTGATGGGGAGCCAATAAAACAAGCTGGAACAAGCTGTCTTCCTCACAAGATCACAAGGTTAATTGGATGAAGAAGGCCCTTTGGCTTATCTGATCTAAAACGCCTTGCGACGTCGTTTTGATGTGAAAGGCGCTCTACAAATGTAATTCTGTTGTTGTTGTTGTTATCTGATCTCACCCTTCCAGAATACCAACCCTACCGTCCTCCCATCAGAGTATCAACCTTTTTTTTTTTTAATTAGCCCAGTGTGCTGGTCGCAACTATCCGGGGAACCCGCTGAGCTCAGATAAGCCACCTTGCAGTCAACAGCGGGTGCTGAGGGTGGACATTGGAAGTGATTTAGCCTTCTCAGTTCATAAGAGCAAGAGGGAGAAATCAGGCAGGGAGAAGGGTAAAGAAACAAGAAAAGAGGGATTTAAAAACCCCCCAAAATATTATGCATTCCTGCATCTCTTTGTTTGGAATGTTTTGAATATTAAACGTAGCTCCGCTGAGAGCTGTGTCTGGCTAATGTTTTTTTTTACTACTGCTCTTTCTATTCTAGGTTTCCCATATACTGTACAAACCAGCTTTGTATTCTTGTGTTATCTGCACCATGGAGCTGTGAGTAAACACTGCTTATTACCTTATACTTAGGATCCCTTTCAGCAGACATTTTTGCACCCACCAGCCAAAGTGTGCCAGCACTGGAGTGAGCAGTGTTATCGGGTGTTAGCTGCATGGCTCAAAGACTCCTCTGAAAAGTAGCACATCATTAGCAAGCTCCTCAGAACTATAAGTCCAGTTCTTAGGTCAAATTCAAAACAGATTAAACTGGAAAAGGGGCTCAGTAGTCTTAAATAGGCAAATAGCGGAAAAAATAGGGACACACATTCTGTCTTCTCAGTCTTGTTTCCAGTGACAAATCTTCGGGCATCACCTTCGCTCAAGGGTTGCTGAATTGTGGACACTTTATAAAGATCTGGACTGAAGTGAAGTGTTGAATTGCTGCGTATAGGAAGTAAGTCTTGGAGGCACGTGAATGTGACTTAACTTGTTGAAATGAAAGAGATCTTGGAGTGCTGTTCACATGCATTCACATCAGCACCAAACTTCGTACCCCAATTACCCCAGTCCTTGCCAAACTCCACTGGCTCCTTCTCACAGAGCAGATCGACTTCAAGATCCTCACTCTTGTGTTTAAATCTCTGCACTCCTCAGCACCCCACTATCTCTCTAACATCCTCTCTCCTCACAGCAGTACCCACAGCCTCCACTTTTCTGGGTTCCTCCTTGTCCCCCAAATCTCTGCTCCACCATGAGTGGCTGTGCTTTCAGTCACTCTCCCCTCTACCTTTGGAACACCTTCTCTCAACCCCTTTGCCTCAGCCTGTCCTTCCCCATCTTTAGGTCGCACCTGAAAACCTTATCCTTCGATCACGTTTACGGGTCACTACCCTTGGATCGGCCTCGGGCTCCTTCATTGTGAAGCACTCTGAGATGCTGCCTGGCATGGAAGGCATTATATAAATGCAAGTTGTTCTTGTTGTAGAGCACTCGCTCACGAGAGAACCTGGGCTTGATTCCTGGACAGGATGAAATGTTGGGTCAATTCACTTCACAGTATATTCTGTGAAGCGTTTTGAGACTTCTCGAAGATGTGGCTGTGCATAAAATGGCTCCCGCACTCACAAATACACAGTCTCTATCCTTCAAAGTAAAATCCTTGTAGTGTTTTGAGATAACTTGATCAGGTGCTAGCAAAGCAGCACTCCCCTAGTACTGTATTGCATTGGAGTAACAGGCTGGACTGTAGAGCTCAAAGTCCTATCACGGGGCTTGTTCTACAACCTTTTGTATTGGAGATCAGACTGTTACCAACTGAGCCAGGCTGAGACCTAACGTTGTGCTTCGCAGCAGGAGTAGCTGCCTACAGAAAAAGATCAGTTGAGAGAACGTTGGAAAGGAGAAAGAGGAGCTGGGGACAAATATCTTGTGAACATACTAGTTGGGTCAACTGGCCTCTTTCTGGAAATTCTTTCATGGAAATTTTATGGAAATTCTCTCAGTAACGCAAGAAAATTATAACGAGCTTAATGCCCATTTCTCCTTTATTTTACCCCAGTGATCAACAAGAGCAATCCTTGGCAGAGGTGAAGCTGACTGTTTAGTTGCCAGGCAGACATGTTTGTCAATCAAGGAGTGAGAGTTCACACTGATAAAATACTTGTCAGCACAAGTCATTGTTACTCTTCTTACCCTCTTCCTAATTTCGACTGGACAGATACCTGCAGGAGTTACACACTCTTACTAACATCATACATACTCCTACTAAACAGAGTTAGATACTCATTGAGAAGAGCTACAAGCACCAGCACTTGTATCAAGGGTTGCAGTGGCTGGGTGTTAGCGTCAGAATTTCCTTGTGAACCACTCTAATTGTATCTCATATTTGTAATACAGTAATATTGCATATCAAATGCAAGGATTATTATTATTATTATTGCACCAGAGATATAGATTTTCAGTGCGATGACATGAAACCTCAACAATATGGAGCAAATTGGTATTTGCCACATGTACACAATTATTACCACTCCATGAAATTTAAAGTAACTGGCTTACTTTATTGATATAAGGATTTCTGGGAGCATTTAAAAGTGAATAAACTTGAAAGCTTGGGCAATGGATACAAGTTGAGAAGACAGAAGGTGAACTGAATAAAATTACCCCAATAACTTTACACAAACTGGGATACTTTATTGGTATAATGATGTATTGGAGCATTTAAAAGGCAATGATCAAGTAGCAAGGCTTTTAGACATTGTATTCAAGATCGAAACAGGGAAGAAATTGGGACTCAAATAAAACAGAAAAGGAGGCTTATGACAATTCAGAAGACAACCAGATAGAATATAGGAAGTACAGCGGAGAACTGAAAAAGGAAATAAGAGGGGCAAAGAGATTATACGAAAAAAGATTGGCGGGTAACATTAAAGGGAACCCTAAGATATTTTACAAGCATAACAAGAATGAAAGGTTAGTTAAAGGTAGGGTGGGGGCAATTAGGGACCAAGGTGGAAATCTTATTGTAGAGGCAGAGGGCATGGCTGATGTACTGAATGAGCATTTTGCATCTGTTTTCACGAAAAAAGAGGATGCAGCCAATGCCACAGTATCGGAGGAGAGTATAATAATATAATAATATTATGTGGCCTCCGTTTGTGCTTCAAAATTCTATGATTCTACGATTAACTGGCAGTCTAGATTCATCTATTTCACATGGCGAGAGGTGAATATAGACTACGGCGGAAGTGGAGTGGAGGCAGATTGCTATAGCAAATCTAAAAGGGAATTAGACAGCTATTTGGTCGAGCAAAATCAATTCAGGTGCCTAAGAGATGCAGTGTACGATTATATTGTACTTTAGGATCAGCTACCTGAAACGTCTTGGGACGTCCTCCTGACGTGAAAGGCACTATACCAATGTAATTTTGTTGTATTTGTTGAAATAAAAAGGGTTTTTGCAGTTCTTATATTCTGATCAAGCTTGTACACTCATGGCTTATTTGGTCTGAGCAATGCAAGGAATGATCCTATTGAGAATGACGTTGTATAAAAGTAAGTTACTGTCATTTGTATTGTTGTTTTTGGAGTTGATGGCACGGCTTTTGGAATCTCCTTCAAGGCACATCAGAGCATAGTTCCCCTGAATCGACCTGATGGACCTTCAGTTGTCTGCAAGGTTTGAGATTTGCCTACAAAATACACTCTACGGTAAAACCTGTGTAACGCTTTGAGATGTCCTCCCAAAGTGAATACCGCTATAACAATTGCAAGGATTATTATGATTCTTACAAAACCTTTTTGAATCCTGTTGCAAACCACGCAATTTTTACCTAATTATGCACTCTACCAGCTTGCGCGCGTGTCTTCATACCTATCGAAACATTCACCGAAATATTGTTAATAATATAATAATAATCCTTGCATTTGATATAGCGCTTTTCACGTCTTCTCAAAGAGCTTCACAGAATGTACTGTTCTGTATATGGTGGGTGAATTTACACCGATGGTTATTAGTTTACCAGATTTTTAAATGAAGTGAACTGCAAGATACATAATAGAGGGCACATCCTTGAAACAGGTCTGTTTAATGTCTGAGATGATCATTCCCATTACAATGGCTGGTCAATAAAGGTTACATATACAGGGTGACCAAACGTTGTGGTACCATCACGATGTCTGATTAATTTTAAAGAAATAATGATATATAATAACAATCCTTGCATTTGAACAATTCTTGCGCTTTTCACATCTTCCAGACGTCTCACAGCGCTTCACAGAATGTATTGTAAAGTGAATTGACTGTATATTTGTGGGCGAAATGCAGCAGCCAATTGCACACAGCAGTGTTCCACAAACAGTTGTGGATTTAAGTGACCAATTTATTAATGTTTATTTTGCTTGAGGGATTATTATCAGGGGTGTGAAATAAGGAAACTTGCTCAAGGTTTTGTCCTACTCGGAAACCCAGGTTTCTCACTTGCAAGGCCAGGGATCTAACCTCTGAGCCCTCAGCTACAAAACTCCACACGTTGGGGGAACACTCAATTGTTAGTCTTCTAGTCTTCAGATGAGATGTTAAATCGAGGTTTAACATCTGCCGATTCAGATCCGTAGCATTATTGGAAAAGCAAAGGGAGTTTCTCCTGGTGTACCAGGCAACAATCCCTCTAATAAAATCAATCGTTCACTTCATGGCTGTTCTGCGACATTGCTGGATGCAAATTGGCTACCGCTTCTTATTACAAATACACAGTGAGTATACTTTACAGTAAATTCTGTAAAATGTTTTGAGATGCTTTGACATCGTGATAAGGAATAATACAAATGCAAGGATTATTATCATACTGACTATGAAAGTACAGTACTGTGTATGGGGTAGTACAGCAAACCGAATATGAAAGTATTATTGTGAGATATTACTAAATACTGACCACATTGGTTAGAAAAATAACCCTTTTTATCAATCGGTTTTGAAACATTTGAGATATGATGTGCTTTCTCTTTTTCTTCTCTTTCTCTTAAAACAGTAGCCTTCATTCTCTCTTCTTTTCTTTTTCTATCACACTTCTGTGAATAATCTCTCTTGCTGCAGTCAGTCTGACGGTGACAAGGAAAGAGCTGAGATCTGTTTGTCCTGGGCCAGGCAAGGTAAACAGTGGCCCATGTGGCCCACCTTTGGCAGGAATTAGGATGAAAGGCCTGCCTGCCTCCTCACGGTTTGGTGACATCCCCAGTAATCCTTACAGCATTTGAAAGCAATTACAAGAGTCAGCTGAAAGTACTCATACGAGGTTTAATGGTCAAATTGCGTAGAACTGAACTTCTAAAGAATGCATTGGATCATAGGGTTTAAGACAGGATGTATATATGGACTGATCTCAAAGCTAATGATACATACCAAATAAACAGCCAGATCCTCAGCTTGTTATAACTTTGGCGCGGGTTACGCAGAATGAGAGGAAGCTTTTTGGAAAATGCATTCTTGCTGCTCAATTCATAAGTACTCTAGGATGCTACCCTGTGTGTTGGGGGTTGGGGGGAGCTATACAATTCAAGTTGTCGCTCATAATTGCAACACACCATCCCTTATTGTGTGAAATCTAGATCTGTTGCGAATTGGAGTCCTGTAGCTCAATGGTTAGGAAACTTGCCCAAGGTCTGTGGGACTCTGCTGTGCGAAATTAGCTGCCGCGTTTCGCCCACATATATACAGCCCTGCCACGTTTCGCCCACATATATACAGCCAATTCACTTTACAACATATTCTGTGAGGCACTTTGAGAGGTCTAGGAGATGTAAAAAGCGCTATATAAAATGCAAGGTTTATTATTATTAATTGAGCAATTTGGTATTGATTTTAAATAAACTTATTATTGTTAGTAATAATCCTTGCATTAGATATCCTACTTAGAATATTGGAATGTGTCAAAGAACTTCACTGGCAACTGGCAAGACTGTGATGTTCTTGATAGTTGATGTGCGATTTAACTGGTTATTTTAACGTATCATTTTTCTGGTTGATTTTTCTGCTATAAGTTACAAATAAAATAAAAAGATTGAGGGAGATGGGTTCTATCATTCTTTGCATTTATTTTTATCTATTCATCTAGAAGACGTGAAATGGCTCTATTAAATGCAAGGATTATTATTATCATTATTATTATCTAGCGCTGGTGTAAATTAGCACAGTGAAACATTCATTTACGGCCTTGCTGAGACCTTTTAATCTTATATTTTGCATGGATAAGCAAGAGATGTGCTAGGTTTAATTTATTCTTTTTTTTATTATTCATAGTGACATACAGCACGTCAATAGAAGGCACAAGGGCCAAAGTCTTTAAACATTCATCCTCACTCACACTAAAGCTTCCAATTCACAGAGTAGCCTTGTGGTCAATGTTATTCTTCTTATTGTTATTAACCTGAACTAAAGCTCAAACCAGTTTAAGTATCCATATGCAGCTAATGCCATACCATATGATAAACCATCCAAAACTATGTTATTTATAATATACTGTATTAATTTGTTTCTCTCCACCTCTGAAGGACATGACTCATGTGGGGAAATGTTTCTATCTGCCACCAGTCACTGCACCAGTGACCATTCTTTGTGTGTTAAGCAAGAGATCTTTGGAGAGAAATTCATATTGGGTCTAGATTTACTCTACTTGTACCCAGTATTTTAGAGAATCCAAAATGTTGGCAAATTGTTGAATTCAATCTTAACAATAATAATAATAATAATCCTTGCATTTGATATCACATCCTTGAAATGTCTTAAACAGCTTCTCAGAATATACTGTAAAGTAAATCTACTGAATATTTTATGGGCAAAACGCTGCAGCTAATTGCGCACAGCAATGTCTCACAAATAGTTGTGGATAGAATGAACACATTTTAATTTTTGAATTTTAATTTTTTAAATTTATTTGAAGGGATTATTAACCCCAGAAATGCTATCCGCTAATCGAGTAACAATTGGGTTCCAGCTTACTGATAGGTAAACAGAAGCATGTTGAATAAGGAAACTTGCGTAAGGTTCGCCCTGTCTGGGAATCAAACCTGGGTTCAATTCCTGGACAGGGCAAAACCAATATGCTAACCAATATGCTACGGTACTCCATAAAGTATTATCTTTGAAGTCAGTTTTCTGTGATTCATAAAAGGACTTACAGAACTTAAAATAACCAGCTCGAAAATTTAGCTAAGAAAACAAAGTAAATCTACACCTAGGTGAAATGTCTGCTCACCTGTTAAACTATGTGTTCAGAATAGTTATTTCATATTGTTCATTCACCCTGTAAATTGGACCAGTAAATGAAATACAGTATATTGGTTTCCAAAAACCCATGCCTTTTAGGGTCCCAACCATACAAGTTGAAAATCACCTCTCTCAATATATATAAACTGCCCCTCAACTATACATCGCAATGTTATGTTTGCTTTAACTACCATATTGATGTAACCTGTCTACCAAAACAACAACAAATTACATTTGTATGGAACCTTTCACATCAGGAAGATATCCCAAGGCCATGGACAAAACCCAATACCTTTTGGTTATATCTTAAGTAAATTTCCACGCATATTAAACACTACCCCTGTTGATTTTTCCTTCAAGACAGTCTGTTGAAGCAAAAATAGCTAGTGTGAGAAAAGCTTGTCCCCTTTCATTAATTTTATCCAGGAAAGATGCAAATAACAAACCAAAGAACGGATAAGAAATGGTTAAATTGCTTGAGCATGAGTATCAGACATTTCAAATCTAATTGGACTTAAGTGATTTTGCCTTTGCAAGAGCAACTGAAAGGTTATTTGTGTTTACTCATTTCCAAAAAACACCTCACAAATATAGAAATGTACAATGAAAAATAGCAGGATCATTAATTAGTGTTTCACAAAATATACTGTAAAATTAAATTCACTGTATTTTGTGGGCGAAACATGGCAGCCAATTACTCAAATCTGTGTCCCCAAAACAGGATTGGATTGAGTGACTGCATTTTTAAAAAGGGATTATTGCTTGTGAGGTGAGTACTCTAAACACTAAGCTACAAGACTGCACTGTAAAACTCCAACACCAGTAAAAATTGCATTGATTATTAAACGATTTAAAATTTATTACAGAATTCAATTAAGTTCAATTCAGTATTAATCCTTAAATCATCTCGTTTTCTACACAGACTGAACTCAAAATAAATTACTGTATGTCATGATAATCCTGCTGTCTTTTCCATTTGATAATCAGTGTTTATAAGATCATGTTTTTTTTAAAAAAGTGCTTTAATAATCATCACAGAATCATAGAATCACAGAAATTTACAGCACAGAAGGAGGCCATTCGGCCCATCTTTGAAAAGAGCTATTCAAACTCAATCACACTCCCCGAATTTAATATATTAAATTCCTGTGTCCGAGAATCGTTTGCAAGCAAACAACTATGAAAATGCATTAGAGATGAGACTAATATCACAAGATGCCTGCTGATTTTTTTCCAGAACATGCAGTACCCAAGGAAAGAATGTGCCCTGCAAATTAAACCTTTTACTGCCTTCAGCAATCCCTTGACAAATTGGGTAAGAAATATTGCCACGTCCACGGATTGGAAGGCTGATGTGCAAATCGCACTGCTGTGTTAAGGGCCCAACCCTCTCAACTCAACATCCAGGGCACAGCTGCAAGTCTGTACACAAGGCTAAGGTAAATCTGCAGTCAAGCTTAACTTCTATCATTCCTCCTCCTCTTAGCACACCTCCCCCGCCCCTTTTCCCCATCACATCAGGGGGGAACAAATTGCCACATGAATGTAAAATAAATCTGATGCAAGACCATAACACTGTAAAGTCATATAACCATGATGACTGCCAACATTTGAATAACAATCATGAAAATCTTTGTCAATATTAATAAATACATAATCCACCCACAGAACCATAGAAAAGACCAGCATACAAAAAGGTTATTCTGGACATTATGTCTGTGCTGGCTCTTTGATAGAGCTATGTGTTCAGCTATCTGCCTTGCCCCCCTCCCAATACTCTTTTAAATTATTCTGTTTTAAATATCTCAGACAGCAGATTTCAGTGAGTCAATGACAATGTAAAGAATGTCTGTTTTGTTCTCCCTGATGGGTCAGATAATAAAGAACGGACTAGCCTTTAGCTTCTCTGAAGACTCCCCCACCCTTTGGAACTCCATCGCCTCGCTCCCTCCCTTGCCTCTTTGATAGCCCGTCTGGAAACTCTCTTCTTTACTGGACCGTCAATCACCCTCCTATCCCTACCCTCCCCAACCTCCACCCCTCCTGATCCCAACCACCAGCTCGGGTCAAAATCCCTGAGTGTCCAGCACCTTGGGACGTCCTCCCGACATGAAAGGCATGATACAAATGTAATTTTTGTGGTTGTTGTCTGAATCTGATATACAGATCAGGTTGATCCCTCAATGGTGTTTGCTGTGTTACCCAACCTTTGCCGAATGGCAGCAGGAGACCTACAAATTGACCTCACAAATCCTGAGTGAGAGAGGAAAAGATAATGCCAGGGTTCCAGCTCCAGCAGACTGCTATCCACTGACCTCTGCTGGAAAGTGGACATGTATCTATGTTTCTGCCCAGAATTTTATTGACAAGATAACTGAAGTCAAAATAAATGAAAATCTTGCCGTCTTTGCCATTTTTATAATAACAAATTTATGTCTGTAATCAGCTTGTGTTAAAAGGGTGCCATAATAATATGAATCACAATACAAAATTACATTCGGGAAGCACCTTTCATGTTGGGAGGACATTCCAAGGCAGCAGACAGTCAGAGATTAGGACCTGAGGGTGGGGGGGCCGGGGGAGTGGTGGTGGTGGGGGGGTGGGGTAGAATCGGGATCAGGGAAGGTGGAGGGCAGTAAGATTGGTGGTAGGAGGGTGGCCAAAGGGACGTTCAAAAAGGAGTGTCTTGAGGTGTGTTTTGAAGGTGGGAAGGAAGGGAGCAAGGCACAGAGAATGTGGGGTGGAGTTCTAGAGGGTGGGGGCAGAGACTCTTAAGGCCCAACTGCCAATGGTGGGGCAGGCCAGACGGGGGATATGGAGCAAGGACAGAGCCTACTAAGCGGAGAGAGCTGACAGGTTGATAAGGAGTTGGCAAGTTGGAAAGGTAGGAGAGAGTTTGGCAATGGAGGGCCTTGAAGGTGAGGATGAGAGTGCCTGAGGTAGGAAGGCGCTGGCACGAGCCAATCAAGAGAGCCTTGGTTTTGCTGATGTTGAACTGTAGAAAGTTAGCTCTCATTTCATGTATTAAATTATTTAAGATCAGATCAGCTTTGATGCCCCCAATGATTAGGTAGTGTGCTGATAATTGCACCTACATACTTATACACAGATGAAAAGTGGTTACCTGGGCAAAGAACTGGAAGTGTTTGGTTGACCCAAAGTTCTACCCCAGCATGAGTTAGCACTACATAAGAAAACTGTGTGGGGAGAAAAAAATATTTATTTCACAGGAAGTTTTTTTGTGAACTGGAGGTTATTTACTTACGGTTGTAAGATGTCTGCCTTTAGCCTTTGTTATACAAGGGTTTTTTGCTGGATCTTGCACGAGTGTAATTTTAAAAGAAGGTGAAGACCTATAGGATGTCACTGCAAGATGAACAGAATCAAACACAATCATTAATTAAAAGCCACATGCAGCAATAATAATCCTACAATTACAAATGGTTAATAATAATATTTCTCAGTGATAATTTATTAGTGTGACAGGACACAGAATTGGATGCAGGAAAGCAAAAGGAAACCATAAAAAAAATGCATTTTCCAAAAATGTTAATGTCAAACTGTAGAATGGGCGCTCATAACTAAATCGTGTATATTTGAATTTTTCCACTGTAGTTAGAATTATTCCATACATGTGTAGATTCCTACAAAATATAGTGACTACACTTTATAGTAAATAATGTGAAATGCTTTGGGATGCCCTGCAGAGATGAAAGGGGCTATATCACATATATTGATTATGCATGGATCATTGTGAGTTTGAGACCAGAATGAAATATCATTCTAAGTGGGACAGGACAGCCAATTGTGCACAGCAGTGTAACCACAAACAGTCTTGATTTAAAATGAGCAATTGTTTTTCGAGAGATTATTATTAGGCGCGTAGAGTAAGGAAACCTGCCCAAGATTTCTCCCTGCCTCAAATCGAACCCAGATTGCTCTAACCACTGAGCTACAGGACTCCACTTATAGTACTCATGTTTAGTTTTTCTTCCACAACTTTCATAAAACTCTCCAGTTTACCCAGAGACACCTGCTGCCATGTACTACCTGCCCGCAGCTTTGTGGCATTTATGGGAGAGTTCTTCATCTCATCTCAAACAATCTCTTTTAACAACTACAACAAACACCTGGTGTCCAAGTTGTTCCATGATAAACGCCTGAGGGAGGAACCATTTTCCCAAAGTTGGGAGCGCTGTCAATAAGATAGTTTAATGGTTTAAATTTAAGGGACACATTTTAACAGCAATTTCTGAACTGAATGGAATTAACTTTTGGAATTTTCATCCCATGGTATATGCAGGTCCAGAAAATGCAAGGTACCACATAATCCATTTGTCATATTTTGCTTAAAAAAATGGTTGCACTCAATGTCTCACATACTTCCCCTCTCCTCAATCCCTTTTGACGACAAAAAACAATCCTTTTTTCTTTTGACCAATTCCCATCTGTACCATCTTCCCGGCCACACTGCTGTACAATCAATTTACATTACGCAACGCCTTTCACCTTCGGAGGGCATCTCATGTGGGTTGGTGGGGGTGTGGGTGGCGGAAGATGAACAAAAGCACAGTCAAAGAGTTAAGTCTTAAGTTGGGCTTTAAAAGTGGGGAGGAGACAAGTCAGAGGGACTCCAGCAGAGAGTATCAGTGGAATGGCTTAACCCTCCATGTAAAGAGTGTGAGATCATTCATTGCTCCTTGTTGTGTAGCTCTCCTGACACTAAATGATGGATTATTTGACATGCAATTTGATTTAATAACTTAATTTTGAAACATTGCTTTGCCAGCTACATTAAAGGCAAGAGTATACTGAACTTTTTAACTTTACATCCTCCAGTTTCGTTTCAAATTGAGAAGCACACCACTGTTGTTTTATCAAGTGCCAAAAGTCTTCATAATCTCTACGGTTTTTCAGAGTCCCATTCTTGGCCAGTTGGTTCTGCAGCTCTACAATCTAAAACAAAAGCATTGACATTATCACTGATCTTCCTTGGTCGCTGAGGGAAATTTTGGTTAAGTCTGGCACTGTATTTGGTAATCTTAATTTACCAGACGGTAAAACCATTTTTTAACGAATTGTTTGATTTTTTTTACCAATTTCTCTGAACATCCTCAATTTTTAAGACCATATGGCTAAGACTAGGTGAAATATGAGGCTGCATCACTAAGTCAAATCGAAACTAATTCTAAATGTATCAATGCCTTTTAAACTGAAGCCATTATTAATGGTTATGTTGTATTGTAAAATAAAATTGACTTCTCTTGTGATATTTGCCTGACAATTAACATTGGAGATTGAAGGGCCTGAGTCATTCAGTTACATCAAATATCTTTAGGTGCTGTTCATTGTTCCTCTATGTTTATAGCACCAACACTAACAGGCCCCCTTTCCCTTGACAATGTTCGTTTTCACATAACAAAACAGAGGAGTAGTTTGCACTTACATTAAGCAATGACAGTTTGAACTATGAAACAACTTTCCTGCTGAACTGAGTGGGGAAATAGGCTTGAACAGGATGGATGGTGTGGTATTTACAAACCCTTTTGTGAATATCTTGAATTATAATAATAATGATACTCATGCCATCGTCAAAATGTTTCAAAGCTCTTCATGGATATCTGCTGTCAGATATAGTGACTGTGTATTTTATAGGTAAACGTGGCAGACAATTTCACAAAATAACATCCCATGGGTAGCCATGAAATGAATAGTTTTATTAAATGTGTATATAATGGTGAATGAAGTAAATCAATTTAGTTACCAGTTTTATCTAGAGGATTTTTGGCCTGGACATTAAACCTTAATATTCAAAGAATTCAAATATACTTTAATTGCAGTTTTTGACGGACAAGGCCACAAGAACAGGTTAACAAAGTACGATTCACGAACAATAAATACCATGTAATAGCGTGACTTTGGAATGGACTCGAGATACTTGATATCATGACAGAGCTGGGAGCATGTTGATTGATGACCATTAGATCGTCGTGTGGTAGTCTACAAATAAAGGTCAGATAGAAGAAGTTGTCAGCAGTACCAGTAGCTGAGATACAAAGCACCAAACAAATGACATGTAAACACTCAGCCACAGGAAGCCATTAACAACACTGGCCACCAATTAGGACCCAGCAGGTATCCTTAACACTGCCTGCTGATGCTGCCCCACCTCCCCTTCTTTGACCGAACTCACCACTTTAACTAAGGAAGCAACAGGCTATTTCATTTATCCACCAATTTGTACCAAAAGATCCCTGCTGACAGGACAATAAAACCTTGTTTGTACTTGTTTTCGGCATTCTTCCCATTGTGTTCCATAATAAGCAGCAATTACTGGCTGCAAAACAACTCTGCTTTTTTTTGTCCACAAGGAAAGGGAAATGAAGATTCTGTGATGTTCTCAAACTTCACTGAAGTCATTTATGCAAAGTGCAAATCCCCCTGTTTCAGAAAAAAAGGACATGTTTCTCCCCTCATAGCATTCATTTTATGATGCCGATCATTTCTGCAGTTTCATGACAAAGAAACCGATAGAATTGTGCAACTTTTATGGTTATTGTGTTAAAATTAAGTTTGATTTTTGCTGTCTGAGTTTACTTTCTTTATTAAGTGTTGACCTTTCAATAATACTGTATAACAATGTAATAATAATCCTTGCATTTGCTGCCTTGGATTGTCCATAAATTAGTCGATTCACTTTTACTCTACAGTATATCGTGTGAAGTGCTGTGGGACATCTCAATCATATAATAAGATACTATCCAATGTAGAGATGATTATTATTACTATTAGATAGCAGTTCTAAGGTCAAAATGCCTCAAAGTTCTTGACAGGCTATTCGGTGTCAAGTATAGTGACTGAGTATTTGTAGACAAATGCCAATTGGCAGCCAATTTGCTCATAGCAAGGCCCCACATGCAGTGAAGCCATGAAGTGAGTGAGCAATTATATCTTGGCGATTGTTGGCTAGGACAGCCAAAGAAACTCCCTTCTCTTTTCAAAGTGTATGGAATATTTAGTCTTCACTTTGATACTTGTTATAACGTCACACCTGAAGGACGGAGATTCATTCAAATGACCGCTGGTGGCTCACTAAAGTCTTCATTTTCATATGAATGTCTTGTTGTGCGCAATTTGGCTGCCGCGTTTCGCCCACTAATACAGTTACTTTTCCTACTATTCCTACTAGTCTTCATCCTGCCCTGATCCTTCCCACCCTGCTCTTGTCCTACCTGACTGTACAGCGCCTTGGGATGTCCTCTCGACGTGAAAGGCGCTATATAAATGTAAGTTTTGTTTGTTTGTTTGTTTGTTGGCTGAGAGCATTAGTGCTAGCTAGGGTGTCAGTGCTCACATTGCTGTGAGGTAAGTGAAACAATGTTACTCGATCCAGAGGGTGAAGAGCCACCTGAACACATACTGTACATGAGTTATCTCAGAGCTGGATAATAATAATAATAATCCTTGCATTTGATATACCACTTTCCACATCTTATCAACGTCCCAAAGCGCTTCACAGAATATACTGTAAAGTGAATTGACTGTATATATTTGTGGGCGAATCGCGGCAGCCAATTACGCACAGCAGTGTCCCACACACAGTCGTGGATTGAAATGACCAATTTTACTATTGTGTTTTTTTTTGGAGGGATTATTATTAGGTGTGTGGGGTAAGGAAACTTGCCCAATGTTTCGCCCTGACCTGCCTGGATTCGAACACAGGTCTCCCAGCTTCGTCTCCCCAGCTTGGAAGACAAGTGCTCTAACCACTGAGCCACAGGAGCTCCACAAATTTCATAATCTGAATAACCTTTGGATACATAGGAGACCACACTTTATTGTGTGCAAATGGACTGTGTATCTCCAACCGCCTGTCTGCACAGACTTTGCCCAAACATGAACGGTCGACAGCCAGCAACCAAAGTTGTGAATCTAACTTTGAAACACTTGCAGGTGTACACCTCAGTTTTACCTCTGGATCTCCTCACGACACTTGATTCTTTTTTCCTTCAGCTCGATAATTGTTCCACGGGAACAAACCCTCCTTATATCTTGCGCAAATGGTTATTTTCACGCTTAATAGCGTTAATAGTGAGTGTCCGCTGGCTATTCCACTGTGAGGTGTATGGGGGAGAGAGAGAGAGAGAGAGAGAGAGAATCAGGACCAAATCCAATCCTCTCCTCATCCAACCTATATACTTGTGTACCTTCGGGAGTAAGGATATCTCTGGATAGTGATTAGGAGTAGGCACACTGACTGAGGTTCTCCTCCCTAATCTATGGGTGATTGGATTAACAAATGCTGACCCGCCTGAGATCGGCCAACTCAGCACAGACCAGGATCTATACCTGCAACTTCTGGTGCAGTTGTTGGGGATCTCATTTTAAGAAGTAACATATAACGTAACGGATTTCATTTAAATCCTCCCAAGTATCTCAGGTTGCAAGGTGAGCATGACAAAAGATTAGTGCCAGACCCTTTTCATGAAAGAATGTTCCCGTTTCTTTTTTTTCATTCCTTTGATTCCCACTTCCATTCAGCAAATGATCAGCATTAAGTTTGTGGAAGGTGTTAAAGCTGCGCCTTTGATTCTAAAGTTGTGTATTACATCCAGACTATGTCTGCGTCCAATGCGCATTTAGGCAATGACAGGATAGATACTTCAACCTCCCTGTCAAAAGGCTGCATCACAATAGGTTGAGATATAGGAGACACGTGCTGCCCTCAGGTGGTAGCAAAATGTTGGTCAGATACTGAGCTGAAATAATACCGGGCTAAAGTTCCTGTATCTAACATGAGCATGACTTAGCATTAGTGCCTGGATCAGGATGATAGCTTCATTTAGTGACCTGATGTATTTGCACTCTTTTTCCAAACTTCCACGACTCTCTTGGCTCCACTAACTAGTACGTGTTAGCCAATGGGTATGAGCACAGAGCCTGTAATGTCGAAATATCTTAAATGCTTCATGGGTAAATGCTGCCAAATGTATTTTGTAGACAAGCACGGCAGCCAATATAGGGTCCAACAAAATCACATAAAGCAAATCATCAATACACAACACCAAATTGCACTTGCATAGTTCTCTTCACATCAGAAAGATGTCCCAGGGGGATATATCTGGGGGTATTGTTGGCTAGGACACTGGGAGAGATTCCCTTTCTCTTTTTCAATAGTGTTATAGGATCTTTAACATCTACCTGAACAGACAGACCACAGTTTAACAAGTCATTTGAAGAATGGCTTCTCTGACCATGCTGTGCATTCCCATCACTAAATTGCTAGTTTAAACTGAACTCAAAGTACCTGGACTCACACCTTCTATCCCGAGGGAAGAATGCTACCAACTGAGCCAAGTTAATAACTACTAGAATAAAGTGCACGTAGTATCTTGTACAAGGCCCATAAACTAACAGTCGGTGAATAGCCAGTTAATCTAGAGAATTGCTGGCAGGAGATATTTCCTTTTCTTGTCCTATAGTATTATAAGACCTTTAACATTTCATGAAGAATAGGAAGTCAAGACCTTCATTTAAAGTCTCATCAGAAAGTCACCAGCTTCAACAATGCAACCACAGGACTGCATGATATTATCAGTCTAGACCAGCAGCTCAAATTCTGGTATCTAGTCTGCACCTATAAACTTCAGAGGCAACAGTAGCAACTGCTGAGCCACGCATGCATCCTGACATCTGATGGTTAAGGATAAACAATTCTTCGGTGAATTTAAAGTAATATATTCAATGTGTAAAACCAGATTTATAATCTGCCAGTGTTGCCCACATCTTGAGGTGAGTTAACCAGAAAGCTAAAATAGTTATAAGTGAGGTTGGAAAACATTTCTTCACACAGGTAATAAGAATGTGGAAATAAACATGGGCCAACATAGGTGGGTTGGATGGATGGTAGGTGGATGGATAAATATGTAGGTCAGTTGGTAGGGTATTAGGGATAAGGAAGTCAGAGAAATGGGATTAAAAGATTTGTAATTTTCTAACAAAATTAAAGAACACGCTTGATGAGATGAATGAAACTCCTCCTGTTACAATAATATTCATTTTGAAAGATTTCCAAAGTTACAAAGATCATTTTTGGTCTCTTTCACAGAATAGACATGAATACCAATGCAGGTTCTTTCAAACATTCCTTTGACAGTCACTGATTTGATCTGTGCTGGATTCCAATTCATCAACACTGGCTTAAAAAAATTTGGAGGGTTAGGACTGAAATGATTCAAAATATGACCTTTAAAACAAACTAGAACAGTGTCAATGCATAGTGAGCCTGACTTTGCACATCCCATTTCCGTACTTTGTCTGAAAGGTTGCATAGCTCCCTACCAGGTACCCTAAATTGCATGTTTTTGCTGTTGTCATACAATGTGTTTAAAGACAAAGCATTTGCTTTGTGGCCAAAGCAGGAACATGTATGTTAAACGTACTTTACATGATAGGAAAGAAAAATCTTCACATGAGAATGTGTGAGCCTCCAGGGAGCAAAGTATACCTTGTTTGCTCTATTTTCAGAGGTGCCCTTTATGTATTTGTCACGAATATCTGTTGTGCAGGTGGATATCCAAAGTTCTCATCACACTATTCAAAACGAGATAGGTATTTCTCCTGGTGTCCTGACCAACAATTGTTCAGGTAATTTGGTCATTCACTTCATGGCTTTGTGTGAGATGTTTGCCTTTTTAGTCACCACGCTCCATAAAAAAGACTCGTGAAACATTGAAATAATATATTCTTTGCATTTGATACAGCGCCTCTCCCATAGTTGAGATGTTTCAAGAGTGCTTCACAAGATTTTACTGTGAAGGATGGCGATTGTGGTAGACAAGTACAGAAACCAATTTACACCAAGCAATGTTCCCCAAATAGCCATGAAACTGATGACTGAGTTTATTTTGGGGGGGCTGTAGGCCAGGGCACCAGGAAAAAATCTTCTTTTTTCAAATAGTGCCTGGAATGTTTAACACCCACCTGGACAGGCAGATGGGATCTTGGTTGAATGTATCATCCAGCAGTTGACACCTCTGTCAATGCAGCATTCCCCATAACAGCATTGCAGTGTTATTCTATTTAAGTCCCAGTGTGAGACACAGTCACTACACTTTCCAGTGTATCTTGTGAAGAGCTTTGAGATGTCCTCTTCACATGAAATGAGCCATATCAAAGGTATGAGTTATTATTACCTGTTTCTTCTCCCGCTCTTCAACGCTGCGCTGGTACTTGAGATCTTGCTGTTTGATTTGAAGTCGTTGCTGTTGAACTTTCTTGTTCAGCAATTCCATGTAATGTGCATGCATGGCATTTCGGAGCCTGTACACATTCCTGTAAACCTCAAGGTGGTGCTAGATAACAAGACAACACAAGAGTTTGTAACTAACTTCCAAACAGAGCTTACAACATAGTGCAAACTTATTTTTGGCTCCAAATTTCACTTAGCCTTGAAGACCATTATTTCTTTAAAAAATTTAAATTCCATACATTTGTAGGACTTTCTCAAATTAAATCTTGATTTCTCCCGACATGAAAGGCGCTATACACATGTAATTTTGTTTGTTGTTTGTTGTGTTCTGCAGTTCTTAAAAAGAACTGGCTTCCAAATTAAAATGGAATTTTAAATGTTTCCACAATTTTTTATTTTACTATATGATCATGAGTTTATCAGAAACTGTTAAGCCACTCCACAATAATAACAATATTTTAATTTTATGTAGTGTCAATTATGTGGGATGACACGTTAAAGCATTTCACAAAACAGCCATAAGCTGAATGCTCAATTTTATTTGGTGGAATGTTGTCCAGGACACTGGGAGAAGCTCCTATCACTTTTTAAATAGTGCTATTGGATCTTTAATGTCCCTATCAACATGGAGACAGGACCTTGGGTTAACGTCCCATTTGAAGGATGGCAACTCTGACAACTCTCACTAACTGTAACTCAAAAGTGGAAGGAAGTCTTTCAGTAGCAGCCCATTGCACAATTGGTGTAAATGATTCACTGTGAGCAATTGCTGTCAGTGTCAGTTTGGTTCAGATATGGTTCCTCATCAGGTCAGGAGTAAGGCAGAGATGTCCCCTATCCCACACCCTGTTTGTCTGCTGCATCGAACCCTTTGCACAGGCCATCGGGAGGGACGAGAGTGTCAGAGGTGTCACCATCCTGAGCAGCCCCAGCTCACAAGCCAAGGCTTTCCTGTATATGGATGTCACCATCTTTGTACAGACCACAAATTAGTCTCGAGGCTGCTAGGCATTTGTGACCACTTTGAGCGAGCCTCGGGCACCAAGCTTAACCGACAGGAAAGCGAGGAGACTGGAAAGAATGCAGTCACCTACCGTTTTGAGTGAAGCCAGACTACATCAAAGTCATTGGCATTTGGTTCAGGACTGCTGGGGTGTGCCAAAATAGCTGGGAGGAGTGTCTAGGTATATATATTGAGGAAAGAACTGGTGATGTTGCACCAATGCTCACTGTCCATCATAGGGTAAAACCTAGTGATAAATTGTGAGGCCCTCTCCATGTTACTATACATGGTCCAGGTCTGGCATTTCACCAAGAACAACACCACTGCAGTCACCAGAGAGAACTTCCAATTGATCTGGGGGTCCAAGATGTCTCCACTGGCTCCCCATCCTCCAGAGGATCGAATTTAAGATCCTCGTCCTCACCTACAAGGCCTTACACGGCCTTGCCCCATCCTACCTAGCCGATCTACTCTCCCCCTACACGCCCACCCGGACCCTCCGTTCAACAGGACTTGGCCTGCTCCAAGCCCCCCGCCCGAACCGCCCCACCATCGGAGGCCGGGCCTTCAGTTTCTCCGCTCCCACCTTATGGAACGCCATCCCTCAATCCCTCTGTTTCGCCTCTTCCCTTTCCTCTTTCAAGGCCGATTTGAAGACTTTCCTCTTCGATCGTGCCTTTTGTTCCACCCCGAACTCTTTTACCTCCCCTTCGTGTTTCGCCCCTTCCCAAACACTCCCCTCCCAGCTCGGGTCACACGCCTCTTGTTTAGCGCCTTGGGACGTCCTCCCGACGTGAAAGGCGCTATATAAATGTAAATTGTTGTTGTTGTTGTTGTTGTAAATAAGCGTAAAGGTACAGAAGGACCCTCGACAACTAACCAAAGAGTATCCCAAAATTATGTGTAAATTAAACATGTGCGTGTACGGTACACATCAGGGTGCTTTCCGAAAGTGGCGGTTGACCTTATCAGCGAGTTTGGGTATTTTATTTTAGATTTATGTTATACCAAATATATGTATGAATAAATATTTTCCAAAAAACGTTGTACCACATATATTTATAAATAAATATAGAATTCTCCCCACCCCTGACAGAAAGGTTTTATCCACAAGTGTGCCGTATCAGGGTGTGTTCAGGTGCACACATGGATGTAATGCACAGGCCAAATGTTTTAAAAATGTTTTTAAGTGGAGTCCTGTAGCTCTGGTTGGAGCACTCGCCTTACAAGCCTGAGACCTGTGTTCAAATCCACACAGATCAGGGCGAAACCTTGGGCTAGTTTCCTTACTCCATGCGCCTATTGATAATCCCTCCAAAAAACCACAACAATAAAATTGGCCATTTCAATCCACGACTGTTTGTGGCACACTGCTATTCGCAATTGGCTGCCATGTTACGCCCACAGATATTCAGTCACTCCACTTTATAGTATAAACTGTGAAGTGCTTTGAGATGTTTCAAAGACATTATATCAAATGCAGGGATGATTATTATTATTATTATTTTGTTACTGACCAGTTAATGAATGTAGTCAACAACAACAACAATTTGGATTTATATAGCGCCCTCCATGCCGGACGGCATCTCAGAGCGCTTTTGAATTGACCATATGTGGGTGAAACGTGGCAGCCAATTGCGCATGGCAGTGTCCCACAAAGTCCTCTATTTACCCTATCTATCTCGCATTGCCATTCAATGGAGGCAGGAATCCCCATGCAATAGCCATCTTCTGCACATGAACTGATTACGGGAGTGACTGTCCTGTTTCAGTATCTGTATCATGGGGCTGTGGTCACCAAAACCTGGATACCAGTTGATAACAAACCCCAAATGAAAAGAATGTCTAAACTGATTTATTGCTGTAACATCATAAGGATGATGTAACATTGCTGTAATATCATAAGGAATTTCAAAACCAAGGACAACAAGTAATTCCATTCTGTAAAACGTTTATAGGATGTTTCTAGCACAAACCATCTGTTGTGTTTGCCAGATAGCAACATTCACATTGTTTCCAATTATTCTCATTCTGTAAAGAGATTATTTTACGTGAAAGGTACTCCATCAGTATAAACTGTTTGTTGCAAGGTACGAATAATTTAAAACAAAATTCATCTCTCTTTCATCCACTAATAATCCTCACATCTGATATACCATCTTTCATGTCACCAAGTCATCTCAAAGTGCTTCACATGAACTGTAAAGTGGAATGACTGTGTGTTTTGTGGATGAACAAAACTAGAAGATATTTGGGATTACTAACTGAACTCTCTTTTCTATGTACTTCCCCCTGGACGAATCATATTTCACTCTGCATTCATTGGTATTTCAACCGATCTCACATCCTTGCAACCTCCTCAAACCGTACCAATCCAGCTGCCCCCTTCGTTCAGCGGGCATCGATCTGTTTCATGTCCTCCGCCTTACCTAACCCACTAACAGTGGTCACCTTATGTCCTCTCACTCTCTGGAACACTGTCCTAAAGTCCCTTTGATTGCCCCCTCCCCTCACCTTTTCAAGGTTCATCTCAAGACTTCCTGTTTGACTGCACCTTTAGTCATCCAGACCATCCCCACTACCCCTCTGCTCCCAAGTCAGGGTTGTCAAGTGACTTGATACGTAATCCGAATGTGAATGATGCTTTAAATTGTAAATTTGTATTATATTTTACCTTGTGTGTCACGCAATACTAAACTATTTTTACCTGCTTAAAGACTCCATCACTACAAAGCCCGTGGAAGAAAGGTTTGTTTGTAATGGAAACTGCTAGATGAGGATAAACCAATTTGGGACATCCTTCTAAAGTAGGAACATTTGGTATCCTCTATATCAATGATTATATGGCAGTCCGATTCACCAGTGAATGTGGGTATGAGTAATCCAATAAAGCAAACGCAGGTACATGACACAGGTTTTTTTCTGTTCTATGTACGGGCTTCCCAGTGCCAAAATGTCACTGTGTATCTGACAGCAAATCACTGGTGTGTTGAATACTGGGTCATCGCATGCAGTTAACAGCAATACTGCACCTATTGACACCTCGGAACAGCTCCCTCACCCCACCAGTTACAATGGCTCATGCAGTTCCTCTCTGGGGTGAGGCATTTAGGATTATCTATCAGCCTCCTCGAGTCCTATTCACTGCTTCATATTATGTCATGAGCACTGATAATCTGTTACAGTGCGAATCAAGAGCACATTTAGAGTAACATGTTGCTGAAAGATTTACTGCATGCAGCTGAATGTATTGTAATTCAACAGACTTTCAGGATTCGCTGGTGGATCCTTAGAAGATATTCACGGCAACTCACACATTTAAACCAAATAACTTCATTTGGCAGCGATAATATTGGTGTAATTTCCCACCCTTTATTTCATCACTCTCTCTGGTTCACTCTTTCTATTCAAACAATTCAACAATTCTCCCAACTCACCCCACAGAAATTTCATAGGAGCTGTCAAACCACTGGTCGATTTACAAAGCGAAATTGTTGCCTACAGGAATATCACAGGCACTTCTACTGGCTGGACGTTCCTCAGTGCTCTAACACTAACTCGCCTTGCCAGAGCACAGCACACCAACAATTTACATTTATATATACTGTAAAATAAATTACATCAGGAAGACGTCTCAAGGAGCTGCAAATAAATGAATGGGAGCTTGAGCTGGGAGCTATAGGGGTGGGGGTGCAGAGGGCAGATGGCAGAAAGTGGAGTCATAAAGAAAGATCTTAATGTAGGCGTTAAAAGTGTGGAGGGAAGGTGTGAGGCCGAGGGCAAACTCAGATGGAATTCCAGGCAGCAGGGACAAGAGGTTGAGCCTGAAAACTTGCCGTCTGATGGTAGGGTGGATCGGGCAGTGGATATATAGCAGGCTGATGTTCACTGAGAGGATGGAGCAGCTGGGTAGATAAGGTTACAGGATGGGATGAGGCTTTGGTGGGATTTGAACAAGAAGATGAGGATCTTGAATTCGATCTGCTGGAAGATACTGATAATACTAATATTCATAATAATAATCCTTGCATTTAATATAGTTCATTTCACATCGTCTAGACATCTCAAAACTCTTCATAGAATATAGTGTAAAATGAATTGACTAAATTCACAGAAAATACTGTAAAATAAAAGGATGGAGAACCAATCTTCACAGAATATACTGTAAACTGAATTCACTAAATTCACAGAATATACTGTAAAATAAAAGGATTGAGAACCAATGGAGCCATTCAACAGCTGCTCTGCTAAGACCGTATTTTAGCAAGTGGATTCCCTTGGACTGTGTATGTTTACAACAAAAAAAGACTTGACACATGGCTGAGGGAACGCAAAGTTAAGGGATATGGGGAAAAGGACAGAATATGGGATTACAGATAGGATCTAGGAAGCGGCACTTACTGTATTCCTAGCAGTAAGTACTCCATTCTTAGCAGTAAGTAGTAGGGTCCGTCGATATGGAAATTTTCCGATTTAGATATATCGATCGGCTCATATCGAGATATACTGAAATATCGATATTTTCAGGTTTTTCGTACTGCGCATGCGCGTGCAGCGCGCGCACCTGGAATGCGCGCGCATTCGGGGCCTATCTCCTCAGGAGGTAAATATCTTTCTCTCTCTGTGTCTCTCACTCTGTCCATCTCTGTGCTTTTCTGTCTGTGTCTCTGTGTCTCTCTCCTCTCTCACATGCCCCCCATCTCTATCTATCTGTGTATTACCACATCCACCCCGCCTCTCCCCCCAGCCCCTGCCCCGCCGCTGTCCCACTCTCCTCCCCCCACCGCCGCCATCCCTCTCTCCCACACCCCCCCCCGTCGTCTCTCTCCCCCCCCACCCCCCCAGCTGTCTCTTTCCCCCTCCCCCCCTCCGCCGTCTCTCTCCCCCTCCCCCCCCAGCCGTCTCTCTCCCTCTCCCCAGCCGTCTCTCTCCCCCTCCCCCCCTAGCTGTCTCTCTCCCCCTCCCCCCCCCAGCCGTCTCTCTCCCCCTCCCCCCCAGCCATCTCTCTCCCCCTCAACCCCCAGTCGTCTCTCTCCCCCTCCCCCCAGCTGTCTCTCTCCCCCTCACACCCCCCCCCCAGCTGTCTCTCCCCCCCCCACCCCTTGCATACCTGTATATTGTATTCTAGGACTATGAATACAATATGGCGGCTTTGCACCTCGGTCTGTGCATTGTGTATAGAGATGAGCATTCTGGGTCTTGTTCAGTGTGCGCGAATTCCGATTTTTTCCCTCGATATATCGAAAAGTCGATATATCGATATTTTTGAAATGCCTATATCGGTGTATCGATATGAAAATATATCAGGTTTTAGCAATATATCGCCGGACCCTAGTAAGTAGGAACCCAGTTGTTAGTTGATTGGCAGATGACTTTTGCGGGGGTAATAATTCGTTCAAATAAAATGGTATTCAATCCACAACTGTTTGTGGGACACTGTTTTGCAGAATTGGCTGCTGCATTTTGCCTATAATATATACAGTCAATTCACTTTACAGTATATTCTGTGAAGCGCTTTGAGACATCTAGAAGACGTAAAAAGTGCTATATCAAATGTAAGAATTATTATTATTTGTAGCGTCATTTTTGACTGAAAGACTTGTTTCGGAGCTGGAGATGGCTGTCATTTTGTTGCAATCCCATTGCGGAGAGTAACATTGTTTGCAGTAACATGACTTGTCATTATTCCCACTATCCAAGTCAACTAGCAAACAAATAACAGGAACATTTAGCAAAGATTCTTTCAATAAAATGCTAGATCTTTAAATTTTCAGAAGATATTCGAGGGGATTCTGCGAAGGTTGGTAAATTTGGGCAAATCTTATTCTCCACTGTGCATTGTGAACTTAACAGTAAGTTGGTCTGTTAGTTTTTAATTGTACTATTCTTCAAGCACAGCTCTTATCTACCTTAACAGAAATTGCAGTACAATTTTGAGTTTACATTTTTATTACCGCTTCAGTGAAGTCTGATACGCTCAGGACTACAGCATTGAAAAGGCCAACAATGTTTGGCAAATGTCTTTTGTTTCTCTGTCAGACACCTCCTGTAGTTCACATCAAAGCATGTTATTACAGCATTAAAAGTACATTGTGTTGCTTGTGTAGGATGCCAACTCAATGTAAATGAATTATGGGCTCTGGGTGGGTGGTAGAGTGGGTTTAGTGCACCATCCTCTGGCTGCTGTGTGGGGTACCCAGATTTAATTCCTATCCAAACTGATAGAATGAGCATCTCTCCTCACTCTGCTGTAACAGTCTGAGGTGAAATTAGTTTGGCATCCTCAGTGCACTTCCCAGTGGGTACATAATCACTGTACAAAAAAGACTCCTAAATTCAGGAAGTCTGCTTGCATTTGAGTGTATTTTACTTTGCCTTGAATACCTATCATTTCATATTTCAATTCATAAACTTACAGGCTCAAATTCTGGTTGGCGTTACATATTGTACCTATATTGATTCATAATTATAAGGGGCGCAATTCCATCAGTGACGAACATTACCAAATGCACTGCCTGTAAGGCCAACCAGAATTTCAGCCCACTACAGTTACATTATAAGGTGTGCAAATTGACTATCACATTAACCCAAAACATCCACATAGGAACTAGGGGGCTAAGGAGGGGGTGAGGCGGAGGGACTGCAGGATGAAATTCTAGATGTCAGGGGTAGAGTGGCTGAAAGCTCGCCCATCGATGATGGGGTGGGTGGGGGGCATGGAGCAGGCCAGAGCCTGCAGAGGGGAGGGAGCAGGCGGGTTGGTATGAGGTTAGGAGGTCGCTGAGGTAGAGTGGGACAAAGCCATGGAGGGCTTTGAAGGGGAGGACCAGGATCTCAAATTGAATCCTCCAGGTGATGGGGAGCCAATGGAGTCGGCCGAGAATTGGGGAGATAGGGTCATGTAGTTTGGAACAGAAGAGGACATGGGCCGCAGAGTTCTGGATGTTCTGCAGACTATGGAGGGAGGAGTTGGGAAGGCTGACAAGCAGGGCATCGGCATAGTTGAGCCGGGATGAGATGAAGGCATGAATGAGGGTTTCAGCAGCCGGAGAGGTGAGGTGAGGTAGCGGCAGAGTCAGGCGATATTGCAGAGGTGAGGGAAGGCAGAGTGGGTCATGGCTTGGATGTGGGGGAGGGAAGAACGTTGACAATCGATCAAGACACCTAGGTTCCACAAAACAAACTTTAGCTACACTAGAATATCCTGCAAAGTGGTTTGAGACATCCTCTTGACATGAAAGACCTTATACTGTAGCGTATGTAAGGATTATTACAGTATTTTTTATTTGGGTATTAGCAATAGTAGTAATAATAGTAATCAAAAATACTTGCTTTGGCTATTGTGCCTTTCACATCTGTTGCTTCACCCAACAAACTTGGGTCTGGTGCTTATATCCCACCGCTGCTATCCCACTGACATCACATTGCAAAGGAAATAACATCAGCCACACTTCTGGCAAAAGCAGATATCAAACAGGAAATAACTTCAGTGGTAACCTGATGATCCAGAGGTCAGCCATTGTTTATAACACAGCTTCTGAGATTTTTCACCCAGATAATTTAATTTTAATGGAGTTGGCCTGTATTTCTTAACGTGATTTGATAATAAGAAAAAAAATTAGAATTAACATTGCCCTTCAGGAATTCCACCCAAGACGTAGATTGTAATGGACCTCCAATTTCCAATGGTTAGGGTAAACTCCTTGTAATTCAACCCTGTCTTAACTTGTCACAACCACTTAAATCATCCTTCTGTTAATATCCTGGTTGCATTTCGGTGCATTTCAGCGCATTGGGACGGCCTCTTGTCATGAAAAGTGCTCTAGAAATGTAATCTTGATGTGGTTGTTGCATTTATTAATGTACAGGTAGACCCCATTTAACGAAGGGGTTGGGGACTTTAAAACCCTTCGTTAAGCGAAAATTTTGTTAAGCGAGAGTTTAACTGTATTTGACCGCAGCCAAAATGCCACCCCGACCCGAGCCTCCCCGCTAACATCAGTATAGTTCCTAGTGGTTCCTAGCGCTAACATTTTCGGTGTGCAGGTTGAGCAGCCAAAAGTCGGGAGTTCCAGAATTCGGAATGTAACAAAAATTGCAGGAATAAAAACGTCAATCCTACCTGCTCCAGGCCAGGTTTGCACAGTCACCGCACTGAAATATCGCAACCTGGGCATTTCCAGACACGTGACGCGCTTCTTTCTTCCTCCCCCTCCTCTCTATCTCTCTATCCCCCGCTCATCTCTATCTCTCTATCACCCCCTCCTCTCCATCTCTCTATCCCCCGCTCCTCTCTATCCCCCCTCCTCTCTATCTCTCTATCCCCCCCTCATCTCTATCTCTCTATCACCCCCTCCTCTCCATCTCTCTATCTCCCACCCCCCTATCTCGACTTACTATTATTGAAGCCACGAAGCATCCTGCCGCTTAAACTCCTCCCATTTGGGAGGGACTGCACTGCTTAACTGAGGCACGCTAAAGACTGAGTGTGCATTGCTGGGGCAACCAGAGAGAAGCTGCACATGAGAAGCTGCGCACAAGAAGCCCGTGAGATTTAAAGTGTTATTCGTTATAGCGAAAGCAGCCTTTGTTAAGCGGAGAAGTGGTACAAATAGAAACCCTCGTTATAATGAAGTTATGGTAACCGAGCGTTCGGTAAGCGGGGCCTACCTGTATTTATAAGTATGACTAACTCGCCATTCTGGATAACTTGCCACTGAGGCCTTTTCCCTTGGAGTGTCAAGTTATTTTAGATAATGGAAAGAGTCCCTATGTATATGAATTAAATTTATTTTTAAGAAATTTGTGAAAGAAGTATCAAAATTGGACTCCAATTATTAGTATTTATTATTAGTATTCATGCAATGCTGAACTAAGCAAAACTTTCAGCTGTACCTTTTCCTGGAGAGTTCTCTTCTTTGCTTTCACATCCAAATCGTCTTCATCCTCGTCTGATATGGTGGCTTTTCTGTACTTGTCTGGCTCGCAACCATTTCGCTGCTTACTCTCCTGTTTTCGGTCACTCTGTACAAAATCAGATTAGCACAGGACAGAGTTGTTAAGATGATCCAAAGCAGAAATGATCTGTTCAGAGGAAGCTGATCATAGGTCCCTCTATTTCCCAATTTGTTTATGATGTGATTTGTTTTAGTGAACAGTCACTAAAATTGTGTGCAAATGTTTCCAAGAAGTTGTTACAACTGTCTTAACAGAGTTTCTCCTCCAAGAACACTCATTCAATTTTATTACCACGATTTTTATCGCTTGAATCTTTTTTGTTTTTAATGCGGATAAAAATGTGAATCTAAATAGTGATAATTACTCAATCCTTGCATTCGGTTCATAAAGGGTTCATCATTTGTATGAATCAACATCCAAAATATTTCACCGGGCTGGGAATGGAGTTTGAATGATTTCCAATTTAGTGGAACAGTATTAAACTATTAGCTAGTTAGAAAGAATTGCTGATATGAAAAAAATATAAAAAGCATTAAAGGTATGCTTTAAAGATATTAAAGCATTTAAAAGCATTAAAGTGTCTGAATCTTATATTGTGAACATATTGGTGTTTCTCTGATAACAGAGAGTGGCAAACATTAATCAGATTTAATACAGTACATCTATCCATTGGGCTGAAAGGCCTCACTCTGCTATGGAGTAATTGTATAGATCGTCACAAACGTGTATGCGGAATGCTTCAATTGAGCTCAGCATTTCTGAAATTGGTTTTGTATAACATCTCAACTCAGTCACAGCAGTTTGTATTTCATTCATTCTGACTGTTGCTAGAATCATTTGGTGATGCCTTGACCTCGACAAAATTAAGTAGTACTTAAAACTTAACTTCAAGAGTTTTTTTTCCAGTTCTGAGTACAATCCAATTTCTCTTTAATTCTGATGAAAAGTAGATTGACCTTACCACTAAACTGTCTGAATTTAATTTGCATTGGTGGGGCTTGGCATTCTTCATCAGCCCGTTAGCATTTATAGCAAGGCTAGCCTTCAGTAAAGTCGCTCATGGTAGAGTCGTGTGCAAATAATCTGTTCTCTTGGGTAAGCTTTGACAGCACCCCATTCATTCAGCAAACATATGGAGGCAACTATATAAATTATGTTTCTTCATTTATCTTGATGACAAATTGAGCATCAGCCAA
The DNA here is from genome assembly GCA_035084275.1 of Hydrolagus colliei. Lineage (NCBI taxonomy): Eukaryota > Metazoa > Chordata > Chondrichthyes > Chimaeriformes > Chimaeridae > Hydrolagus > Hydrolagus colliei. The sequence continues at coordinate 104,992,392 of CM068744.1, read as the reverse complement.
AAAGCCAGCATTACGTCTTCATTTCCTGGGTTAGTGCTAGGTGAACATTCTTGGAAATAGCAATAAAACCATGTTTGAATAAGCATGTGTCAAATGTAGATTGTGAACAGAGTTAAATACAAATCTAGCTGAGGTATGGTGTGCGTCATTGTTATAACTGTCACCTTGACCCAGAGGATCAACATAGGGGAAGTCTCCACAATTACTCAATTTATGTCTGACCCTTTCATTGACTGTAACCATTTTGATGGCTTTAGCAGTGCTAAGTGCAAAGATGTGAGTCAAATCTATCAAGGGGAATTGGCTAGCTTGTGGAGCAAACTGTCCTTTTATTTTTTATAGTGCTGTAGCTCAGTGATTAGCAAGTGAGAGCCCTGGATTCAATTCTCGGCAGGGCAAGTTTTCTTACTCCACATGCCTTTGCTTACCTAGGAACTGGGTTGTTAGGCGATTGGTGGATTGCTTTTCCAGGGGGATTAAATAATTCCTTCAAATTGGTCATTTAATCCAGGACTGTTTGTGGGACAATTGGCTGCCGCTTTTCGCCGACAAAATATACAGTCAATTTATTTTACCATATATTCTGTGAAATGCTTTGGGTCATCTTGCCTATGTGATAAGATGCTATATCAAATACAAGGATTATTATTATTTCAGAACTTGAGTTTGAATCCATCAAGACTGATTGAATGAAGTTCTTTTCTGATGATTGTAGGATCCTATCAGAAATGTTTGGAAAGTCTCAACCTTGTTCTTACGGGACACCCAACAAAAATCACTGTCAGCAATTTGACTTTAGACTTACAGGGAAGGTTAGTGTATAAATTGAATTATTCCTATTTATGTACTAGTGTATGTCTTCAAAGGTTGGGAAAAAGGCTGAGCAGAGGGAGTTACAATCAGTGTCAGGTTCAGGACAAATTTGAACAACAAAAACAATAACTAAATTACACTTGTAGAGCATCCCAAGGCGCTGGACAGTCATTGTTTCAGACCCGAGTTGGGGACGGGGAAAGTGGAGGGAAAGGTGGGATTTGGGGTGACCAATGGGACCATCGAAGAGGAGGGTCGGGGTAGGATGAAGCAGGTCAGGGAGGGGACTCCAGGATGGAATTCCAGAGGTTGGGGCAGAGCGGCTGAAGGCTCGCCCACCAATGGTGGGGCGAGTCGGTCAGGGGACATGGAGCAGGCCAGAGCTTGCTGAGCGGAGGGGGCAGACAGGTTGGTAGGAGGTTAGGACGTCGCAAAAATAGAGTGGGGCGAGGTTGCGGAGGGCTTTGAATGTGAGGACCAGGATCTTGAATTGTATCCTCTGGGTGATGGGGAGCCAATGGAGTTGGGTGAGGATTGGGGAGATGCGGTCACGAAGCTTGGAGGGGTAGAGGAAATGGGCCGCTAATTTCTGGATTAAATTATATAAATTTGAGACGATATAACTTGTGCATTTTCCTCGCAGAGTTACACAAGGACATTCTGAATCTGTCAAACTCGACTCGAACACACAACCTTCTGATTCAGAGGCAAGAGTGTTATCACTGAACTAAGCTGACACTTTAATATTTGCTTGACCAATAGAAAATGATGCCTGTGGAACTCAGCATGGAGTCAACCCTTTGCTGGGGTAAAGAGAAAAAAAAACATTGAGGTCTTAATTCTTCAATACAGTATTCATTAATTCTTCAAAGTTTTGCAGCATCCAACAACCATTGATTAATCCTGCAACAGACATTCATTTCATAAAATTACGGTGCATATTGTTGATCTTTTTTTTCTTGCTGTTTTTGTCTTAATGGAAGAACTGAGCCTGCTACACTGCAAGGTCTGAATGCCTTGGCAAATGTATCCGTGCACATTTCAGTGTGCAGATTGCTCCCGCTGGGAGGAAGTCTCCCACATCGTAAGTATTCAGGACTCGCTAGGACACAGAGAAAGTATGCATAATCTGGAGCTTTCAGAGCTCACTGCGTGAAGGCATTAGAGACACATGCAACAGCAGGAAATTTGTTCAATTTCATCATTCCAAGTAACTACAAAGCATTTCTTAGTAAAGCTTTCATGGAGTCTAGAAAGGCAAATCTTTAACTACTGAAAGAAATTTCTCATGAATGTACTTTGCCCACATAAACATTGTGTTCACTGATTTCCTTTAAAATACATATAGTCTATGGTATTTTCAATATAATCTGTCACTGATCACAATATTAGCACAGAGGAGTTGAAACCATGCCAATTCCCCTTACCTTTTTGACTAATCTCATTTTATTAATCTTCCATGAACACCTCTAAAAGAAATAACTTCCATTTTTAAGTACCTGATTATGTCAAAATATCCCAAAGTACCTCATGATTATCATTATCAAGTGTAGTGTCTGCATTATAAGCAACGCAGCAACTATTTAGGCCAGCAAGGTAACACAATCAGCCATGAGGTGAACGCCTAATTAATGGGAGAATTGTAGGCAAACACTCTCTTTTCTTTTTGAACACTGTCACGGGATTTAGAATACAAACCTGAAGACATTTTGCAAAACAAACTTATTGTTTGTTTTGCTTCTCGTGTTTCATTTACTTCATGCAGTTTGAAAAACATCTCTGTTATGTAACTGGATCTCTCCTTGCGGTTCAACATAAATTATGTTTTCTCAGATCCATTGGTCCATTGTCCATTGTCCCTCCCTTGCCTCCTTCAAGGCCCGACTTAAGACCCTGCTTTTCGACCCTGCATCCAGCCGCCCTCCTACCTCTCTGCTCTCCCTCATCCCAACTGTGCACTGCACCCCCCACCACCACCATCACCATCACACCCACTGACCCTCCCACGACGTGCTCGGGTCCTGACCCCTGCCTCTTCAGCACGTTGGGACGTCCTCCCGACCTGAAAGGCGTTCTACGAATGTAATTTTGTTGCTGCTGTTGTCGCTTGATCTAATTAAGCTGTTTTCCCAACTGCAAGAAACAAAACTGTGCTACTCGAAGATTAATTGCAAATGAATACTTTGATGAATCAGAAACATTGCAAGCCTTTGATGTGATGACTGTCATTTGTCGGCAATTGCCACACGAGTGATCACAAGAGAAATAGGTGTTCTATAGGTGTTCTATACTAAACTGCCAGGTAACAGTGCACTCCTCCTTGACTTTAAGATTGGGATGAACTTCATCTTGTTTTATTTTGGAAATCTTAATTCCAGCTGATGACGCATTTCGTAACTTTTCTTTTGGTTTGGTTATTAATATTAATTTTGGATGCTTGATCTAGGTGGTGTTGGTGGGTGGTGGGGGGGGCAAAAATTGTGCTCTCTCCCTTTTCAGAAATGATCTTTTACTGTCCAAGAGTGTATTGACGTGCAGAGAGGTTAAGCTGGGAGCCAAGAGAGACCAAAGGAGTACACAATTCACTGCATGTAGTTTTTGGTAATGCCTGGACTCCTAAGCTAAAATAAATAAACAGAAATAAGATACTTTACACTGTCTTGTATTACCCTGTAGTATTCATTACAAGATTAGTATTAATGACGCTTAATGGCAAAGGTACATATTGTATTTCATTACATGTCTCATGTTTGTACATTGTTCAAAATAATCAAACAAGAAGCTAAGAATGATGATCACTTCAGTTCTTTTTAATATGCATTTAAGAGAAAACGAGATATCCACATGAGGGAGAAGGAAATAGAGGTTGTATGGGAGGGAAGGAGTAAGGAGTGGTGGAGACTATATTGTAGTATAAACACTGGCATGGACCACTTGGTCCGAATGCGCTGTAAAATTTTACTTGTATAATAAATTAATGAAGCACTTTAAGAAGTCCTGCTGAAATGTAAGGTGCTTTATCAAAGTTAATTATTGCTGTTGTATTTTTTCTCCATAGCACATTATACAAGTAATGGACAGGATAAATAATAATGAATAATATTTTTTATTATAATGCCTTTCGTGTCAGGATGACATCTCAAAGATATACTGTAAGGTGTACTGATTGTATTTTGCAGCTAACCTGGCCCCAAATTGATATTATAATGGAAAAATTGAAGAGTAACTAGATTGATTATGAGCTCAAGCTTTGATGTATGGCTTGAATATACAATCTTCTGTAGCAGAAGTGAAAGTGTATCCACTTCAGATCAGTTGAGGTGTATTCAACAAGACCATGAAGGTATTTGTTTCCTAACTGCTGCATTCTGTCAGACGCAGACAATATAATGAACTGTGATTGATTTAATCATTTTGGCCATTCTGCTGTCCTCCAGATCCTTGGACTCAGTCAGCAAAACATTGTAACATTTTTGCTTTGAAAGGTTAGAGAAGAGGTGATCTTTAACAATATAGTAGAATCCTAGCATTCATTAAACATAGATAGATACAGATCTGACATATCACCATGTAAACGGTGGAGTCGAGGCATAGCTTGTAGCTACTTAGGAATGTACAGGACTGGACAAAATTGTGTTAGCAACCAAATACAAATAATAGATTTTAAAAACATTTAAAAAAAATTCGACACTATTTTATTTCTCGCATCCCTCTATTAAATTATTTGTGAAGTAGCTGTCTCATTCCTTCTTGAATTTTGCTGACACAATCTACCTCTACAGTCTGCCTGGGTGGTCCGTTTCATGTAGTCGCCACTTTTGAAGAAATTCTGAAGAACAAAGATCCCAGGAAGGTGCATTGTTGCCTCTAATCCTCTTGCCGTGAAATAAGAATATTGATAAATGATAATGTTGTCTGCCCACAAAATAAATCTCCTGCTTTGCAACTCTTTTACAAAATTTCTGAAAGTTCTCTCATTCAAGCAAATCCTTTTCATTGAAACTATGGGCTCTGTTTTCCTCTCTTAAGCAACACGTGACTGATTAAGGAAATCGCAATAGTTGAGGCCTATTGCTACAAGCTGTGTATAACAGTGCTATGTAGTGGTGGGAGAAAGTTTTTTCCTACCTTAAAGTGTAGCAACCAAATGGAATAAGATATTCATTAAAAGATCACAAGGTTAGCAGAATTTAGTGGGAAGGACTTAATTACTACAGATATTTGCTCCACACATTTGGTAGGTTGAGATGGAGATCTTGCTCAGCAAAAGATTGTGATTCTGCAATACCAATGGGACATCAGAGATTTTGGAGACATTAAGTTACTTGCTTTACCTGTGTAAATGAGTAATACACGAAAAGTGTAATCCAGTATCCAATTAATGAACATTTAGATAGCATTTCTATAGAGTTCTTCACGTACGATAGCATCTCGGAACCACTAAAGGGATTTGATGCCATGTAAGGGAGAAGGGGGAGGTTGAAGAAATAGGATTGAAGAGATAGGTCTTTGGTCCAGCTGCAGTAATAATCTAATATTAGGCAACCAACATGGCAGCCAATTACACCCATCAAATTCCCATAAACTTCCATGTAAAGTATGATTACTTTATCTAGAGGATTGTTGACCAGGATATCAGCAGAAACAAGCTTCTTTTTTTCAACATATAGAAAACCATTTTTAAAATTAAGACTGTATTTAAGAACTTATCAAATTCTAGATACACTAAAATGCCAATGAAAGTGCATACTGGATATTCGGGCGGCCCGGTGCCGAAAACCACCACAAAAAAATTCAAGTTCTTTTAACACACCATACACACCAGACTAAATAATAACAGATAATAACAGAATATTGTATTGGTACTTATTGTTAAAACTACTGTCGTGCGCTTCTCACCTTTACTGGTTGAGGTTTATAGTCCAGCGATTCTTTTTAAAATGGAGGACGCCAAGTGGATGAAAAAAATGGCTGCGCAACTTTAAAGCCTTACTAACGGCAAACCGATAACCCTAGACTCTACTAGCGGCAAACCGATAACCCTAGACTCTACTAGCGGCAAACTGAAACACTGCACCTGTGCAACAATGACTCAGAAATGCTCCACTGCTATTGTTCCAGATAAGTTCCAATTGATCGAATGGGAACTTTTTTTTGGGCGTGCTGGTTATACGGAATTGCCGGTTCATTGAGTCACGGATAAACGGGCTTCTACCGTATTTAGCATCTTTGACTTAGGATAATGAGTTAGAAATGCTGCAGAAGGATGGGACTGGAAGGTACGCATTGAGGTGATTGTAAGTCTGGTCAAATAGGTAGTACTATATATTTTTTAGGTGAAAATTCCAGAGTTGATTCATTAGAATTTATTTTTTGTTTTCACAAAGTGGTTCCTATGTCCTGACTCATTATATGCATCTTTCCGGACAGATGCTTTGATGGCCTATACATATGATGAAGGTACTAGGGAACCTGTACCTCCTAATCCCCTAAAAACCTGCCTGCTCCCTCTGCCTGCTTCACGTCCCCTAACTCACCTGAAACTGTCTGTCCAGTGCTTTGGGACATAAAAAGCAAATATAATTTGTTGTTGTTGTTCTTGAGAAACAGCAAAGGGCTGCAATTGGCCTCAGGATTGCAGATTAGAGAGGGAGAGACAGTTGCAGAATCGACCAGGGATTCCTGTTCTTAATGGTGTTTACTGAAAGGCACCTGAGAGCAGATGCTTGCTATGCATATAATCAGACGGTTCTGTGATCCTTCGAAGTAGAATTCCCATCTAAGATAATAATGATAATCCTTGCATTTGATATAGTGCTTTTTCATGTCTTCTAGACGTCTCCAAGTGCTTCACTGAATATACTGCAAGGTGAATTGACTATATATTAGTTAATATAAGAAACGTAGCAGTCAATTGCGCACAGCAGTGTCCTACAAACAGTCATGGATTGAAATGACCAATTTTATTGTTGTGTTTTCTTTGGAGGGATTGTTATTAGGCCTGTGGCAGTAAGGAAATGTTCACTGTCACTGCTAAAAGATCACCTGAGGACTATTAACCTTTGTGGTGCCATGCCGTTGCAAAAATTTAGAAGAAGCCAAAACAGAGATAAAATACAACTTACATTTAGAAAGTGCCTTACAGATCAGGAGGATGTCTCGGAGCACTTAAATGACAATAATCCTTACATTTGATATTGCAGGTTTCATATCGGGAGGATGTCCCAAAGCACTTCACATTGGATTCTGCAACAACACCTAAATTACCTTGTATAGTGCCTTTCATGTTGGGAGGACGAACTAAGGCACTGGACAATCAGTGTTTTGCCTCCAGCTGGGGGTCGGGATCGTGGAGAGTGGAGGGCAGGGACGGGGGGTGGCGAAGGATGGTGATTGAAAGTACAGTCAAACAAAGGGTCTTGAAATGGGTCTTGAAGAAGGCAACAATAACAACAACAACAAATTACACTTATAGAGCGCCTTTCACGTCGGGAGGACGTCCCAAGGTGCTGCACAGGAGGCGTATGACCCGAGCTGGGAGGGGAGTGTTTGGGAAGGGGTGAGACACGAAGGGGAGGTCGAAAAATTCGGGGTGGAACAAAAGGCACGGTCGAAGAGGAAAGTCTTCAAACCGGCCTTGAAAGAGGAAAGGGAAGAAACGAGACGGAGGGATTGGGGTATTCATAGGGTGGGAGCGGAAAAACTGAAGGCCCGGCCTCCGATGGTGGGGCGGTTCGGGCGGGGGGCTTGGAGCAGGCCAAGTCCTGTTGAACGGAGGGTTCGGGTGGGGGCAAGGTGGAGGGACTGTGGGATGGAGTTCCAGAGCTTCGGAGCAAAGTGGAAAAAAATCGCACCGCCAATGATGAGGTGGGCGAGGCAAGGGACTTGAATCAGGCCGAAGCATGATTGTATTTAATGGTGGACAAGAGAAATGGCAGAAGGTTGTTGTGGTGAAATTCTCCCCTTCGCCCACTCCCCCAACAAAAAAAATTGAACAATAAGGGGAATGTCATTCCTCTCATCCCATAACTTATGACAAAAGCTTGATATCATTGCGTGAGGAACAGTGGCATTCAATAATGGAGGTAGATTGCCCTTTGTTGAAGATTTCACATTATAAGTGATAGCTCATTGTTCTGAGGCTCAGAAGCTGAAATTTTTCCCAATCAGGCATTTTGCATAATATTTTCCTGAACAAAAGATTGTGTCGCATTACAAATCACTTGGTCAATAATGCAGGCAGTGGTAAACAATGGTTTTATATTTTTTGAAGCAATAAATCTCAGACCTAAATATTAAAAGAACCTAGATACCGTAAATCTCCGCGTATGAGGCGCACTTTTTTTCACATTGGAAGATCTTGAAAGTTGGGGGTGCGCCCTATACGCAGGTACAAGAAATTTTGAGCCTCGGAAATACAGTAAACAGGAGGGGCGGCCGGCGCGCTGTCAGCCGGGGTTTGGTCACTGTGTCCGGCAGGGGTTGGGGGGGGGGGAGCGGGTGATGGGGCTTCGGCCTCGGCCGCCCGGGCAGCGGCAGCAGCGGACATCAGTGCCGTGCCTGCTGCCTGCCTTCTGCCTAACCCAGTCTGCCTGCCTCCCTCCCTCTCCTGCCTCCCTGCCTCCCTCACTCCCTGCTTGCCTCTCTCCCTGCCTGCCTCTCTCCCTCCCTCCATGCCTCCCTCCCTCTCTCCCTGCCTGCCTCCCTCCCTCCTTGCCTGCCTGCCTCCCTCCCTCTCTCCCTGCCCACCTGCCTCCCTCCCTCTCTCCCTGCCTGCCTGCCTCCCTCCCTCCCTGCCTGCCTCCCTCTCTCCCTGCCTGCCTGCCTCCCTCTCTCCCTGCCTGCCTGCCTCCCTCCCTCCGTGCCTGCCTGCCTCCCTCTCTCCCTCCGTGCCTGCCTGCCTCCATCTCTCCCTCCGTGCCTGCCTGCCTGCCTCCCTCTCTCCCTCCGGGCCTGCCTGCCTGCCTCCCTCTCTCCCTCTGTGCCTGCCTGCCTCCCTCTCTCCCTACCTACCTGTCTCCCATCGAAAATGCTTCAGTTTCTTTTCACCAATAAAAGATCAAAAGTGGGGGGTGCGCCTTATATGCGAGTGCGCCTTATACGCGGGTATTTACGGTATTAAAATAAGTCAATGTACTGGACAGGGGATAATAACTATTTATTATTATTAATAATAACAATCCATGCATTTGTTATAGGGGCTTAGCACGTCATTGAGACGTCTCAAAGTGCTTCATGGAATATACTGCAAAGTGAATTGATTGTATATTTGTGGGCGAATCGTGGCAGCCAATTGCGCACAGCAGTGTCCCACAAACAGTCATGGATTGAAGTGCCCAATTAATTTCTTGAGGGATTATTATCAGGCTTGTGGAGTGAGGAAACTTGACTAAGATTTCACCCTGCTGGCAATCAAATCTAGGTCTCTCGCTTGCGAGGCGAGTGCTCTAACTATTGAGCTACAGGACTCCAATACAACAACAAAATAATTACATTTGTATAACGCCTTTCATGTCAGGAGGATTGTTATGCAATTTACCGGCTCTAAATCTTCTGAGGTTGTGATTGAAGCAGCTCTAATTACCCTCACATTAGTTGGGAAGAGGTTTACTCCTGATCTGCCGCACTGTGGCCCATGCCAGAAGTCTATCATTCTTCAGCTGATCGCGCAATGCCAAACCTCCCGCATTCCTCACTGCCTTTCAACAACAATAGGCTTCGTCTTTTTCATTCTGCTGTCTGTGAGAAAGGCAGTATTTATAATCCCTGTTGCCACGACAAAACTGAGCACAACAGAGACCCGCAAATAACCCTCCCATGTATCTCAAGCCACAATTAGCTTGTCTTTTTTTTGGAGGGTGACCCCATTGTTGGGCCTTTAACTAAATCTGAGAAGTGAAGAAAGGTTTGTTTTTGTAAACGTGTGTTATCAATTAAGTGATGATGTGCATTTCCAAGTTACTAGCTGCGTTCAATACCACCTGACAGCAAGGCTTCTCCCGTCAAATAGTGCTTTCAGGCTGCAGGCTGAGTTAATCCCTTTGTATTTTCCTCCTCCGGACCTTTGTGTGCAAGTCACTTTCACCAATTTAATTATTTTCAAAGCAAAGAGGAAAGTGAAATAAGAAGCCAATGTTTGTGTGTGTTTCCGTGACAACTGACTCCTCAATGATCCAGCCTGTGTACTTGTCGAATAGCTGTGTTGATGGCACTGCACCTGTGAGATGACGGAGACATGTCGGAGTATGGGATGAAAGTGAGCGTGTGTTTTTGTGTGTGTGTTTAGGGAGGAAGACTTGACACAATTCTGCAACTCATCAATAGCAACAATGAGACTCTGTTAGCCATACTACAGCTTGTAGCCCCTCTTTGAGCGCAAGGGAAAAAAACGCAGATGTTCTTTTGTGCACAAAAGAGTGAAGCAATTGAAAACCTTCCCGGTGACTCGTATGCAAGTAGGCAGCAAAAATTGTAAATGAAAGGTTTGATTCCTTCAGATTTGCTAGCCAAGTCATAGTGTTCAGTCAAGCTTGATAATCGAGGAATTTCTGAACTTTTTCTTGCGTATTTCTGTTGTTTTGTAAAATCCATCCAACGCCTTTTTTGGGAAAGATGACTAAAATACCGATTGAAGCATTATGCCCTCAAAATAATGCCACCACTGTTCGTGCAGTTCGGAGGCAAGTCATTACCAGCCCCCTGAGCAGTGCTCTCCATTAAATCTTTTCAAAGTTACATGCATCGCATTCTTTGGGTTCAACCAGGTATCTGACACTTGTGGAAACCTGTCAACATGTTTAAGAGTATCCAAACCAAACTGAGAATTTCACACTTTCTCACCTATACATAGAAACTCCAGCGATATTTATTGGAATGGAATGTACACTTTCTCCCTGCAAGGACGCATCCTGCTGACTTAATTCAGGAGAGTGTTAGCCACAGGTTGACAAGGTCTAAAGCTTGGGTTCCCTACGGTGTATGTTGGAGTACAGCTGGAGTTTAACAAGAAAAACCCACATAGCTTGCCACTGAACAACAACAACAATATTACATTTACATAGCACCTTTCATGTCGGGAGGACTTGCCAAGGCAATGGACAGTCTATGTTTCAGACCCAACCTGGGGTTGGGATCGGGGAGGGTAGAAGGAAAGGAGGGGATTTGGGGTGACTGATGGGACTGTTGAAGAGGAGGGTCTTGAGGTGGGACTTGAAGGAGGATAAGGAGCGGGTGAGGTGAAGGGAATGGAGGATGGAATTGAAAGCACTGACTGGCAACCTTTCCTGGTGCTTGTCCAACTACCTGTTAAGTCTTCAGTTTCCAGAGCTGAATGCGAAGAATTCCTACCCCCAGTGACTGATCTGCCCTTCCAAACCCTGCTGATTAGCCAGTTTGACTATACTGTCATCAGCAGTACCCGGGAGGATTGCAGAACTGCCTGGCTACCCATCTGGAGTACCAAGACCAGAGAGCATCTTGATTTTGATTCATTGACAAACATTCACCTTGGAGCCAGTTTAGCTCCAAGAAGCCCTCATTTATCCATCCACCCTTCCCCCATTCCACACCCCCACACCCCTAGACAGTTAGTCACTATTTGCATCACCTTTGGATATGGCAGCCTTCAATAAGATTTCCAGTGACCGTCACTCATTCTCAAATTCTAACCTTAATCCAATCATTGCTGATTTATCAAATCTGTTTCGAAAAAACGCTATTTTGTGTGTGTTATTTCCAATGATGTGCTAAAGACTGACAGAATTAAGTCATCGTTTTATGAATCATCACCGAAAGGTTGTGTTCCTTTATCAGAGACACCAATGGGGATAGTTGAAAGTTTTCAGATTGATTCAGATAACATCTGCCTGAACAGGTAAATAGGACCTCAGTTTAATGTCTCATCCAAAGGATGGCAGCTCCAACAATGCAATATGTCACCAGTACTGCACTGAAATGTAGGCCTTAATATGTGAGTTGAAAGCCCTGATATGGGCCTCAAACCCATAGCCTTCTGACTCAAAGGCAAGAGTGCTCACCAATTAATACAGGCTGACATCTAATTTCAGAATTTTACAGTTCACACATGAAGAATGGCAAGAATAAGTAACTTTACATTAATTAATATCACATTTTAACTAATCAAACCCACTTTGTTTTAAATTGTTACTGACATCAAGAATGGGTGATTTGCAAACCAGAAATTACTGCAATTGAATGGAGTCAACTGAAGTTTTTTTTATAAATAACAGTGGGGGCTGATTAATATTTCCAATGTAGTTTCAGTATAGTTAGCTGATAATTAGAAAGATAGAATATAAAAAACACTTGCATGTCCACTGTCTGTTCAGTATCTCCAGGGTGGCCAGTTTATAAGAATCTTTCGGTTTACAAGCCAAGCACTTTTGTTGACATTAAATAAATCAAAAACATACTGTCTCTCTCACTGATGCTTAACAAAGACCTACACCTCCAGTAATGCAACTCTCTTTGTGTGCAAAGTAGTGCAATCTCCGTATTGTCTTTGAGCCAATAATGTTTATCAAAGGTTAAAGGTCCCGAGTGGCCTTCTAGTAAAGCATGACAGATGTGGTTTCTTCCAATAAAAAGCAAGTAGCTTATTCCAGCAAAACATTGCTTTCAACTAAAGTTATTCTCTTTACTCTTCATAATATTGCAAGAGATTCATTTTAAGTTACCTCGGCATACAAAACACAGTATGGGGAATGTTTGGGAAATAATTTGAACATTATTTGACAGTTGACAATTAGAAAATTATTAAAATTATAAATTATAGGAGCACTATTTATGAAAGCATTTTGGGGGGGAAACATTCTTATTTAGAATACTATATATAAGAGAAACGGGAAAAGGTCACTCAGTACATCCATAAACCAATGTCTTCCTCCACCCATACAATCTACTTAACAATGAACCTCGTCCTCACCACAGGCAAGATGGGACACTAAGCAATGAGGAAAGTGGAAGGGGGAGGTGATCGCAGGCATTGTTGAAGAATTAAGTGGGGTTTAAAGATGGATGGAGATGATATGAGGCAAAGGGGTAGAGGCAGGATATTATTAAACTTATTGATTTTTCCCCTAATAATTAATAAATATATGAAAATGGTTTCCCTGTATGGCAAATTTGTATATTGCATATATTTGTTACTTAGAGGACATGTTCTACCTGTTTGCTTTGCTGGGGTGGTAGATAGGCTTCCAGAAGAGAAGGGAGGATGCTTTTCCTGTGAGCATAACCATTTGTTTCCATTGCAAATAAGGACGGCTGAAATGAAAAAAAAATACAGTAATAAACCAGGCATGAGTCAATGCAGAATTATCAGCAGACGACAAGAACAACAACTTTGATTTATACACCACACCAGACGGAGTTTCAGAGCACTTCACAAAGTGAATCCTGGGACCGAACTAGGGGAAGGAGGAAAAAGGTGACTGACAACAACAACAACTTTGATTTATATAGCGCCCACCACGCTGGATGGCATCTCAGAGCGCTTCACAATAACGGATCCTGGGCCTGAGCCAGAGGGACAAGGAAAAAGGTGACGGAAGGCACAGTCAAAAAGATAGGTCTTCAGCTGATACCTGAAACTAGGAAGAGAGGGGGCAAGGCGAAGGGAGTGAGGAAGGGAGTTCCAGAGCTTCGGGGCGTAATGGCTGAAGGCACGCCTGCCGATAGTGGAGCGGAGGATTCAGGAGACAAGGAGGAGACCAAAACCGGAGGACGAGCGAAGGCAATGGGTGCTGTGTTTGGGAGAGAGGAGGTCAGAGAGATAGAGGGGTGCAGAGGAATGGAGAGATTTGAAAACAAGAGTGAGAATCTTGAAATCAATCCTCTCTGGGACCAAAAGAGTGATCGAAAAGAAAAGTCTTCAGGCATGACCTGAAAATAGGAAAGGAGGGGATAAGTGAATTAACTAGACAAGCTTTCTCCAGTGAAAATGGTTCAATTTATTTAATGGCTTTTTGTGGGTCCTTATATGAATAGGTAATAAATAATCCTTACATTTGACATAGCATCTTATCAAGTCATAGAGAGTCTCAAATCACTCCATGGGATTTATTGTAAAGTAACTGTATTTTGACTGGATTGATTGTATTTTGTGGGCAAATTATAGCAGCCAGTTTGTATACAGATTTGTCCCACAAACTTTTTGTAAACAGGAACAAGAGGAGACCATTCAGCACATCCATCAGTTGGATAGATCTTGGCAGATCATTCAGTCCCAATGCCCCATTCGTTCACCATTCCCTTTTAGAACCCTAACATCCAACATCTATCTTCCTTTAAAGATCTCTTGCTGTGCACAAATTGGCTACTACATCTGCCAAAGCCACTACACTTAGCAGCAATTACCTGGGAAGCTCTTTGCAAATTTAAATGTTTCGATGTTACACCATATCAAATTCATGGATTGTCTCTCTGTATTAGTATTATCATGCCCCAGTAAGGTAATCAAAACTGACAACATGCAAATTAACCCATTAATATACAATGTTTTTCAAAAAGTGTTGCCCAAGGCTATCATTTTTTTAAAGTATGAAATAACTGTTTGAGAAAGGTATCCACACTCTTCAGCAGATGAATTAACGCATAATATCATAGAATCTTATGGCACAAAAGGAGGCCATTCGGCCCATCTAGTCTGTGCCAACTCTTTGAAAAGAGCAACTCAATCCCACTGCCCAGCTCTCTCCCCATAACCTAACAGACCTGTTCTTCCTGAATAAAGATCTAATTCTCTTTTAAAAGCTGTTATCGAATCAGCCTCCACCACCTTTTCAGGCAATGCATTCCAGATTCAAACAACCCGCTGAGTGAAAACATTTCTCTTCAGCTCCCCTCTGCTTCGTTTTGAAACTAGTTTAAATCTGTGGCCATGAGTCACAGATTCGCCCACCAGTGGAAACAGTTTTTCCTTATTCACCCTGTTGAATCCACTCATGATTTTATAAACCTCTATTAGGTTTTTTCTCAACGTTCTCTGTTCTAGAGAGAATAAACCTAGCCTATCTAGCCTTTCCTCATAACTGAAGTCCCCTAATACTGGTACCATTCTAGTAAACCTTCTTTGTACCCTTTCCAATGACTTACCTTCCTTCCTATAGTGTGGTGACCATAATTGAACACAGTACTCCAGCTGAGGCCTAACCAAAGTTTTACAGAAGTTAGTCAGCACTTCCTGACTCTTGTATTATACACCCCTATTTATAAAGCCTAGAATCCCATATGCTTTCTTAATGGCTTAGTCTACCTGACCTGCCACCTTCAAAGAGTCACTAACACAAATCCCCAGGTTTCTCTGTTCCTTCACACACCTTAAAATTGTACTATCTAGCCTATATTGCCTCCCCTCATTTCTTCTCCCAAAATGTATCACCTCACACTTCTCTGCATTAAACTTCATCTGCCGTGTGTCTGACAACTTTACCATTTTATCTATATCTTCTTGCAGATGGTTACTATCCTCCTCACTATTTACTATTCTCCCTAACTTAGTATCATCTGCAACCTTGGAAACTGTGCTCCCTACACCCAAGTCCAGATCATTAATATATATTAAAAAGAGCAGTGGTCCCAAAATCGATCCCTGAGGGACGCCACTGCACACTTCCCTCCAGTCTGAAAAACAGTTATTCACTAAAACTCTCTGCTTTCTGTCTCACAGCCAGTTGTGGATCCACGCTGCCACTGTCCCTCTAACGCCATGGGCCTCCACTTTCCTAAAAGCCTCTCATGCGGCACTTTTGTCAAATGCCTTTTGAAAGTCCATGTAAACTACATCAACTGCGCTACCCTCGTCCACCCATTCCGTTACCTCATCGAAAAATTCTATCAGATTTGTAAGGCAAGATTTCCGTTTAACAAACTCATGTTGGCTGTCCTTTATTAGCCTATATCTTTCTAAGTGAAGATCTATCTTATCCCTGATTATAGACTCTAGAAGTTTGCCCACTACTGACATTAGACTGACTGGCCTGCAGTTCCCAAGTTTGTCCTTCTGTCCCTTTTTGTACAGGGGAGTAACATTAGCAACCTTCCAGTCCTCTGGTATCACCCCTGTGTCCAAGGAAGATTGAAAGATTATGACCAGAGTCTCTGCTATTTACTTCCCTTAGTGACGTAGGATGCATCCCATCCGGATCGGGTGCCGGGTCTACCTTGAGCGCCGTCAAATGCTGAAGATCGGCCAAATTTGTAAGCAAAATGTTTATAATATAGAATATATACAAGTGTACTGACTGTGTATTTGGGAGACAAACGCCCAAATCAATGTTCCAGAATCAGTCATGAGGTGAAACATAAATAATATGATGTGTATATGTTTGTGTGTAGAGCTACAAGACATATTGATCAAACTATAATTAAAAATCTGATGGGCAAAATGGAATGGTGAAATTAACGTGCATTTTCGCCCTCAGATCGTCCTGAAGTCCTGTAGCTCAGTGAGTAGAGGACTCACCTCGCAAGCGAGACATCTGGGTTTGAGTCCCAGCAGGGCAAAACCTTGAGCAAGCTTCCTTACTCTACGCGCCTGATAATAATCCCTCACCAACAAATCAATGATCAAATCGGTCATTTCGATCCACAACTACCTGTGGGACGCCGCCGTGCGCAAAATGTCTGCCGCGTTTCGCCCACAAACGTACGGCAGATTCACTTTCTGTGATGAAACTCCGCGGCGAAGGGGCCTTGAGACGTCCCAGGAGATGTGAAAAGCGCCGTATCGAACGCGGGGATCGTTGGTATCGGTATATTCTGTGAAGCGCTTCGAGAACGTCTCGAAGATGTAAATCGCGCTACCTCCAAACGCCGGGGTCTCCCGCACGTCCCTCTGCTCGGGCAAGGGAAGGAAGAGGCGGCGAATGGATGGAGAGGACCGTCCAACCGATGGACTGGAACGCCACAAACCAGAGGAATGTAGGAGACGCGCCCGTGGATCTAATGTTTAAGCCAGTCAAGTGTACGTGTGTAGAGAGCTTGTACTCACCGGCAGTGCTGAGCTCTCAACTGAGTGGTTGCTGTGGGTGACTGGAGAGAGACGATCACTCAGACTCCTCAGCTCCCTCCCTATCCCGGAACACTCCCACTTAATTGCTTCATTCGGATGGTTCATTTCAACATCACCACTCGTACAAGTCACTGTGTGTGACTGACTGACCCACCTCTCAGATCTGGCACGATGGGGGGTTGGGGGTGGTGGGGGGGGGGGAGGAAACGGCAGCCCTAGTTTGACAAATAACACAAGTGAAAGTCGCTAAGTCGTGTATTGGCAGACACCCGGAATCATTTTCTTTTTTTTAAAAAATAAAAGTGAATAGACTCGATTATTTTTTTTCAAATTAAATTTTTTTAAAAAAGAAAAATAGTGACAAATCATCTGGTAGTGATCGATTTTCACTTTCACTTCATTCCCAACACAGACAGCCACGGCACAGTGAACCAGCAATCTGATTTGGGAGATTAAGGAGCCGAACACCAAAGAGAAATTCCATCCCCGCCTTTTGACGAGCTCTGAGAGAGGAGTGGGGAACTTTTTTGTGTAAAGTTTTTTCAGAGGCATGAATTAAATTCATGCTTTGCATCTTCTCTCGGTGCGATATTGAAAAGTGGAAGTCTGCTTTCAGCAGTGACTTTTAATGAACCTCAATAAGCCGAACATGTTTATCTCCTCATTTACATTATATAAATATAATATAAATAATATAAATTTTTATTTTATTTCTATATATTTTTTATTTTTATAAAAAATGTATGAATATAATCTCCTCATTTATATTATATAAATATATTATATAAATATAACATAGCCCATTATCACCCATTGTGGGCAAATTGAATACCACACATGCTATAGGTTAGTCTACCTATATGCACCTGAGGGATTTAACTTTACAAGGATTTTTTTTTTATAAATGAGAGAATCGGAAATAAAAATTATTCCAATAACGTACTAGTGATTTGGGCTGCAAAGGGTTCCCCGTGTGGAACCTAAGCTTTACTCGTTTCTTATGCTTCATGATCTGATTGAGGAGATGCTATTGAAATACTAAAGCATCTGGAGACAGGACAACATGCCTGGAGGTGTTTGAGCTGCTCCCTCAGAAGGCAAAATGAATGGGCAAAATAAAAGCTACCATTAAAACGAATTTGACCCATCATTCTCCTGATGCTATAGTAATCCAATAACATCTCCTTATTGGATAATGGAACACAAGTACTGTCCTGTGGAGTCCTGTATCACAGAGGTTAGCGTGCTCGCCTTGCAAGCGAGAGGACCTGGGTTTGATTCCCCAGACAGGGCGAAACCTTAGGCAAGTTTCCTTATTCCACAGGTTTCTGGTTACCTGGCAGTAACTATGAACTGGGGGGGGGGGGGGGGGGTATTAGTTAATTGGCGGATAATGTTTCATGGGTGATAATCCCTCAAACAAATCGTGTTACTCGATCCCGAGTCTTTGTTGGGACACGGCTGTGCGCAAATTGGCTGCTGCGTTTCTCCCACAAAATTTAGTCTATTCACTATTACAGTATACTTTGTGAACCAATGAGAGATACGAAAGGCATATTCTTCTTATTATTAACTTCTTGGACATGAAAAAGGAATATGTTTACCCAGATCAAATGTTCTGTTTACAGACTTGCTCTTGAATGTTCTTTTGCGAACGACGACACTTGTGTTGTGCTTAGTAGGATATTGCTTTAAGAGCATAAATAAATAATAAGAAGAATCCTTGCATTTGATATAGCGCTTTTCACGTCTTCTAGACGTCTAAAAGCGCTTCACAGACTATTCTGTAAAGTCAATCAACCGTATGTGCGGGTGAAACGCGGCAGCCAATTGCGCACGGCAGTGTCCCACAAACAGTTGACCAATTTTACTATTGTTTTTTGGTGAGGGATTAGTATCAGGCGTGTGGAGTAAGGAAACTTGCCCAAGGTTTTTGTCCTGACCTTCCTGGATTCGAACACGGCGTCTCACGCTCGTTAGGCGAGTGCTCTAACCACTGAGCTACAGGAGCTCCACAAATTCACAAGCATTAGTGACTCCGCAAGCATAAATGTGCATTTGAAAACAAAAGTCCACAGAAAAAGAGCTGTACAATTCGGTTTATGCCTGATTCTCATATTGATTCTGTGCTAGATTTTCCCAAACAATCTTGATATTCATCCTTTGACATAAGAAACAGGACCGACCTCTGTGATTTAATACTGAGGTGCAACATGATGCCCAGTGTTGATTTATTCCTGTGATGGTGTTTGCTGTAAAGTGTGTTGTAGTGGAAACGTGAAACACTGAACGCCTGCCAACCTTTTTTTTTGTGTGTGTTAGTCACGGTACTGTACTCTCTTTCCACTTCAATTTGATGTCAATCAATCAGAAGACCCCAGACAATTGTAAATGGGAGTGTTGAGTGCTTTCAAATGTCTTTCCGATATGTAAATGTAAATTCAGAAATTTATTTTCACACTTGATTGAATTGTTTTTCAAAATATGGCTTGATATGTACAGATTGCAAAAAAAAAAAAAAGTACCTTCATTGATGTTGTAAATAGCCAAAAAAATCTTCAGTTGACTGTTCTACCTTTACTACCCACATACAGGGACAGTGTCACAGTGGTTCTTTGCGCATCACCTTACACAGTAGGTGAGGCATCACCAGGAGCCTGATCCTGGCCTTGATATCCTGTCCACACACAAGGAACACGACCTCTTGGAAATCCCAGAGAGTAAATTGGACAACATTCATACGCAATCCCAATACCTTGTGATTCCCCCCCCCCCCCCCCACCCCACCAATTTTCCTATGAAGTAGCAAATGTACCAGTGGAACTCACTCATGCGTGTTCAGAATGGTGATAGTTCCCTGCCCTGCACATCTCTTGAGCTGGTACCGAATCTACATGTTAATGTCGCCACCGGTGACTTATTTACAGTTTGTTCATGAAGAAACCACATACGGTATCGGTGGAGCCTGAACCTATACAGTCACAGCAGCCCGAACCACTCAAACAATTGCACGTTATTTGGACCAAGACAACGCCTGCCTGGATCGCACAGCTTCAGTCTGTTAGTCAGTGTAATGTGAAGCCCAAACCCGAACAATTTAGAGAGAGAAACAAGAACGGAATTACTTTTTTTTTTAATTTGGGAAATATGCATCGACACATATATACAGTACATATTTAGTACCTCGGTTGAAGTAAGAGTACATTGACTCAATTTTTAAAAGCTCAAAGCAATGCATTAATAGTTTATGCTTTACATATATACACATATATACATATTATACACACACACACACACACACACATTGCCGGGAGCAGGTGCCAGCCTCACCTATTAAGAATATCCCGCTTCAAAGAAGCCCCTGCCGTTCTGCATCCAGTACTTCTAAGCGTTCATTAAGATGAGTGTCAGTCTCTCTCTCTCTCTAGCGTCGCCACCTTCACCCACAATCTCTCGTATCGTAAGAGAGGCGGCCGGGGTGATTGATTTCACAGTTCTCCTCAGTCAGTTGCTGTACAAACTGAATGTTCCCTGGCTGGAGGCGGCCTCCCTCCCTCCCTCCCTCCCCAATCTCTGTACAGATTTGACTTTGCGTCCTGACGCGCACACACACACACACACACCGCTTCCTCCCGGTTGTGTAAAAAAATAATCCTTTTCACGGTTGCCAGTGGTTTTTTTTTTTTTCTCTCTTAAATTTCGCTGAGGTCTCGGTTTCCGCAGCTTAGTTCTCACGCTTTGCCAGCCCCGTGTCTCTGTCCGAATCAACCGAATAACAGGGATCATAATAAAAAATCGTGCCCCGAAACAAGGCACGCGTTGGAGGAGAACTGGTGAAGGGATATTCACCGCTGGTGCTGGTGGTGGTGAGGGAGGTGAGAGAAGGCGAGTCTTAAGTTATTTATCTCTCCATCTCCCTCTTTCTCTTCGTCTCTCTCTCTCTCTCTCTCTCTCTTCGTCTTTCTCTCTCTCTCTCTCTCCCTCCATCTCTGCAGTGATTTCCTCTAACGCGGGGGCGGGGCGGGGTGGGTGTCGCTTGGTCGGGTTGCTTGCTTGACTCACGACCAGAGACGCGGCAGATCGACCCGCCTGTCCGCCCCCCCCCTCGCCGCCTCCACCCCCTTTAGCCACTCCAGACATTTCTCCATCACGTCCTCGGCCGCCGCCGCCTCGTCGCCCCCTCCCTCCCCCCCTCCCTCCCCCTCCTCCTCCTCCTCGTACTCCACATCGTCGTACTTGTGCCGGTCGTTCAGCAGCGAGATCTTCAGCAGGGTCCTGATGTCGAGCGGGGAGCCGGGCGGGGAGCCGGGCGGGGGGGGCGCGGTGTCTCTCGGCGGCCTTTGGCACCGGAGACCACACCGGGAGTAGGCGGCGGCGGCGGCGGGGGCGGCGGCGGGTTTCTTCCTCCTGGACAGGAGCTGCCTCTCCCGGTTGCGTTTCTGGATGACCAGCACAGCCTCGGGTGTCAGGCTGAGCGTGAAGCGCATCTCCTCCCCGCCGCGGGCGACGTCGACCGGGGAGGTCCTGGACGAGTTAACGGAGAGGGAAGCGGGGCCGCTGTCACACGAGCCGCCCGAGGCTTTGGGGATGAGCAGCCGCCGGGGACTTCTGGCCCATTCCTTGCCCACCGGCTGCCTTGGTATCTCTGGGGGAGATACCGGCTGAGGTTTCTTGGCTGCCCCGCGTCCGCTCTGATCTTTGTTGGCCGAGGGGGGCTGGCGGATGGGAGGCAGAGGCACGTTCCCCTTCACCGCGTTAGGGCAACGAGAAGCAACAGGAGCGCTGCCCGCCGCGGGAGGGAGGCGAGTCTTCATTGCACACAGAGAGAGACACACACACACTCACACCGATACAGAGACACACACACACACCGATACAGAGACACACACACACACCGATACAGAGACACACACACACACCGATACAGAGACACACACACACACCGATACAGAGAGACACACACACAGAGAGACACACACACACACACAGATACAGAGACACACACACACCGATACAGAGAGACACACACACAGAGAGACACACACACACACAGATACAGAGAGACACACACACACCGATACAGAGAGACACACACACACAGATACAGAGAGACACACACACACAGATACAGAGAGACACACACACAGAGAGACACACACAGATACAGAGAGACACACACACACAGATACAGAGAGACACACACAGATACAGAGAGACACACACACACAGATACAGAGAGAGAGACACACACACACAGATACAGAGAGAGACACTCACACACAGATACAGAGACACACACACACACAGATACAGAGAGAGAGACACTCACACACAGATACAGAGAGACACACACAGATACAGAGAGACACACACACACACAGATACAGAGAGAGAGACACACACACACAGATACAGAGAGAGACACTCACACACAGATACAGAGACACACACACACACAGATACAGAGAGAGAGACACACACACAGATACAGAGACACACACACACCGATAGAGAGAGACACACACACACAAATACAGAGAGACACACACACACAGATAGAGAGAGAGACACACACACAGATAGAGACACACTACACACAGACAGACAGAGAGAGAGAGAGACACACACACACACTCACACAGATACAGAGAGACACACACACAGAGAGACACACACAGATAGAGAGACACACACAGATAGAGAGACACACACAGATAGAGAGACACACACAGATAGAGAGACACACACACACAGATAGAGAGACACACAGAGAGAGACACACGTTGCTTTGTTTGCTGGACTAACAGAGCTGCAAACGCATTGACGCTCTCTGTACCTCCCTCCCTCCCAGTGTGACTGACTCCTGTTAACCGCTGACTTGCCCAGTGCGATGCGGATTGCTGCGATCCCAGCGATCTCTCCAGTTTATATAGCGCCCAGAGGCGAGTCCCCGCCCGCCTCGCGGCTTCCAGTCCCCCAATGACTCATTGGGAGGCAAACCTTCGTCCTTCTGCCAAAGGAACGTGTCACACGATCCCCCCTTTTGGCCCAAATAAGGCCAGCAAACAATAAGTCATTTGTCCACTTCTACGAGCTTACTTGGTGGGATCTCGTCGCCCTCCGCCGTTTCTTGCTTGCAGAGAGAACAATGATTCGCTTTAGTTAGCGAGCGAATCACGTTAAAATCCGCGAGTGACAACAACAACAGCAGCAAATCATGTTTATAACCGCTCTAGTTATTTCTAATTTATATACCACCCCCCCCACCACTCACCCCATACCAAAGTCCAAATGCACTGACTGTTCTGATCGACATTTATAGGATGTTGCTGGTTAATCACAGATTAATCTGATCATTGGGCTGTATATCACCTTTACTTCGTGATTAATTATCCAGGCAGGTCAGGGTGAAACCTTGGGCAAGTTTCCTTACTCCGCAAGCCTGATAATAATCGCTCCCCCCAACGCCCCCCCCACCCTTATAATAAATTGGTAATTTCAATCCACCACTGGTTGTGGGACACTGCTGTGCGCAATTCCTCCATCGTTTCTCTTTCACTTGTTTCTGTCAATGCATCTTCTCTTTTGCTAGCACTTTGTTAACAAGACCGGAGGGCTGTTTGGAGTCGGTTCCTTTCTCTCCCTCCCATCATCCGCAACACAGAACTTCCTTTTAATTGCCCCCCATTCGTTCATATTCATTCACCGCAGGGTTCTTTCTAACAAGAGTTAACTGGTAGCCGTGTTTGCTTTGGTGAGTTGTTCTTGTATCCAGCGTCTATGGCATGATTGATGAGGGGTTATCGACTTCACTGTTGAGGCCCAATCCCAATCTTTTGCAATTTGGAACTTTTGAAATCCTAAAAGCTTGGAAATATTCCGTGCTTTCAAATGTTTTCTCTGTGTTCATTCTTTTCAGGATTTAAACCCATTTTCAACCCTGATGCCTTACCCTACATTAAAAATATTGCTTAATTATTCAAAATCTGTTCATTTAGCATCATCCTATCTACAGCATTAGGATTTTAGTTTACAACCTGGAAGGTCTGCATGTAGTTGTGTAGACAAACCAAATAGGTTTGTCAATCCTCAATCTTGGATAACTGCAGATCTGCCTGGCTTTGCCAGATTGGTTTCACTCTCCATAAAACAGGATACTCTTCAGAAATGCCATTTATTCAATCAATGTGTAAACAAAAAAGTGCAGGGCTGAATGGACTCAGTACTTATCAGCATAACTGCACACCCCTGTGCAATTATCGGCTGTACCGATTTTGAAAAAATCAGCTTTCACTTTCAAATACTCCTGCAGAGTTGACAATTTTTAAAATTCCAGATTAGGTCAAATGGAGAAAATAAACACCTCACCACTACACAGAACTGTAATGTATATGGAAAAACTTTATATGCAATATATCGATATATTATACGCAGATACGTTTAGAAAAACTGCTTCACCGTGCATCTGTTAATGTTGGAAGATGATTCATTGCTTTAACTGAAGCAGTCAGAGAGGCCCGAAAAGTATGAACATAAAAGCGCAACGTCTCAATGCCCAATCTCAGAAAAGATGGTTTAGATCATCAGTCTCCTATTTCAAATTATGTTTTAAAATATTTCAAAGAATGTTTACTACACTGGAGGTTATTTGGCCCATTCCATCTATTCTGGTGCTAGCATTTACAACGGAGCAACTTAATCCCTTATCCCCACTCTATCCCCATACTCTTTAATGTTCTCAAACATTTATCCATTTTACTCACCACTGTGACGGACTCAGCTTCAATAACCATTTGTGTAAAACATTCCTTATTCGAACACTGTATATTTTTTGTTTTACGGTTTTAACAAAAACAAAAAAAGTACTCGTAATTAACCCGTGGTCCTTCTCTTTTCACGAAATGATGACCAGCAGATGCCACATTGGAATTTAAAATATTTTCTGAAACTGGTCTAATAACTACATTCTCAAGATCATGTTTTATTATAATAGATAAAAAGTGCAAAGCAGTGATTACACTTTGAAATTTATGGTATTTAAGAATATTTTGTCTTTTGCAGTAATCTTGTAAAAATAGTTTCTAGCATTGATGGATTATAATAATAAAACATTAATACAAGCTTGTAATTAAACAGATTTTTTATTGCAGCAAAATACTGTCTCATACTTTATATTGAAATTGTTTCCAAAGTAAGTCAATAATCACTCTAAAACAGAGCGCCTATTTACAGTCCTTTCTAACTAGAAAATCAATTCCATCAGATTTTTACTTTGAAATGTATAAGAACAACTTCCTCTCACCATATCAGTACTCAAATAAAAAGCATATTTAATGGAAGTAAGTACAGTGGGATTAATCACAGAAATATAAAAACATTACAATTGCTGAAAAAAGGATGGAAGCCTGATTCTTTGGCACAGCAAACAATCAACAAGTGCAACTGTCATTTTAAAAATAACACAAATAATTCATGTTACATCATTCTCTCTAATACATAGAAACAAACACAATGCATAGTATTTAGGAGTGATTGGACAATAATGTCTGGTTGACATTTCTTCCCATATCTACACACAAGCTCCTGATATTGGCTCAAACCTTTCACAGGATGGACTGCCCAGTTATTCAAAACAGGAAGTACAGCACTTTATCACCATATCTCTGCAAAACATAATTAGCCATTAGCTCAGGATACAAAAGTTTCTAAATCTATCAACAGTAACTTCATGATCTGTAACTGCACAGGTCATCAAAAAGAACAGGACAGAATAAATGCACATTTTGGATTCCAGTCATCTAAAATTGTAGCAAAGCTCTGTTTTGTGAATTTACATTCATGAGGATCTTGGCTACTACCACCACTATCATTATCACTATCATTAGCAGAAGCACTCAGCCACTTCAATTATAAAGAATAAAGAATTAGCTTGTTATGAGTCTCGTTATAGTAATAAAGCACTGCTGATGAGACCAGCCAGTCGAGCTCACTGCTGGGATTTGAAGAGACAGACTGGGGCATTGGCCACTGAGGTAGGGATTCTTCCAATTCAGTTCCCATTAACCTTGTTAACCAAAACCCTAACAGGTAGAGTGGTCATAGCTGGACAACAATGGAAGCTTGCCAGATAGTGCTTCCATTGGTTAAGCTAAAGCTGTGGCAGTCCTGTAGGATTTCTGAAATTAATGTGTTAAATAATATCTTAAATTATATTTGCAATGTTTATATATTTGAGACAACAGTTGAAAGATCACCCAATGAACTGTATAAACGTTGATCGATTCAGAAGAGAATCAGAAGAAGGAATTGAAGGAGAGAGATCGAATTGGGCATACCATAATACATTTGGATGTGCCATACCTGGACACTTTCGAGTGATCGAATTGAACGTACAATAATACTTGGATTGTTTTGGATGACTCAACATATAGTAGCTAGAAACGTTTGGATATCAAACTGGAAATCTTACAATACGAGATGCATTTTGATAATCATTTTTGGATCAAAATGGATATTAAATTGGATATTGCTACTCTCTCTTCCACAGCATTTGGTTAAGTCAACTTTAATCATTGTGAATTATGAGTTGACATCTAAGCTTTATTGTGAAGTATTATTTTAATATTGATAACCATTACTGATCTGAATTAATAAACATGTATATTTTTGTACCACATTAGTGTCAGGCCTTACTTCACCTTCGCAGGGTCATAAATTTCCATTAACAGTACTCCAATGCACTCTGTGGTTCCCAAAGCTTACGCTTGCCAACCCGCACCCAGGCTCTCCAAGGGAGAAAAGAGCACATTCCATTCTGAACATGTGAATTTCTGTGTGGTTGGCATGCATGGAAATCAGTCTGGTTCGGCTACACTTAATATGGGTTTCCGCATGTGTCAGATAACAGCTGACCAAAACAAAACACAGCACTGTGTTCTAATTTCGGTCCCCATAAAATCCGAACCAGTTAAATGCTTTAATAATGAATCATCTGCTATGGAAACTGTTCATAAACATGCATATACAAATCTTGTAAAACATTTGTATATATTGACTTATTTAAGTTTTCTTATGAATGGGTTCAGTTGTTTTATAGAGCACATGTTAACCTCTCCTTCCCGCAAAAGAAATATGAAATTGTGCTATTTGTGGGAACACTTATGTCACCACAATAAAGTAACTGGAAATGTTGAACAATCTACAATACTTAAAATCTATCCAATTGTCTCACCTTGCAAAGGGAATATATGACAAGCTGTACCTGAAGAGGAAATCAAACAAGAGTTAGTATTCAGACATGGTCAGAGTTATTTTAAGTTTAGACAAATTGTGTAAAAACATGAGGAGGAACGGCACTCAAGATGACCGCATTGAAGGAAGCCTAGCAAATTCTTCAATGAGTTTATGGCTTTCCTTTGTCAGTGACTGAACATGACAGCAGAGGAAGAACAAGTTGTACAGAACTTCCCACTTTTTCGTATCTTAAGCCAGTTCAATTTCACGTCAATTCAGGAACAAAATAAAAATAATCAGTGCAGTAAAATACACCATGCCTTTGGAACTTTATAGTTCATGGCATTTCCCACCAGTGTGTACTTTGAGAAAAATGCAGCATTGTAAGTATGGAAAGCACCAGAGTCTTGTTTTGTTTCCTGCTGGAATCACCTTAGTTACATTAACTCAGTCAGCCCACATGCACCTGTGCTATAATTGGACTATCTTTACCTGTTGGAGCTAGATATATTTCTTGGTACCTGGAATGTCTGAGCCACATCTCATCCTAACATTCTGCGTCATGAATGACATTTTGTTTGAGAACAAAACAATCCTTTATTAATAAATAACTTGGCTCTAAATAGCATTACGATATGCGATAGCTTTAAGAAGGGCAGGATGTTCTACAAAAATGACTTTTGTTGCTCTGCAGATTAAACTAATAGCCTTCTTTAGTATTTAAAGTACCATTTTCTATAGCTTTTATTCAGTGACCTTGGTTTAAGGCTCATACAAAAGATGTTTTATACATCACCAGAAATACAGTAAAAGCCCATTTATCCTGCACCCTCAAGACCTGGCCAATGCCAGTTAAAAGTGTGCCGGATATTCGGATGAACACGCAAAAAAAAAAAAAAAAAAAAAAGCATTTCAATGCATTTTCCGGATAAATTCTGGTTAATCGAATGCAAACTTTTTTTTTGCGATGCTGATTAAATGAAAGTTACAGTTGATCGGATGCTGGGCTTTTACTGAATATCAATTTAACAAGACTAATAATATACCAATTGTTTTCTTAAAATAAATCAGAGTAATACTGAGATTTCAAATATCTTGATAATGCATTTAGAAAAACTATGGCAAACATTAGAATATTAGTTGCTCTTGCAAGATGCTAATATTGGGAATGTATTTTTGAATGCAGACATGCCGATTCACTGACACTTCGTGCTTAGATATTGTTCTACTGTTCTTCCTTCTTAATTCACACATGCTTCAGCAAATTAGATTCATGTTATCAAGGTAACCTTCCATTTGCATTCATCACATTGCACATATTGTCACATCTACAAATTTGAGAAATCCATTCAGGAGTTTCATTTGAAAGAGAACAATTTGCAGTCTTAGTGTATCTGTGAATACAGCATAAAGCCAACTAGATTGAATTTTTAAAAATATGCAAGTTCGTTTTGCTGTTGTAATTTTCCCTATTCACCTTATTCCCATCATGATCACTGGCAATCTGGCAGACAGTTAAGAATGGTTGGCTGTAGTCACCACTTTTTGACTATGTTTTAGTGCGGACAGGTGGTTGCTACAACAAGCTTTGAAGCGAGGCAATGAATCACAGAAGATAACGGAAACTGGCTCCATACCTCTATTGCAAGTTAAATAAATAAATTCTGAAGGGGCAAAGACCTTCACACCACATTAATCAAGGGTGTTTCCCCACACGATGCAAAGCGGATGTGAGTAAGAGAACTGAATGTCCCAGAAGATTCCTTTTTTTAAATACAGTACTATACATTAATCAGCACAGGTCAGAATATAGGTCTACCTACTTGGTGAGGGAGATAGCACCTCTTCAATTTCGGAAGCATCATGTTTTTCTCACAAAATATAGTCAATTTAATTTACAGTATATTCTGTGAAGCACTTTGATGTCTCAACATAAGGGGATACAGTATATCAAATTATTATAATTCTTTCTTGATCAATTGCACCATTCAATACTAGGAGAGGTTGGATCACAATTCAGTTTTCTTCAAACTGCTTAACAGTGCTTTGTGAAGTTTCTAAATATGCATAAAATACTGTCCATTTTTTCTCTACCGCCTTTGGTGCTGTACCTTGGACAATTATTCTGTTGCTTTCCGGTGTGTGCTGCACTTTCCAGTTCAGTTTTAATCTAAGTAATTAATATAACAATATCCTTCATCCAAGCTGAATGAATCCACCCTTACAGAATAATACAATATAGAAGAAAAGAGGAATGGAGACTGGGAAAAGGTGTCCCAAGAACAGTACTAAGTGAGTGACAGAGTCCAACTACCACTACCAAGACATGCCACTCAGGAACCAGATTCTACAACAGGCTGCATTGTCAAAATGTGCTTAACAGATTTTGCCTATGGTCAGAATTGAATGTCTTCCTAGATTGTATAAATTAACTGTGTGAATAGCAACAGCAACTATTGTGTATTCATGTGTACTCGTCTCGGAAAACTAAAAGACAACAATTTTTTTAAAAAGAGGTAAAGGAATCTTTCTACTGGCAATAGTTGCACTGCACATGATCGCATTGCACAAGTGCAGTAATCAAGTCATGACTCTGATAAGCAGAGATGTAACTTGCTTCTGCTCTCTGTTATAAATTATGCCCTGCGTGATGAGCATTACCAAGTTGTTGCCAGGAACTGCAATATACAGAAAACAAGGGCGAGTCCTTTGTTATTCCACTGAAAGAAAACCAAACAAAAATGAATTAATCTCCAGTCTCATTGCATAGGTTAAGAACTTTCATCCCATTCACACAGCTAGACTGTATTTTAGACAAAGTTAATCAAAGTTCAAACCCACTCAAACAACAACAACAACATTATATTTGTATAGCTAATGTATTGGTCACTTCACTTTAAACCACAGAATTAAAAAAAAGTTTACAACAATTATTTGTTCAAGGCCGTGCAAAGGATCCAATAGAACAAACAGAAACAATGTTTGAAATAGAGACAGTTGCCTGTCGATACTGCCATGGGCTTATGTGCTGCAGGTAAAAGTCAAACATTCACACCTGGTGTGCACTGGTCATATGCACTGTGAGGCAATCAACACATGTTAATGAAGTACGGATAATATTTTACATTATCATTTTCTAACATCAGAGCAGTATCAAATTTAACCCAATATATTTTAGCAGGTCTGCTGAATTTCATCATTTCAGATACAAGTTTTTAAATCAAGCCATAAGCATTGTATGCACGTCGGTTTTATTTTCACACGTCCCCACAATTCTTTGTGTACTACCTAGTTTATTTACAAACAACACATTTGCATCTTGGTAAAGTTTGGTTAAAAAGTACTGGAATGGTGGCAATGCATTTATATTCATCATAATTATTAATATTGTGAAGTAATCCCAATTTGGATCTTTAGTAATCTAGAATATTGCTTTAAATATTAGATGAACCCATTGTGAACAGTGACTACCAAAGATTTTTTAATTCCAAGGTAAATAATAAATGTTACCTACCCAAAGTGCTGCACACAGTGTTAAAATTAAACACACCTATGGAATGAAACAGAATGTTGAAAGACACATCTAATACAGTAAAGTCTGAATGGTTTTTAATAAGTTGTGCTCTTTGCAATGCCATAATTCTAAATTCTGGAATAATTACATGCTGTCTTGTACATTGTTCAGTGCCTCATACCAGTATTCAATCTACCAAATCACATGAATGCCACATGTAATTTTCTAAGACAAAATCAGTATAAAGTCCAATGTATTCTCCTTTTTACATCCCTTTTCTTTCATCATGTTAGGCCACTCAAATCCTGCCATTGAGAAATTAAGACAAATAATCAAATTCTATGCCAACATATCCTATGGATAGGGACAAACAATAGCCCTGGTGAGGAGGACCATTTGAAGGAGAAACCTCTCTCCACAATTGGGTCTGATCAGCAACTGAGCAGTGGGTAAAATCAAACCTACATTTTCCAAATTCGTGTAACCATGCATTCATTCTTAAAATGTCATTTCCAAAATGTAAATTGTAAGAAAGTTTAAAACCTAACTTCTGTATAAATACGAGATTAGAAAGGATAGGGCATAGTAAAAGAGATAAAAATGAAATTTTAAGCACAGGTTGGAGAGGCTACAAGGTAGAGAAATTTGGGGAACTGAAAGAGATATGAGAGCAGAGGCAAAAAATTTATAGGTACTTTTTGATTTTAACGGGTTTAAAAATTTTAGCTATGTGGGAACCATGTTATAATAAAGCTATTTCTACAATAGTAATACTATTTTCAGCATTCCAGCCTGTACAAAGAAAATATCCCTGGGAGGCAAAGGTTTCCACAGACTGAATGAATTAAAATAGTTTACAGAATAAATGGAAAACTAATTTATATTCATGTGATGTAACCTTGACTGTACTAAGAAAATATCATTCATCACTATGTCAGATTAGTGACTAGTCTATTGTGTTCTGGTAATGTCTAAACCCCCCACTGCAATGGTCAGTGTATTTGCGTGCAAACATTTGATGCTTTCCTACTTATGGACTATCATATTAACTGATCACTTGTTCACCCACAAAATACAGTTACAACACTTGACATGCAGTAGCATGGAGTTAGTTCTTCAATACATTTGTGTGTTTAGCCATTACTGTAAAGTACTACAATCATTTTCTTTGACTGCATAAGCAAAGGAAACAATAGAGCTGCAGTTATAAATTCTAATAACTTCAATAAAGGTTTTGCTTTTAAATTAGTTATTGGTGCTAGATACCAATTGATTGTTTAGCTGCTGTACACAAAATACTCTGAAAGGTTTTTGTGCTCCAATGCACAATGCCACAGGGGAGTTGGATCCACATTCATAGGATGGTTTTAACCTTGGGATCAAATCTGCAGTACAATGATAAATGGGGTGGAATTGGGACGCATGGTAAAAAGCATATCGAATGGAGTAGGAACACCTCCCCCCAACACAATCTCAATGGTAACATTAGAAAATTAGGGTCCATGGTGTTGGACATCTGACCCACAAAATTCACAATTGAGAAACCATTGTGTATCAATTCATTCAATGTGATAAATAGCACATGGATTACAAATCTGACCCAATTTCTTTCACATCCTCACACCTCCCTAACTCTGAAAAATAATGAGAATAATTTTTGCATTTGATGTAGTGCCTTATCACATCTTGAGGACTTCTCAAAGAGCTTCACAGAATGTACTGTAAAGTATATTGACTGTATATTTTGTGGGCAACACAAGACATGAACACGGCAGTGAATTGAGTGACTACATTAATATTATTTATTTTTTTAAATGAAGGGATTATTACCCCGAAAAGCAATCTGCCAATTGTCTAACGATCGTGTTGCTCCTTCCTGCCAAGTAAACAGAGGCATGGCGAGTAAAGAAACTTGTTTAAGGTTTCGCTCGCCCGAGAATCAAACCCAAGCCCTCTCATTTGTGAGGCGAGTGGTCTAACCTCTAAGCTACAGGACTCATAGAACCTTACAGCACAAAAGGAGGCCATTCAGCCCATCGAGTCTGTGCTGGCTCTTTGAAAAAGAGCTACTCAAAGTCAATCCCACTCCTCGGCTCTCTCCCCATAACCCCACAAACTGTCTTCCCCAAATAAATTCCTCAAATGACTCCTTGAACTTCTCCAGCTGCACTGTAGCAAATTTAGATTTGCTGCATATCTCCAAGAGAATTTCCTCCCTTAAACCTCAAACAGCTTCCCCATCTTCAAAAGCCACAAACACATCTTCATCCACACCTACAGTCTTCTCTACCTCTCTTGCATCCATCTATGAAGCATTCCAAGCATTACGCTGCATGAAGGGCAATCGATAAACGGGCAGTTGTTTTTGACAGCTTATTCAAATGTTAATGTGGCAGGAAATGGAATGTCTATCATCTAACTACTGTCCAATCTATAAAGTGTTGATAACTTGATGCAATACTTATCTTGGTAAATATGTAGAAGTACAATTTAAACAGAGACTATATGATTATAAAGTGTTACAAGTGACACGGTTAGTAATTCAGTGGAATTTATCAATAATGAATAACAAGCATCAATAGCTCAAGAATTCCTCTGATGGCATTCCAAGGTCAGCATTCATGACTGTGTAAACTCCAGCAAGTTAAATATTGATTATCAAGAACTTTGCTTTGGGGGGTAGGAATGAGTTGAAAGAAGCAGGAAAAAGGAAATATCTGCAAAGGTATGCAGCTGAGAAAACCACATGTAGTAAGTAAGAAAATGCACACCGAATACCTTCAGGAGAAATCCGATTGTTTAAAATGAATGCTTTTATAATCTACATTTCAAACTCCTCCAAGGGATCTTTATGTCCTCCAGAATAAACAGAGGGGACCCGTGGTTAGTCAAAGGATGACACTTCAGCTGATGCAGTGTACCCCTAGCAGTGCAAAGAATTACCTGCTGACACTGAGCTCAAAGTTCTGATATGGGGCTTGAACCTACAACTTTCTAACTCAGAGGCATAAGTTCTACCAAATGAGTCAGGCTAATGACTCAACCGAAAAAGGAATGATCTCATCCAGATCGCTAGTGGTTGGAGATAAGTAGATGTTGGAAGCCTGTTTCGACAGCATCAAAATAATGGTAAATGCTTTGCTTCCCAACACAATTGTTATCTGGATTTAAAAAAGAATTAAAATCTGGATCATTAAAATTGTTCAGCACAGTTACTGGAACTAGGATAGGGTATTTGTTCAGTTCGATATTCAAGATTTCAAATAAACCAGAGTATCAAGATTGTAGATACATATCTTTTGCATATTTATTGTTCTGCACTGAGCTCATTGAAATAGTACATGTCAAATCTAACGATCCGCATCATTGATTTATGATCACTGGAACTGGTAAGAACTTGTTAGGCAGTAACAATTTAATTACCAACATGACGACAGTGGCAATCCACCGATTTGGGTCCATCATTTTTTTCAGTTGTTTCAAAGGTCCCATTAGAAAAAAGGTGCTGGAATGAAGAAAAGCAGAACAGAAGGATTAGGTTGGGGTCAAGCAATTTTTGCACATAAGCAAACGTGTTCCATAACAGGACAAAAAGACTTGAAATTTCATATAAAATGATGAAACCTACCATTAAAAAGCTTTAAAGGTTTCACGGTACTAATTCGGGCAAGGTTGTCCTACCATTTAGTGACTTGGAAAGACTGGCCAGCACTTCAAAATTGCAATGGTAAATCAGGTCTGGGTAAAAATCAACAGCTTTCAATTACTGCAGACCTAGTTTTGCCTTGGAACTACAGGTAGATCTCGCTTAACGTTGCTTTAGCCAACGTCGTTCCGTCATTACGTTGCTGATACATAGAGGAACATATATTCATTTAACGTCGTGGCATTTGTTATTACGTTGTTCGCGCGGGTGGAAATGAACTACTTTGGGTAGTGTAGGCATACATAGACGCTGAACATCCGGTATTCTTGCGCTTACCGTCTTTTCAATTAAAGTCGCACTTTTTGCAAACACAACGATAATTACGCGTAGCTAAAACCCAGCGAGATGCATTTACCCCAAAGAAGATACTTTGTAGATACTGTTAATTTTATGGATTTGGGAAGGTAAAGGGCTGATAGTATGACCATTACTGGAGAACGTTATTTTCCCAGCTACACTTTAGATCAGCTTCTCCCGTCCCCAGCTCGGACTCCCAGTCAGCTGTGTGAAACACTTTGTGGTGTCTTTCTCAATGTTGAAGGTTATAAACGTAAATTGTTGATGCTGTTTATTCAAACCATGAATCATGTTCTCTCAAGTTCAAAATGCTCTAAAAGCTGAAATTCAGTTCAGGCAGCTGACCCAAATCACTAGCCTTGTTCAAGCATGTATAACATTTTTTAAGGCTGCACATGGGATAGCATTCGAAAAATTGAGGTGGAGGTAAAAAATGTGTGGGTAAGGATTTCAGCTGTACTCCGCACATCATGCTTCTTAAGATTAGCTAGTTACATAAAAACAAGAGTAGGACATTCAGCCCCGCAACCTGTTCCGCCAGCTCCACCGCTATTGTTCTGGATAAGTTCCGGTTTATCGAATGGGGATATTTTGTTTGGCGTGCCTGTTATACGGAAGTGCCGGTTCATCGAGTCACGGATAAACGGGCTTCTACTGTATCTTATTCAACCCTCAACTGTCTTTTCTCTCCCACATCCGAGCAATGACTCAATCTACCTTTCCCCATCTCCGCAACTACTTCACCCCCAAAGAATAGCCTCATCCATGAAACCCTCATCCATGCCTTCATTACATTCCAGCTCGACTATGCAAATGTCCTGCTTTTTGGCCTTCCCAATTCCTCCCTCCACAGGCTACAGATGATCCCGAACACTACGGCCCATGTCCTCTATTGTTCCAAATTCCGTGATCCCATCTCCGCCATCCTTGCCCAACTCCATTGGCTCCCCATCACCCAGAGGATCTAATTCAAGATTCTGGTCCTCACATTCAAAGCCCTCCACAACCTCACCCCACCATACATCCATGACCATCTAACCCCTTACCAACCTACTCTCCCTCTCCACGTCCCCCAATCCATCCACCCTACCATTGGCGGGCAAGTCTTTAGCCACTTTGCCCCCAACCTCTGGAACTCCATCCCGCAGTTCCTCTGCCTCGCCACCTCGTTGGCCTCTTTCAAGTCCCACCTCAAAACTATCCTCTTCGATGGTCCAATCGGCAACTCATAATCCCCCCCTTCCCTCCCCACCCTTTCCCCCCCCACTCCAGCTCGGTCTGACACTGTGACTGTCCAGCACCTTGGGATGTCCTCCTGACATGAAAGGCACTATACAAGTGTCATTTTGTTGCTGTATTCCGTGAAGCTCTTTGACACGTCTAGAAGACACGAAAAGCGCTATATCAAATGCAAAGGATTGTTATTATTGTAAATTTGCAAGATATCCCTTCCACAGCCAATGCATCCTTCTTGAGGGCAGTGTCCAAAACTAGACACATACTCCAGATGGGGTCTGACCAAGGCTCTATACAATTGAAGCA
The DNA here is from genome assembly GCA_035084275.1 of Hydrolagus colliei. Lineage (NCBI taxonomy): Eukaryota > Metazoa > Chordata > Chondrichthyes > Chimaeriformes > Chimaeridae > Hydrolagus > Hydrolagus colliei. The sequence continues at coordinate 104,956,254 of CM068744.1, read as the reverse complement.
GCATTTCCTCTCCTTTACGTTGCAGGCCCCTTGAGACAATGGCCAATATTCCATTAGCTTTTTTGATAACTATTTGCGATCTTATTTTAGTGATATGTGCACATGGTTACCTGAATCCCTTTGCTCTTCCACAGTTCTTACTTTCTCCCCATTTAGAAAATATTCTGTTTTGCTAAATTTGGATCCACAGTGAATGATCTCACACTTCCCCACATTGAATTCCACCTGCCCATTTGTCCACTCATTTGAATCCCTTTGAAACTTCCAGCTCCCATCTACATAATTTGCTGTGCCTCCTAACTTTGTATGATCTGCAAATTTGATATAAAACTCTCGATTTCTATATCCAAGTTATTCATATATATATATATCTATATATATTGTAAACAACACACACACACATATGAATGTCTTGGATAATATACATATATTTACATAGAAAATATATATAGTGAAAAGGAACCTGGGGAACACCATGTTTTGCCCCACTAATCAAATACATTCTTTTTATCCCTACTTTCCACTTCCAGCCTCCAAGGTTACCACCTATTCAATTTGCTTTTATTTGTTGCTAATAACCTTACATCACTGAAAATGTATCAGAATAGCCACACTCAAATTAAAATCATGCTTGACTATTGGTAGCGAGTTTTTCTTTGCATCAATGTACTGCCTTGAGGCCAATTACGTAAATATTGACAGCAAAAATTATGTGTTGAAAATGTGTTCAGATTACTCTACAGAAGTCTTAAAAGTAAGTACAGTAGAAGCCCGTTTATCCGGCACCCGAGGAACCTGGCCAATGCCGGTTAAAGCGCCTGCCGGATATTTGGGCGACTCGCGGCCGAAAACCCACTACAAAAAAATTAAAGTTCTTTTAACACACATCATACACACCAGACTAGGTAATAGCAGATAGTGGCAGAGTATTGTGTTGGTGCTTGTTGTTGGGGCTGCTCTCCTGCGCTTCTCACCTTTACTGATTGGGGTTTACAGTCCAGCGATTCTTTTTTGAACGGGGGGGGGGGGGGGGGGGGGTGAAAGAAGTGGCAGCGCAATTTTAAAGTCGCGCGACTTTACTAGCTGCAAGCCGAAGCCCTAGACTCTACTAGCGGCAAACTGAAATACTGCACCTGCGCGACAATGTGGGTTATTGGCTAGCGTTATCGGCTTGCTGCTAGTATGACCTTGAAGCCATACGCGCTCCGTTTTTTTGCCCGCTTGGTGTGCTCCATTTTGGGAGGGGTCGCTGGACTGTAAACCTCAACTGCAGCATCATGGCTTAAAGCACAGCATCTACCAGCAGGGGTGGGGGGTGCAGGAGAGAAGTTTTGATGGTGAGTGCCAATGCAACATTCTGTTATTATGTATGCATTTACAAATGCTCCACCGCTATTGTTCCGGATAAGTTCCGGTTTATCGAATGGGGACTTTTTTTTTGGCATGCCGGTTATACGGAAGTGCTAGTACATCGAATCACGGATAAACAGGCTTCTACTGTACAATAATCAGTAGCAAAAGGGTGGAAAGTAAGATTTATGTTTCAATTGTTGAAAGAAATAAACGGACCAAATGACACTTACAGTGCACAATACCCTTGGTGAAACAATAGCATTGCGTATGGGTTGCAGTTATAAATTCCAAGCTAATGCCAAAATATTTTGGGCCTCCTACATCCATGAATGCAAAAGTAATTGTTTTCTGAATAGGTTGACTTCCAGACAGATGAAGGCAAACATCCAACAAGGTGAATTTTCATTTGCATTCAGACGTCATGATGATTAACTTGTGTTTTGTTCCATATATGCAATTCACACGTCAATCGAATTCTCAACCTTCTCTGAACAGCTGCGCTATTCGTACTGCATGACATGTTAAAAGTCTTGAAATGTAGTTTTCAAGAATGCTCCCAAGCAAACAGGAACTGACCTTCCTCTAATTTTATGGCGGCAATTGAAACAGGACCTATCTGTGACATCGTTTCTCAATTTATTATGTTTAAAACAGAATTCATTTTGAAAAGTGCCAATATTGTTGTTCTTCACGCAAAACCTTTTAAATTGTTTAAAACAGAACTGCGCACTTGAAATCTGGTATATTTGATTTATTGTTGCTTTCAATAAAATTTAATTAAGTCATTAAAAATCTTCCATAATTGTTAGTTTCATCAGCACTTATTTTGCTCAGATAATTATTTCTTCTCACCTCAATGTTGTACAGCAGTTTTCAGTTATTAATCTCGAGTAGAAATAAAAAACAGTGCATGAGGAAAGCCAAAATTAAAAATAAACCGAGAATGCAGAACCATCCTTAATCACAAGTCCTGTAGCTCCGTGATTAGAGCACACTTGCCTCACAACTGAGAGACCTGGGTTTGATTCCTGGCAGGGTGAAACTTTGAGTAAGTTTCCTTACTTCACAAGCCTAATAACAATCCCTCAAAAAATAACAAAATTACATTTGTATAGCACCTTTCACATAGGGAGGATGCCCCAAGGCGCTGGACAGGCAGTGTTTTGGACCTGAGCTGCGGGGGTCAGGATCAGTGAGTCGGAACACTGCTATATGTATTTGGCTGCCGCATTTAGCCACAAAAATACAATCAATTCATTATACAGTATAGGTACCCCACTCCAACCGCGGTCTTTTCAACTGTGGATTTCACGTATCCACGGTTTCCTCTCTGCGACAACCTTTGCCAACCACGACAGTGAATTTTGCGTATCCACGAGTTTTAACAATAACACTGGCGTTTAGCAACTAGGACCCAGTTGCATTAACCAGCCACGATGTTGCTTTGCGCTTGTTTGGCGCAACCCAGTTGGGATGTCGTAATCAACCAGCCATGATGTCGCTTCTCTTTTAGGATTAAGGTAAATAACATTAATTTATTGTTTTTTATATTCTTTTTGATTGTGTTATTTAAAGATTTACTGTTTTTGTTAGGTTATTGTGTTTTTTTTGTGTTTAGTAAAAGAACAAGCAGCTTATTTCCCCTAACCCCATGTTTTCCATAAGGCCTTGTATTTGCCAACCGTGGTTTTACTAACCACGGGGGTTTTCAGGAACTTATCCCTGTGGTTGGGGAGGGATACCTGTATATTCTGTGAAGCGCTTTGAGAAGTCTAGAAGATGTGAAAAGTGCTATATCAAATGCGAGGATTATTATTATGATTATTAAGAGACTCAGGCCATGTTTATGGTTTGTATTTTATGATTCATTTTTATAGAAACTGACTCAGGTTTTCTAGAATTACTCATTCATTGACATTCCAATGTTTTTTTTCAGTTAGTGCCTACTTATTTCTTCCATCTCATTAACAGAGATCGCATTAGTGTCTTTAAAAATGTGTACCATGCACATTGGGTATCTAAAACTGCAAACAATTTTCTTAGACAAAGGCATATAATGGGGATGGGCGCGAGTATCCCCAGTGAGCCATTTGTAACTCTCACCCATACTCTCTCCATCTCAACCCTCTCTATCTGCCTTCATGTAGTGCCTTAAAACCAACCTATTCAGCCATGCCTATGACCTCCTCCCCACTTCCCACCTCCCCACCCACCCCACACCAGTCAGAATGTTCCCCCTTCTTGTAAAGAGCTCCTGGATGTTTTCCTCGTTGAGGGTGGACATGCAAATTGTTATTGCATACACAAAGTTCCTGCATGGACTATAAATATGCTGATTGATAGCAATGTGGTGCAATCTGATGGAACAGAGCCAATGGTAAAATTAAGTTACCAAACAAATTATTGTTATCAGGTGCTTTCACTTCTGTGGCACTCTCCACTATCATCATTTCACAATTGGCCAGTTCCATGCAGATCTCTTGGTGACATTGCACTTGACGTCAATCCCAAAGTTACGTGATTTCATCACATGTACCATAAGGAGTAGATCACACTTAGAAGCACAACAGAGTTGGTACTGCAGCCTCTTGTTGATCCTTCGTGACACAATCACTTCAACCGCAAGTTAAAGCAGCTACCTAGGTATACCCAGAAATAAAAATAAAATAATAATAATTTGATCACTCAACCCACGACTATTTGTGGGAAACTGCCACATGTAATTGGCTACCACGTTCTGTCCACAAAATATAGTTAATTCACTTTACAGTGCATTCGATGAAGCGCTTTGAGATGTTTTGAAGACTTGATAAGGCCCTATGTCAAATGCAATGATTCTTCTTCTTCTTCTTCTTCTATTTTACACTTTTTAATCCTCGCCTTCTTACCATTTCCTTTTAAGGACTTCAGATTGTTTTAAAAAGACTTAATTTAACAGGTTTGTTCCCAATTCTTAACACACACACCCATTCACTATAATATTATGCACCTTAAACTCTAGTAATCTCAAAAAGTGGCTATTAATCAAATAGACCGAGCTTTGCCGTTTCCCTAATGGGTCCTCTCTTGTCAGTGATATAAGAGTGATACAAGATGCTTTATCCAATTAGACAAAGGATTTAGTTCCGTTCCTGAACAAAGAAAAAAGTTAAAATCTGCAACAACAACAACTTGGATTTCTGTAGCGCCCTCCACGCCAGATAGCATCTCAGAGCACTTCACAATAACAGATCCCGGGGCCGAGCCAGGAGGAGGGGGATAAAGGTGACCAAAAGCGCGGTCGAAAAGAAAAGTCTTTAGGTGTGACCTGGAAATAGGAAAAGAGGTGGTGAGGCAAAGAGAGTGACGAAAGGCGTTCCAGAGCCTCGGAGCATAGTGGCTGAAGGCACAGTCGCTGATGGTTGAACGGAGAATTTGGGAGACAAGGAGGAGGCTAGATCCGGTAGAGTGAAGGCAACGGGTATTGTTGTGAGGAGAGAGGAGGTCAGAGAGGTTGGGGGTGGGGGGGGTGGTGCAGAGTGGAGGGATTGGAAAACAAGAGTGATGGTCTTGAAATCAATCTGCTCCGAGACAGGGTGCCAGTGATGTCTGGTAAGGACTGGGGTAATCAGGAAGCAAAGTGTGATTCGGGCGGCAACATTTTTAATAACCAAATATTAAAATAATAAAAGCTGTAAAACAAAAGCCTATGCAAGTTTTATTTATCTTTAAGATGTAAAGTTAACCTACATTGCAATCAAATGAATTCAGTTTTAGGTTTATTATAATGGTTCATGGTAAGGATTGATATCAGAAATGATCTGTATCAGAACAGCTGAAATAATCAGATTTGAAGACACATTCCAAAGAATCTCCCTCTGGATCAATGAATAACAGTATCTATGGATGTTAAAATGCTGGTAATGCTGATCACATGTAGCAAATCAAGCTACACACGATTTGTAGCTTATAGCTACTAATCAATTTGGTAATCAAATTAATAATCTAGAAATCCCTATCGGGTTTTCCTTAGGCATTTGATGGGCTGAATTAAACAAACTCTATTGCCATCTAATGGCATGGAGTTGAAAAGAAAGTTTATAATCTTATTTGAACAAGTTACACACTGTTGAAACTGAGCAAGGAAGATCTTTGGGGCTTGATAAGAGAGTAAGTATTCTGTGCAAATATTTTCAAAGTACATACAATTCTTTATTGTTTACCCCATCAGTTGCTAAAGAAAATAAAAATAGAGAACACATAATAGTGAAGGATTGAAGTGATTAGGAAAAGTAACTTTCCTTAAATCTGGAAAACTAGATTCAACATTTATCCCAAAACACCAGATTTGATTTCCATAAATTGAAAGTCACTTACCTGGAAACAGCCGCAATGTTTCCTAATGTGTAAAAAACAGCAAATAATTTTAGTCCATTGGGAATCCAAAGTAAGGCAGTTCCCTGAAATAGGAACACATAATACAAGGGGTAAATTCCAACATCTTGTGACTTATTTATATTGTACTATTGGCATTGCATTAACTGTACATATTGGCATTGTACTGACTTGCTATTAAATTTGATAATAAAGCCACTTTAAAGGAAGATTCTTATTTGGAAAATATTCACGACACCTGACAATAGTAATGCCAGAGTTTAAATATTCTACCCCCTGCCTTTAAAGTTTAGAGAACCTTTTTACCCTAAATTTTTACATTTCATAGAATTATAGAATTTTAAACACACAGGAGGCAATTCGGCCTATCATGAACATGCACACTCTTTGGAAGAAATACCCAATTAGTCCCACTCCTCCACTCTTTCCCCAGAGTTTTCCTCTTCAAGCATCTATCCAATTCCTTTTTGAAAGTTGGTATTGAATCTGTTTCCAACACTTTTTCAGGCAGTGCATTTCAGACTGCAACAGCTCTCCATGTAAATATTTTTCTCCTCATTCCCTCTCTGCTTCTTTTGCTAATTTCATTTCACCCACATATATACCACGTTTTGCCCACATATACAAGGTCAAATCACTTTACAGTATATTGTGTGAAGTGCTTTGAGATGGCTGGAAGACGTGAAAAGCACTAAATCAAATGCGAGGATTATTATTAATTATCTTAAATCTATGTCCCTTAATTACCAACCCACTGCCAAGTGGGAACAGTTTCTCCCTATCTAATCTTACCAAAATCTCCCATGATTTTGAACATCTCTATTAAATCACCCCTTAACCTTCTCTGCTCTAACAACAACAAAATTACACTTGTATAGCGCCTTTCACATCAGGAGGACATCCCAAGGCGCTGGACAGTCAATGTTTCAGAGCCAAACAAGGATGGTGAAAGTGGAGGGAAAGGAGCAGATTTGGAGTGACCAAGGCGGGGCGAGACGGAGAGACTGCGGGATGGAGTTCCAGAGGTATGGGGCAGAGGAGCTGAAGGTTCACCTCAATGGTGAGTCGGAGGACATGGGAGCAGGCCGGAGCCTGCTGAGCGGGCGGGGTGGGCAGTTGGTGGGGTCGCAGAGGTAGGGTGGGGCGAGGCCATGGAGGGCTTTTGAGGACCAGGATCTTGAATTGAATCCTCTGGGTGATGGGGAGCCAATGGAGTCGGGTGAGTATGGGGGAGATGGGGTCACAGAGATTGAGAATCTCTAAGAAACATAGTCCCAGCTTCTCTTGTCTAGTTTATAAATTTAGTGGAAACATTTTTCATTTATTACTTATAGCTACAAATCAATTTTGTAATCAAATTAGTAATCTAGAAATCCCTATGGGGTTTTCCTTAAGCATTTGATGGGCTGAATGGCCTCCTTTTGTGCCGTAAGATTCTATGATTCTAAGATTCTATTCCAAGGTGCTACCTTGTGATGGGCACTATCAGGGCAAGCTACTGCTTAGATTAGCTGAAGAAATGCTAAGTGTGAATAGACAGCAGTAAATCAGTCATACGTTATAATTAAGCGCTCTGAGACGCCATCTGGCATGGAAAGTGGCATATAAATGCAAATTGTTGTTGTAATGTAGGGATGATAAAAAGAAGTACCGGTAATCTGGAGATAAAACACCAAAACACTTTTTATCATTTAATTTTGAGATTATATATTAAACTGAGATCTGAACTGTCTGTTCAGGGGGGATATTAATGACACATCACTCATTTACTGTTTATGGTATACTGCTGTACACAACTGGGCTGCTGTGTTTGCCACTAATACCCTCTCACTTCATAGTAAATCTTATTAAGCACTTTGGAATATCCTCCCGATGTACATGTCCAAAAACTCAGCTTTTGGGTTTCAAAGATTCATTTAAAAATATATATTTTTAAAATAAATGAGCATGGCATAAATTCTATGTACAACCATTTCTTACAAAGTAATACTGTATTAAGATATATTTTAATGGCACCGTAATTGTGACAACAACAACCTGAATTTATATAGTGCCCTCCACGCCGAACAACGTCTCAGAGAGTTTAAAAGTAATGGATCCCGGGGCCGGGCCAGGGGGAGGGGGAACAATGTGACCGAAAGCGTGGTCAAAAAGAAAGGTCTTTAGCTGAGACCAGAAAATAGGAAAGGAGGAGGGTGAGGCGAAGTGAAGGAGAGAGTTCCAGTGCCTCGGGGAGCGGTGGCTGAAAGCACGGCCGCCGATGGTGGAGCGGAGGATTCGGGGGACAAAGAGGAGGCCAGACCTGGTGGAGCGGAGGCAATGGGTACTGTTGTGTGGGGCGAGGAGGTCAGAGAAGTAGTGGGGTGCAAAGGAGTGGAGGGATTTGAATACAAGCGTGAGGATCTTGAAATAGATTGTCTCCAGGACAGGGAGCCAGTGCAGGGAGTCAGGTTTTAATGCGCTATGATGTATTACGATTTAAATAATACAGTACTGCTTTTTTTTTTACTAAGGAATCACTAAAAACAACAATAACTCAGGAGATGGGTACAATTTGTACTTACAAGAATAGAACAAAATATCCCAATGGCAAAGCAGATGATAAACCATCTCACCCTGGTTCCATAGCCAAGACCAGATCTCTCAAGGACCTTAAAAATAAAATTGCAAAATTTCAGATACTGTATTTTGTTTCTTACTGAGCAACAAGTAGAGACATGCTCAACTTAAAGAAATAATGGCTCCCCAGCAAAAATTAGGCTTTTAAGGTTTGTACGTTTTCAACATGTAGTTACAGGAAGTCAATCAGTGCTAGCTGGTTGGAAAGGGGGAAAGACTTAATTCCGACTGAACAGGAACAAACAATTGGAAGTTGGCCATTTGTTAAACAATCAGTATACTGGAACTCCTCGCTATACGTCGTTTCGATATACATTGTTTCGATTATATGTTGTTGACAAATTAATAAATAGTTAGAAAAAAAAATTAGAAAATTGGATGAATTGAAGGGATATTAGCTGATTACATTTTATATTAGTTATTATATAGTAAATATATAAATGAGATAAACACAATTAAGAGAACATTAATTGTGGAGATGGTTTATTGGAGATGGTTGATGTGGTCAGTGAGTGGGAGGGGGTAGAGTCATTCGGATGAAGGGTCGGGATTATCTGCCTCTTGTGCAGATCCCCAGAGAGGCCTGACCACATCAACCATCTCCACTAAGTGTTCTCTTAATTGTACTTTTAGCTTATTTATACATTTATCAAACTTTTACTTTAATTTTCAATACCAGTAGTGTTGCTTTTGATATTTATTTATTAATATTAGTGGAAGAAAATTTAGACCAGAAATGTACTGAAGGAACATAGCCCCTATTGATAGCATTTAGGTAATGATGGTAATTTAGGTTTTGCTATACGTTGTTTCACTTAAAATCGCACTTTTCAAGAACACATTCCCAACGTTAATTGAGGAGTCTCAGTAGTTTACTTGTCAATTTTCATCCATGCAGAATAGTTTAATTTTTACCAAAACCCACCAAAATATTTAGGTTATTCATTCTCGAAATGATTGTCACTCAAAATTTCAGAAAAAACTCCACGTGTTTTCTGAAATTTTGAGTAATTAATATCAGTTTGCCAAAAAGTGGTGGGTCGGTTCAGATTTTAACCAGTGAATTGTGAAACTTACTTCTAGAATGGTTATTGGTGCGCATAGAAGTTAGAAGCTTGTGCCAAAAATATGCACATTTGTACACATTACACATTAATAATATAAAACATATTATTCTTTATACAGCAGTTGCACTGGGAGACAGGGACGTTAATAAAAGTTAAAGAGTACAGCAGGGAACACACACTGGTGGTACTTAGACATCTTAGGGGTACCAGGGCTGTCACCAAGTCACCGGGTACACCAGCTGAGGAGCCGGTCGGTTTGGGGGCCCGTCACCACACTGGGCCCAGTTTCCGCCATTTTAAAAATCATCCGGCAGCGAGGACAAGAAGCAGTTGCTGGACGATTATTGATTGTAATTTTTTTTGTTATTGTTTTTGTTGTTTATTGTTGTTGATTAATCCCCACCTTTTGCCCCCCAAACCTTCCCCCTTTTTTCTTCTCTCCCTTTTCCCCTTCCTTCCCTCTTTTCCTCCTTTCTCCCCTGGCCCCACTTCCGCGACTGTTTGTGGGACACTGCTGTGTGCAAGTTGGCTGCCGCGTTTCGCCCACAAATGTACTGTACAGTCAATTCTCCTACTCTCCTTCATCCTGCCCCGACTCCACCCCCCCTGCTCTTGTCCCTACCTGACTGTACAGCGCCTTGGGACGTCCTCTCCACGTGAAGGGCGCTATATAAATGTAAATTTTGATTTGATTTGATACATATTTTACTGAGAGCAAAATAAATAATTAAAGTAATAAAAGTTAAGAATGCAGTGTTAGATCATGGGTATAACATTAGAATTCACTGAACACTTGTCATCTTTTATAACTACCACCTTCATTACAAAAACATACAGTTCACAAAATTGAACAATGCATGTTTCACATGTACCTTTTCCAGTTACGACATAAAGGCGGTCAAACTTAAACTCACCAACTGCATGTTCCTTACCTGATTTGTTCCTGCCGCTTATCCTTAGGCAGCATGAAAGAAGCAAAAAAATGAATAATACTTTACAGTTGGACCTTTTGTTACTTGTATTGTGTTCTGTGTTAGGTAAGGTGAATGTATTGAGATTTTAAACTTTGTCTCTCCATCAGCAACTTCAATAGAATAGCCATGCCTTCCAAGTTTTTTTTACACTACCAGATGCAATGAAGAAAATTCAGCATAAAGTATGTATACATCATACAAATGTTAATTATTACAAAACAAAATAACAAATTTAGTACCATATTTGGGTACTCCTATAATAAAAATGCTTGCATTTGGTATAGTCTTATTATATAATAGAAATACCTCAAAACACATCCCCGAAGTTAATTGAGGAGACCCAGTAAATCATTCTTTCCAATGGACTGCTAATGGGTTAATGGAAACATTGTTTTCATTTTATTGAGTACTAAATATGCAGCTGAGGTTATATATATTTTTAACCTAGATTAAAATATCACAAATGTGCCTTCTTCTAACTCATGTGACCACAGTGGCCTAAGAGGAATTGCATGCAATATATACATATAATACGAAAAAAACAAGGACCCTTTGTGTATGGGCACATGACTACAGCACGCTGACAACATCATGTTCAGCAGCGTCTCACATTCACAGTTGGAACTGCTTTTTACTATAAATTGGGCAATGAGTCTGAATGAAGCGTATTTGTGAAATTGTAGGATTATAAATCATAATACTGTAAATCCTTCAAAAAAAATTGGTCACTTCAATGCACGATTGTTTGTAGGACACTGCTGTGTGCAATTGGCCGCTATGTTTCTGCCACAAATATGTAATTAATTCACTTTAGTGTATTCTGTGAAGCTTCTTGACTCATCTCACAGACGTGATAAGGCGTTATATCAAACGCAAGGATTATTATTATCAATTACAAATCATGATTAGGTTGTTTTCTTCCGATGTAACTAAGATGTAAACCTAGTAAACTGACCACCCCGACGAGCATGTTTCATTAAACCTGCAGTTACAGCAAGTGAAGCAAGTATTTTAACAAATACTTGTAGCCCTCTCATTTCTCACACCAAATATTAGTTACATTCTCTGAAAAGAAAAAGGAGATTCACTAGCCCAGAAGTAACTAAAAATAGGAGGAAACCTCTACATTTAGATCCCAAATAAGATTGAGCTATAAAATACACCCCCCATTCCCTCATTATCAAATACATACATGCCGTGCTACATAAATGCAATTTGTTATTGTTGTTGATGCAATATCAGTATTTTGTACACCAGCTCTCTTCATTCCCTTCTCCCTTCTCAAATTTCTATGTGCTTGCAAAGGTGAAAATATCATCTCCAGTATATGAATGGAATTTATAGCTAGATATTGAAATATTACCACCCTCCCCCCGCCCCCCCACTACTTGCCTGACACTCATCAGAGACCTCTCCCTATACACTGGCACCATTCCCACACCTTTCAATACGTCCATCGTCACTCCTATCCTTTTTTTTAAAAAAAAAAACCCTCCCTGGATCCTTCCCTGTTCGAGTATAAAACCCTCACTGTTCACCTCGAAAGACTTCCAAGGCCTTACTCCCCTTGTACCTCTCCGATCTCCTAACCCCATTTCAGCGTGTCCGTTCCCTCCCCAGCTAGCTTCAGGTGCCCCACCATTCTCGCCCCACTCTCGGTGGTCGGGCCTTCAGCATCTCAGCCCCCGAAACATGGAACTCTATCCCGTGATTCCGCCGCCTCATCCCCCTCTCCTTCGAGTCTTGTTTAAAGACCTTCTTCTTCGACTGCGCCTTTTGGCCTCCCTCTCATCATCCCCATCCCCCTGCCCTCCACCCCTCCCGACACCAGCTCGCAGCTCGGGTCCAAAGACCCTCGACTGTCCGGCAGGGCGCCTGGTCCGTCCTCACGAAGGTGCTACACAAATGTAATCCTGTTATTGTTGTTGGTGTCCTATGTTTAGGAGCTGTAATGTACAAATATAATATTCGTATTTAATACATGTAAAATACTCATCAACACCAGGTACAATGTAAGATTAACGGGTAGAATAGGTTACAGTAAACTGATGGATCATCACTCGAAGAGAAAGTAACTCAGTGACTGTATGTCTGGGGTGACTGTGAAGGCTCGAGTTCTCCATGGCCGGGACCCAACTGCAGACATAACTGGGCATTATAATCTGATAGCGGGGGGGGGGGGGGGGGGGGCGGGGGCCGGTTACCGGGGGTATAGGGAGCCGGTTACCGGGGTTGCCAGTTACCGGGGGTTGCCGGTTACCGGGGGTTGCCGGTTACCGGGGGCGCGGGGGTTGCCGGTTACCGGGGGGTGCTCACCTGGTCTGTCAGTCCCTGCTCCTCGTCGTCCTGACCGCTCAGCACTCGTCGTAGTTTATCCATCACTGACCCCGCGAGCTCCCTCACCAGAAACAGCCCCCCTGAGCTCCCTCACCGGAAACAGCCCCCCTGAGCTCCCTCACCGGAAACAGCCCCCCTGAGCTCCCTCACCGGAAACAGCCCCGCGAATTGTGCCTCACACAACATCCTCCCTCCAGACATACACACACACACACACCGCGTCCGCTCATCCGACAACCAGACAGTTTTGGGGCCGGTTTGGGTTCGTTGCTGTAAAAATATTCGTTTAATTTTTTTTAAAAAAAGAAGACTTTAAACCACAGGAAGCGACACATCCTATTGGGCTATGTTTGGGCTCGTGTTTGGTGGCTTTGGGCTACAAACGTGATTTAATTACTGGTACAGGTGCATTCTGGCGTTAGAGGAATGAACAAGAGCAACAATGAGATGAACAAGGGCTTTAGAGAGGAAATGTTTAAAGTGTGGGGGGGGGGGGGCTGTGGGATTGAGTTGTTCTTTTCAAAGAGCCGGCGCAGACTAGATGGGCCGAATGACCTCCTTTTGTGCCGTAAGATTCTTTGATCCCACGACAGGGGGATTTGTAGAGATCGGGGGGGGGGGGGGGGGGGGGGTTTCATCCGATTAAAGAAGATACCCAGACAGTTAACAAAAACAAATCCAAAACGCAAGAACACGGCGCAGTACTGCGGATGCTGGAAATCTGAAACAGACCACATAAACGGCCGGGAACACTCGGCAGGTCAGGCAGCACCTGTGGAGAAAGGAAAAGTGAGTCAACGTTTCGGGTCCACCAGCCGGCCTTCATCAGAGCGAAGTTTCTGGTTTTTTTTTAAAAGAGAGAGCGAGAGAGAGCATCGGTTTAGAGTTACAAAGGGCAAACTCCAGGGAGGATTTATTTATTCAGAAAGTAATGCACTTCTCAAACGGATGACCGGGCAGGGTGTGTGAGGCCAGAGTGATGGACTCCTTAAACAAAACAGATTGAAGGTGTAATGGGAACTTGGTCATGGTGGATATTTTACAAGGATGAGATCAAAAGAGAAGAAAGACCTTCTCCATCCCAAACTCTCGTGATCTTTTAGCCTATTGCGCCACCTCCTGTTTGTTCTGCCAAAACAAACTTATTTTTACAGCCTTCAGTAGAAACATGGAAATGAAGGTTAAGTCTTCAGACATAAGCCAGAATTAAGATGGAATTTGATTTTAATTTCAGACTGTAAAGCTCTGCTGAAGTCTTTGTTTGGTTTACAATTGGTTTACAATTACAGATTTGTTACAATAAATAGTATTGCATAATGACAATACAGTACTTATATACTGTAGTTTGAATCACTTTATTTGAAGTGGCACTTTAACACATCAGCGAGATGTCTCAAAGTGCTTCACAAGATTTACTGTTCATTACAGTGACTGAATTTATAGGTGAATGCACAGAGCAGGGGCTTCAAAAGCCAGACGATTTTATTTTACGGATTCTAGGCTTGGAGCTTTGCAAAACTTCCTTCTCTTTTCAAATAGTGCCGCAAGTTTAGTTTTTGAAGCTCATTTAAAATTTTTATTTACTTCTATACAGATCCCCTCAGAGATGTCTACTTTGAAGACTGAAGGTGCCTGCTTCACTAATTGTTACTCATAGATCAATCGTGTATTCACATCACACTACATTTTGTGACAAAGTGTTTGGTTACCAAATAATATTCATAAATATTGCACTCACAAGGATATTGCATTCACAATAATAATCCGTCCAAAAAAAAACTCCAAATAAAATTGGTCATTTCAATCCACGACTGTTGTGAGACACTGCTGTCTTCACCCACAAATATACAGTCAATTCACTATACAGTGTATTCTGTGAAGTGCTTTGGGACGTCGACAAGATGTGAAAAGCGCAATATCAAATGCAAGCATTATTATTATTCATATAGCAGTTTTCATGTCCCAAAGCATTTAACAGGATTTTACTGTAACATGGAGGGACGATGTTGTTGGCGATTGCTACAACCCAGTTACAACCAGGAAGGTCCTACAAACAGCCGTGAAATGAATGGCCATTTTAAATTTGGGGTATTGTCGGCACCAGAAGAAACTCCTCTTATGTTTTTGAGGAGTGCCATAGAATCTTTACCATACAGTCAAACAGGCAGACAGCACATCAGTTTAACATCTTATCCAAAGGAAGGCACCTCTCACATGCAACACTGTATTGGGAGTGTCCTCTAGCCACCAGTGGGCGATGCTGTTGTTTACAGTACTGCACTGAACTGAACAGCATTTGAAAGTTATGCTCAGCACCACCCAGTGGCCGTAATTACATATAGCAATACAGCATGAATTATTTCAAGATAGAAACCAATTACAGTACAACGACAACAACTTCGATGTATATAGTGCCCTCCACGCCGGACGGCGTCTCAGAGCGCTTCACAGTTGCGGATCCCTGAGACCGAGCCAGGAGCAGGGGAAGAAAGGTGACCAAATGAGCGGTCGAAAAGAAAGGTCTTTAGCTGTGACCTGAAACTGGGAAGAGAGGGGACGAGGCGCAGGGAGTGAGGAAGGGAGTTCCAGAGCCTCGGGGCGTAGTGGCTGAAGGCACGGCCGGCGAGGGTGGAGCGGAGGATTTGGGTGACATGGAGGAGGCCAGACCCAAGTGGAGTGAAGGCAGCGGGTGCTGGTTTGGGAAGAGAGGAGATCAGAGAAATAGGAGGGTGCAGAGGAGTGGAGCGATTTGAAAACAAGGGTGAGGATCTTGAAGTCGATCCTCTCAGGGACAGGGAGCCAGTGAAGTCTGGCAAGGACTGGGGTAAGCGATGAGGGAGTGAAGCTTAGAGCGGGTGAGTATGCGGGTGGCAAAGTTTTGAATTAGCTGGATTTTGTAGATTGTGGTGGCAGGGAGACCGGTGAGGAGGGCGTTGCAATAGTCCAGCCGAGGGGTGACAAAGTGATGGACCAGGGTTTCAGCGGCTTTTGGGGTGAGGTATTGCCAGAGACGGGCGATCCGAAAGGAGGTGGAAGAAGGCGGTGCTGGTGAGGGACTGGATGTGGGGAAGGAAGGACATTTGGGGGTCAAACCTGACGCCAAGGTTGCGCACAGGTTTGGAGAGTTTTGGGGGCAGGCCGGGAAGGTGGAGGAGGTGAGAGACTTGCGAATGGAGATGTTGACGAGGGCCAAAGTGTATGGCTTCCGCCTTGTCGACATTCAGCTGCAGGAAGTTCGCGCTCATCCAGCTCCTGATGTCTGATAGGCAGGCTGACAGAACATCAGGGGATTGGGGGTTGCAAAGTGAAGTGGAAAAGTAGAGTTGGGTGTCATCAGCATGTCTGCAGATGACATCCTCAAGAGGGAGCGTGTAGATGAGGAAGAGGAGGGGGCCGAGGAGGATCCCTTGGGTACTCCACAGGTAACCGGGTGAGAGTGGGAGGAAAAACCGTTAATTGAGATGTACTGATGGAGGTTTGTGAGGTAGGACTCGAACTAGGCGAATGCGGTCCCACTGAGGTGGATGACAGAGGACAGGTGGTGGAGGACGGTGTGGTCAACTGTGTCGAACGCAGCGGACAGGTCCAGGAGGATAAGGAGGCAAAGGGAGCCCTGGTCACAGATAGAGAGGATGTCGTTTGTGACTTTCACAAGAGCAGTCTCTGTACTGTGGGCAGGGCAGAAACCGGACTGGAGGGGTTCGAAGAGGGAGTGGGAGGAGAGGCGGGCGCGGAGTTGGTTTACAACAACGCGTTTGAGTGCTTTGGAAAGAAAGGGCAGGTTAGAGATAGGGCGGTAGTAACTAGGGTAGGAGAGATCAAGGGAAGATTTTTCAAGGAGGGGTGTAATGGCAGCAGTTTTGAGGGGGGCAGAGACTGATCCTGTGGAGAGGGACTGGTTGATGATGTCAGCCAGCAGTGGACAGAGGAGGGGGAGCTGGGTGAGCAGTAGATTGGTGGGGAGGGGGTTGAGGCAGCAGGTGGTGGGCTTCAATAAGGTGATGGTGCATGAGAGGGAGGAAGGAGAGACGGGGGAGAAGGAGTGTAGAAAGGATGTTGTGGTAGGAGCTGATGATGGGGAGGGTGAGGGGGACGGAAAGGGAGTGGTGGTGGTGGGCGACAAGAGGCTGGAGGATGACGCTGCCTGGCGGATATTTTGAATTTTGGAAGAGAAGAAGTCCATGACCTCCTCGCACTTTGCGTTTGAAGTGAAGATTGAGGATGCCTGAGCGGGCACACGGAGGAGATGGTGGGTGGTAGAAAAGTGTACTATACAGTGGTTCAAACACAAATTGGATATTATTGTACTGTATATCGACATGCAAGGCACTCTATAAATGTAATTTTGTTGTATATACGTGAAATAGTAATATCATTAGAAAGTTTAAGACACTGAATGAAGACATCCATCCTCTGCTGCCAATGTTTAGGGCGAAGTGGAAATTATGTGCTGAAGAAATCATAAGAACTGAAATACGAGCATTTGGTGCACAAGTATGTGATGTTTGTAAACTGGATCAACACCAGCTAAAAACAAGCTTCAATCTGTTTTTTACTATTTTAATATTCCTAGTTACAGTACAGTATTTGGGTAACAGAACAACAACAACAACAACAACAATTTAAACTTATAAAGTGCCTTTCACGTTGGGAGGACGTCCCAAGGCGCTGCACAGGAGGCGTGTGACCCGAGCTGGGAGGGGAGTGTTCGGGAAGGGGTGAAACACATAGGGGAGGTTGAAAAATTCGGGGGGGAACAAAAGGCACGGTCGAAGAGGAAAGTCTTCAAACCGGCCTTGAAAGAGGAAAAGGAAGAAACAAGGCGGAGGGATTGGGGGATGGAATTCCACAGGGTGGGAGCGGAGAAACTGAAGGCCTGGCCTCCGATGGTGGGGCGGTTCCGGCGGGGGGCTTGGAGCAGGCCAAGTCCTGCTGAACGGAGGGTCCGGGTGGGCTTATAGGGGGAGAGTAAATCGGATAAATAGGGCGGGGTAAGGCCGTGTAAGGCCTTGAAGGTGAGGACGAGGATCTTGAACTCGATCCTCTAGAGAACGGGGAGCCAGTGGACACGGGCGAGGGTGGGGGTTATGTGGTCGCAGAGGCGGATGCGGGATAGTACACTGGCTGCAGAGTTTTGGATGACCTGCAGCCTGTGAATGGAGGAGCTGGGGAGGCTGACGAGAGAGTTTCCGTAGTCCAGCCGTGAGGTGATGTATGCGTGCACGAGTGTTTCGGCAGCATGGGGGGTAAGATAATTGCGGAGCCTGGCAATGTTGCGCAGGTGGAAATAAGCGGTGCCGGTCAAGGCACGGATGTGGGGGAGGAAGGAGAGTTTATGGTCGAACGTGATGCCGAGGTTCCTGACTGGCTTTGTGAGATGGAGAGTACAGCCTTGGATGTTGAGGCTGGCAGCGCCCGATGTGCGGAGGCACTGGCTTGAGCCAATCAGGAGGGCCTCGGTCTTGCTCACGTTCAATTGGAGGAAGTTGTCCCTCGTCCAGGACTCAATGTCGGACAGACATGCTGTCAGAACATCGATGGTCTGGGGGTTGAGGGATGAGGCGGAAAGGTACAGTTGGGTGTCGTCCGCATACATGTGGAAATTTACCCCATGTTTGCAGATGACATCGCCCAGAGGGAGCGTGTAAATGGTGAAAAGGAGGGGGCCAAGGACAGAGCCCTGGGGGACACCATGAAATACTGTGCGAGGGTTTGAGGAGAAACCGTTGGAAGATACAAAATGTAGGCGGTGGGTCAGGTAGAAATGGAACCAGTCAAGGACTGTGCCTTGAAGGTTGAGGTATGAGGAAAGACGTTGGAGGAGGATGGTGTGATCGACTGTGTCGAACGCAGCAGACAGGTCAAGGAGGACGAGGAGGCAGAGGGAGCCCTGGTCACAGGCGGTTAGGATGTCGTTTGTAACCTTAACCAGGGCAGTTTCCGAGCTGTGAGTAGGGCGGAAACCTGATTGGAGGGGTTCAAGGAGTGAGTGAGTTAAGAGGAAAGAGCAGAGCTGGGAGGCAACCACTCTTTCAAGGACCTTAGTTAAAACGGGAGGTTGGAGATGGGTCGGTAGCTTGATGGCTGCGACGCATCAAGGGAGGTTTTTTTCAGGATAGGGGTGATGGTGGCTGTTTTAAGGGAGGTAGGGACGGTGCCTGAGGAGAGGGAAAGGTTGATGGTGTCAGAAATGAGCGGGTTCAGAAGGTGGAGCTGGGTGCGGAGGAGGGGGGTGGGAATGGGGTCCAGTGAACACGTGATGGGTTTCATGGAGGTGATTATTTTTGTGACTGAAGACGGGGAGGTGGGGATGAAAGTATGAAAGGGGGGGTGAGTCGGGGTTGAAATAAATGCGGAGGTGGAGGAGAGGTGGGGGGAGGAAACTGCAGAGTGGATTCTCTCTATTTTGGACTCGAGGAAGTCCAACATCTCCTCGCAATGTGCGTTTGAGAACAATTGAAGCTTCAAAGTGTTTTATATAAACTATTGATATGAACTACTGTTGTATTATTTTCCAAGCACTACATGGAATTTCACAACTCTGTGCTTAAAAGCGTTACAATGATGTGATGCAATTTACCAAAGTGGTTGACGCCTATGTGTCAGTCACATGTCATAAGTGTGCTAATGAGATATCAGCGTATTTGTATTAAAGAGAGAATTGTACTTACCGCTCGTACACCTGGATGTAGAAACAAGAGAAAGCCATTCAGCTTCTCAAGCCTGTTCTGCCATTCTATAACATCGAGGCTCTAAATCTGTACCTCAAGCCCAATTACCCGCTTTTGTGGAGTCCTGTAGCTCAGTGAGTAGAGCATTTACAAGCGAAAAACCTGGGTTGAATTCCAGGCAGGCTGAAACCTTGGGCAAGTTTCCTTACTCCATATGCCAAATAATAATCGCTCAAAAAAACAATTGGTGATCTTCAATCCATAAATGTTTGTGGGCCACCGTTGTCACGATTGGCTGCCGCGTTTCACCCACAAATACAGTATGCACTCAATTCACTTTACAGTACAGCGGCCGTGAAGTGATTTAAGACATCTAGAAGATGTGAAAAGCACCGTATCGAATGCAAGAGTTATTTTTAAAATTCTGTTTGTAGTTTAGTTTTTGCTGTAAAGAACGTTTGATTTTTCCCTCTGTGCCAAGCACTTTTTTTCCTTTTTGACTTCTATGATTCTGTAACAAGGGTTTAGACTAGGTTTAGACTAGATAGCTTCCAGTGAGTGTGAGCAAATGCCAGGGCAGAGATCAGCACAGACACCAGGGGCTTGTTTGCTTTCTTCTGTAAACCAGCTATAATTCTATAATTTTCCCTCTTTCATTTCCTGTCTCCTATTTCTTTTACTCAATTTTTTTTTGCTTGCTTCGACAACAACTGACATTTATATAGGGCCCTTCATTCGGTACATTGCTTTGGAGCGATACTCCAAAATAGTTCCTAGGCACCTCTTCTCCACCACTAACGACCTCCTCTGCCCACCCCTCCCACGCTTCCTCATTCCCCAATTTTGTTGTTGTAGAAGAGGTGATGGACTTGGATCAGTTCCACAATTGAGTTGATTTACTTCTGTTTCTCCATTCCTTGTTTGGATTAACACTCAGCTTTGCCAAGTGCTTTGGGTTGTAAACTGACAAGGTATTGAGTTGTATGAAAGATATATTCTTCCTAACCTTTTTTGTTCCATAGTTATTCTCATGAGAATATGTTTGCATTGTAAGAAACAAATGCAAATCTTCACCTGAACCTTTCTTTCATTTCTATATTTAGGTTTATGTAAGCTTTATTCCAAACATGTACCCAAATTTAAATAAAATTTGATACTGCGTATTTTATATAATCCATATGAATCTTTCTGTAGTCTCTCTCTCTATACAGTATATATATATATAATATATATTTAAATTGTTGTAGTTAAAGAGGGGAGAAAGGTATTTGCAACTGCAATACATTTAATATCTTCTCAAATCAAAAGATACGCTATACATTTTACAACCATTGTTATTGGCAACTTTTTCCAATTTAAAGGAGTTGTAGGTATTTGTCGGGTACATATTTGCGACAACGATTCCATCACTTAGACAGAAAGTTTCCTTTAACTGTGCTTCATTTATTGAATGCACAATTTGCACGATTCTCCTTGATCAAGAGTGTTTTCTCTCTCTCTCTCTCTCTCTCTCTCTCTCTCTCTCGTTCTTACACCCCCCCACCCAATCAGGACTTGGTGTGAAATGTTTTGTGGGAGCTGTAGTTCTGGTGGCTTTGTGTGTGAGGTGCTGCACGGCTCTCCATTGCTCTCTGTGTCTGTCTCTCCACTGGGCAGTGCCGGACGCACCCAAGCGCCGTGGCAGATAACAGGCAAAGGCAGGCAGGTGATGGCTGTGGCTGGTGACGGGGGAAGCGGTTCCAGGCTCTGGATTGCATTGAAAAGGCTTGACCTAAACGGTAAGGACAACACGCCCATGTATCCAGCATCTGCTGCATATGTTACCAGTTATACACATTACAGCACAAATTAAACATCGATGACATTTGGCTTTGGTTTTTGTTTCACTAAATTGTTCGCACTTGGGGGGGGGAAAAAAAAGGCAGTTAATAATATGGCATATGATCTTCGTTGTGCTGCTTTTATTTCCTTTAGTGAGTGTTAACAGGTTCAACATTTCCATTCGACTATACTGAGCATCAGCGATACATTTACCATGTGTCTGTTTCATCTCTGTTCACAGGTTCTGTCTCCCTGGTAATGGTGATGCACTTCTGCCTACACTTTGATGTTTGCACTGAATAATAATAATGATGATTCTTGCATTTGATTTAGCACCTTATCATGTATTAGAGGCATCTCAAAGCTCTGCAGAATATACTGTAAAGCGAATTGACTATATTTCGTGGGGGGTACATGACAGTAGCCAATTGCACACAAACAGTCAAGGATTGAGGACAATTTTTTTAACGTAAAACGATCTGCCAGTCGACTAACAATTGGGTTCCTACTTACTGCTAGGTAAACGCGTGTGGGGTAAGGGAACCTGCTCCGTCCCGCAATCCCTTCGCCTCACTTCCTGTCTTTCCTCCTTCAAGTGCCGGTCTCAAGACCTTCCTCTTCGACTGTGCCTTCTGCTCCCCTTCTAACTCTTCCACTAACTCCTACTCTCCTTCCCCTTCCCTCTACCCCGACCCTTCCCCCACTGCTCAGGTTCCGACCTGATTGTTCAGCGCTTTGGGACATCCTCCCGACATGAAAGGTGCTCTATAAATGCAATTTTGTTGTTGTTCCCTGCTCAGGAATCAAACCCAGATCGTCTCGCTTGCATTTCGCTCACAAATATACAGTCAAATTCACTTAACAGTACATTCTGTGATGCGCTTTGAGACATCTAGAAGACATGAAAAGCGCTATTTCAAATGCAAGCATTATTATTATATTATGACATTTTGTCCATCTGTGACCAGGGCTCCATCTGCCTCCTCATCCTCCTCGACCTCTGCCGCCTGCGACGCCATGAACCACTCAATCTCCTCCCACCTCAACCTTCAAGGTTCTGTCTTTGACTGGTTCAGGTTCTACCTCTCACACCATCTACACTTTGTCTCTGTCAATGGTTTCTTTTCCAGCCCCCGCGCCATTTCGTGTTCCTCAGGGCTCTGTCCTCGATCCCCTCCTCTTCAACCTCTACCTGCTCCCCTTTGGTGGCGTCATCCACAGACATGGGGTAAGTTTCCACATGCATGCGGATGACACCCAACTCTATCTCTCTGCCTCCACCCTCAATTCCAGGACTTTTGCTGTCCTGACAGACTGCCTGTCACACATCAAGTCGTGGATGAGAGACAACTTTCTACAGCTGAACCACTCTGGCTTCCCTCGTCCCAACCCTCCCCCCCACGCACATCCCACCCTGCCCTCCCCAACTTCCCCCCCTACTCCCACCCGCTCGGGTCCTGACTCCAACTGTTCTGCACCTTGGGACGTACTACCGACGTGAAAGGCGCGCTACAAATGTAATTGTTGTTGTTATGAGTGTAGTGCTATAACCACTACGCTATAGATTTCCTCCTGAATAAACAAACATAGATACAAATGTGATGGTTTCTCAAACACTTTATCTATATTATAATCTCATTTGACACACAGTGTAGAATGTTTATTAAATGCCACTCTCGAGCTTCTCATTGATGTTATGGTGTAACATTAACAAAATACAGTATTATTTTGGCACTTCGAAGTGCATTTATTCTTTTGTAATGGAATTCAGCACCTCAGACATGTCAAGTAAATTCACAATACAATAAAGTAATAGTCTTTCACTAGAATCTTTACCAAATGTCTCTGGAGCATTTCAAAGTATTTTGTAAAATATGATTGTGCCACTCAATATACTTCTAACCCTTGCTCAAATAATAAGGCTTTGACCAAAGCCCTATCTTCATATGTCGCTCTGTCATTCAATCATCTGATTTCTACATCAGTCAATTCCCAAATTTATTACCCCAGTCAATCCCCAACTCAAGTCGCAATCAATCTCCCAATTTACCACAACATTCAATTTCGCAATTCACTGCACCATTTACCCAACGTCTAGATTAGAACTACAGTAACCTCCTGTTAACCAAAGTCTGGTAATCCTTAATACCAGTTAAGCAGTCATTGCTGCCAAAATCCCAGCTACTTCCCATGCAAACTGTGAATAAGGGATTCTGCTTTAGTTGTCACTCTGCTTAGTACATAACCAGAATTCTAGAACTACTTGTGAGTGCTGTGCTTGCAATGTAAAATTGACTAGATAACTAGCTGTATCTGATTAAGAGATCACAAATACAGTCTGTGTGTGTTTCTTTAAGTGGCAATCATCTAATCTGAATATTTCTGTATTTTACAGAAGACAAAATTACTGTGGTCAAAGATGTTTGGATTTTCCAAGGATCAGATTCCCCTGCTGTCAAACAGGTACTGTTGATGAAGTTGTATATATTATTAAAACGTTTTCAGTCTCTTTAGTGGTCATTTGGAAATTTTAAGGTGGTAATCTTTACACTTCAATTTTATTACAAAATGTCAAGAATTAGGTGCCATAATTGGGCATCATGGTTGTTAGAAAAGTTTTTGTCATGCCGTAATATTTCACATCGGATTAAAATTTCTGCCCCAAACTGGGGAGATTGCTCTTAATACTTTTCCATAGTGAATACATTTTATTCTAACATTGAGATTGGCAGGCGATCAAAAGCAATTCACAAGAATCTTAATGACCCTACTTGAAGGATTATAATAAAGGATTAGTCACAAAGGAGTGATTATTGCCAGAGACTTATATCAAAGAAAATAGCTATCAGGCTGGCAGCTTCATTGTTGCCAATAATTTCACATTTGGAATATTTTCTACAGGCACAAATTATGTGCAGTTTTATAATGGAAGAATAAATTGTGATGTCAGGAAAAAATTGCAAAACCTAAGAGAGGTTTGGGTGAAAAAATCTCTTTAGCCTATTTTTTCTCAATGTTCTAGAGTATCCACCCTACTGTCCTCCCATAGTAATAATAATCTTTGCATTTGATAAAGAGCTTTTCATGTCTTCTGGACATCTCAAAGCACTTCACAGAATATACTGTAGAGTGAATTGACTGCATATTTGTGGGAGAAAAGCAGCAGCCAATTGCGCACAGCGGTGTCCCACAAACAGTCGTGGATTGAAAATGACCTATATTATTATTGGTTTTTTTTAGGTATTATTATTAGGCGTGTGGAGTAAGAAAACTTGCCCAAGGTTTCGCCCTGACCTGCCTGGATTCGGACACAGGTCTCATGCTTGTAAGGCGGGTGGTCTAACCACTGAGCTACAGGACTCCACAATAATATCAATACAGTAGTATGATTTTTTTTTCAAGAGTTCAGTGGCCTGACCTTAAACAGCCTGCGTGGCATTCTGTTCTAGTTGTTAATTAAGATAAACAAATAAATAGTTTGTAATACCTGTCCTGAAATTGCTGTTTTCCACCATAAACCTATGTCCTTTTATATCAGTTTATGGAAAGGTTTATGACAAGTCGGAAAGACTGTTGAGTGGAATTTCACCCACACATCTTATATTGGTACTTTAGTGTATTTGTCTCTGATACTCACAGTAGAGATACATGTATGCTTAATATGTGAGCTTGCCAGCTTATTGGTGCCATTATTTACTGATTGACACCTTTTCTGGTTTTAAATTGACAGGTGCTTTCTGATTTATTTGGGCTGAAAGACACTGCCTTGGTTTTCAAGGTAAAGTTCTACTACTGAATGCTAATACACTGGTGTTGAATCAAAGCAAAATGACATACTATTTTCCTGTCTAAGATTAAAAAACAGTGTGTCCTCATTACAATATGCCTCAGGATAGCATATGTCGACATCAGGGACCCATGTATAATCAGAAACTGGCTCTGGTTGGCTAGTTTCCTTGTTATATCACATATAACCACGAGACCTCCCAGCGCCTTGTGGTGCCACAGTGACCACTGGAAGTGCAGATGCTTGTTTTGTGCACGTGTGTACTGTGCACAGGAAATAAACTCAATATGACCTGACAACTTGTAAATACGGTAAAAGCCCGTTTATCCGGCACCCTCGGGACCTGGCCAATGCCGGTTAAAGCGTTTGCCGGATATTCGGCCAAAAACGCAAACAATTTTTTTAAAAAAAAATGCATTTTTCCGGATAAATTCCAGTTAATCAAATGCGGACTTTTTTTTTGAGGTACCTTTCATACGGAAGTTACAGTTGATCGGGTGCCGGATAAACGGGCTTTTACTGTACTGTACTGTACTGACCAGTGAGCATTTTTATACTGGGTTCTGTTTTAAGATGAGATCTGAGCTTCTGGACTCAAACCACTGTCTTAAAACGGGGGTCAGCCTGCATTCAAATATATTTTAGCAGTCAGTACACTAAATTTTAATTGAGCATTATGTCTTTCAGCTTCGAAACAGCCAAGGATCCTTGGTTCCCATCAATAATACACTTACTACAAACAGCAAGCACTTGTAAGTAAATGTACCTTGTTAATTGCTCATTGAATTCACAGTAGTGAACATGCTCTAATGTTAATTGTAGGTAGGTACAGTATATTGATCTTATAGACACTGTAACAATTGCAAGGATTAGCTATTTATTTCTCTGCAATTTGAATACTTAGTTTGTGAATCTAGGTTATTAATCTAAATCAGACAAAAGTACACCGAGCAGTTGTAGGTTGATAATTTTCATCTGACAACACGCCAACTCTGGAGTACTCAGGCATTGGGTCATACAAACCTGTGTCTGTTGCACAATTTTATGGATTGAAATTTGTGGCTATCAAAGACAATTTTGGGACTGAATCTAGGAGCTTTTCTGAAAAGCTCACTTCAAAATTAAGGCTAAATGAAGGTTTTTCAAAACTTATAAAATAGTAAATGGTAAATAAAACAGTATACAGTAAACAGTATAACTTAAAATTTTAAGACAATGCTCCGAAAGCTAAAGCCGTGACAATTGACAAGCCTCAAATCAATGTGCAGATACTCCTGGATGGAAGTACATTTGTATAGTTTTTTTGGTTGACTCAGCTGAGAGACTCCTACAGAAAATGATTATGGAATCAACTGAATTCTGTGGATGTTGTTATGTGTCATTACAATTCCATCTCACTGCACCAGAAATACTAGATATATAACCTTATTATTGTTTTAGCTATTTAATATTGCCTTAAGCTAGTTTCGTGCCAATTAAAACATTGTATTCCTTCAACTCCCCACTACCCTAGCTAACTCCTTGACTGTTCAGTGCCTTGGGACATCCTTCTGACGTGAAAGGCGCTCTATAAATGTAATTCTATTGTTGCTGTTGTATACCTACCCCAATTTAATATTTCCTTAACAACCACACAATTACATTTGTATTGCACCTTTCTCGTCAGGAGCACGTCCCAAGGCACTGGACAATTACTGCTTCAGACCCGAGATGAGGAAAGGGGGGGGGGATAGGGGGGGATAAGGAGTTGCTTGAAGTGAAATGACTGTATATTTATGGGTGAAACGTAACAGCCATTTTGTGCCCAGCAGTGTCACACAAACAATTGTGAATTGTGCGATCAAATCATTATTATTTTTTTGGAGGGATTATTATTAGGCATGTGGAGTAAGGAAACTTGCCCAAGGTTTTGCCCTGTTGGGAATTGAACCCAGGTCTCTTGCTTGTAAAGCAAGTGCTCTAACCATTGAGCTGCAGGACTCCACAATTTTAAGGCTAAATCAAACGCAATTGATATGAAGCAAGCAAAAGCAAGATACGAATCAGGTTACAGGATAATCTATCAAATGATTCTACATGAAGACTTTGGATACAACGTTTACAAGGTCCTTTCTGAGACAACTTCTTAAGTGAGTATCATGCAAGTTAAAAGCATTATAATAATCCCAGAGAATAATAATAATACTAATAATCTTTACATTTATATAGTGCTTTCCACATCTTATCGACGTCTCAATGTGCTTGAGAATGTCATCTTGTGTTTTTAAAGACACCTTTGAGTTTCAAGCAGGATAAAAATATGGTTTTGTTGTTTATCAAAAATGTTGCCTTCACTTCCGGACTAAAAAGAATTGCGAGAAACATTGAAATCCTGGATTTGCAGATACAGTGCAAGTTACTTCAATATATAGACTAGATGGGCCGAATGGCCTCCTTTTGTGCCGTAAAATTCTAAAATTCTATGAATCTACAGATGATAATCAAAATAAATGTTTAAGATTCAATATTTAACTCTGATTCATCCATTTTACAGACCGTATACTCTTGAAGTAGTGATGGTATTTCAACATGGTATGTACGCTGTATATTCTCATTACTCCATAGTAATAAGATAAATGTTTGTAGATCCACTTTTCCCTAGCTCCCTTTTGTAGTGTCAGTTTGCTTGACTATGCAACCTCCTTGTTTGTCAGCCTCCCCAACTTCTCCCTCCATAGGCTGCAGATCATCCAAAAGTCTGCAGCCCATGCCTTCTCTCACACCAGGCGCCATGTCCCTATCAACCCCCATCCTTGCCTGACTCCACTATATTCCCATCACACAGAGGATACAGTTCAAGATCCTGGTGCTCACCTTCAAAGTCCTCCATGGCCTCGCTGCCCCCCACCTTTGCAATCTCCTAATCCCCTATCAACTTGCTTGCTTCCTCCTCCAGCAGGCTCTGACCTGCTTTACATTTCCGCACCTTACTCACCCCACCATTGATGATCGGGCTTTCTGCCCCCACCCTCTTGAATTGCATCCCACAGTCCCTCCGCCTCACCCCCTCCCTTCTTCAAGACCCATCTCAAGACCTTCTTCAACCGTGTTTTCAATCACCTTCCTTCCACTCCTGCCGTCCACACTAATCCCAACCCCCAGCTGACTGACACTATCCAGCACCTTGCGACATCCTCCCAACGGGAAAGGCGCTATACAAATGTAATTTTGTTGTTCTTCTTCAATATTGATCTCGTAAGCAAGATCACAAGAGAGGTTCAATGTTGAAGGCCTTTTGTTCTATTTGATCTCATCCTTTCACAATACCCACCCTACTGTCTTCCCAAGTTCTGACCTCAACCACCCAATCATTAATTACTCTCTGGGTGAATAAATACTTCCTTGTGGAGGCACCAAGTGTTGGCCAGGCACTTCTTACCAGGGTTTGAGAGCAATAACTGGAACAACATGGGAACAGTTCACATACTGCCCTTTTTGTGAGGAAGAAAAAAGTGTAATCCAAAAGAGGGTGTTCTAATTTCTTCTATTCATTTTCAGTTGTCCCCAAACCTCGTACTTCTGCAATGATAATGAATGTGAGTTTGAAGAACCGACTGCAAAGTATTATGAGGAGGGTAAGAAAGAGGAAAGATGTTCCAAGAATTATGTTGCAATAAATTGTTGGTAGGGTGGGTGTTCTGGAAGCATGAGATTGGATGGATCAAAGGGCTTTTTTCACCCAAGCTGATTTTGTAATCTTGTGATTCATATCAGGAAGAGAACAAGTTCAATGTGACGCATGATTCTGAAGGGATTAAAATCAGGTTTATAATCGATGAGTATTATTGAATTATTCTCATTCACATTAACAATGCTTTTCTTCAAAGGAATGTGCGCCTTGTCAGGGTTCAAAATTAAAGTAAATGGTGAGCATGAGAAAATTCATTGTACTTTTGGTGACTTGTTCAATAGTTATCTGGGGTTTTGTAATTTTGCATGAGAGGGAATTAATTTAATACATGTGGTAGGACAATTTGAATATTTTGGTCCCACAATGAGTATTCTTCCTGCTTTGTTGCAATACCAGTGCAATACCTTGGGATGTCCTCCCGACGTGAAAGGCGCTGTAAAATTGCAATTTTCTTAGTGTTATTGTAACCTTTACAAAAAACATTTTAAAGAAAATTTATATATTTTGTGAAGGTTTTCAGTCACATGGTTGTGCAGCCCTTGAGTGCAGGCGTAGAAGGGGTGTTCACCTGGTTCAGTTGAAAGCAATGTCTCAGAAGTTTGTGGGCTCATGCCCCACATCGGGTCTTTGAACTCATATTGTCTCAGCTGATGTTCCATTATACTGCTGAAGATGCTGTCCTTCAGATGAGACATTAAACCGAGGTCCTGCCCTCTCTTCAAGTGGACATTAAAGATCTCATGGCACTATTTGAAAAGACAAAAATTATTATGGTGTCCCAGCCAACAATCCCCCACATAAACTTGGTCATTCATGGCTTTTTGTAGGACATTGCCTTTTGTGGGACATTGCCTTGTATTGCCTACTATTCGCCACCACCAAGCAGCTCCTCAGACCCGCCCCAGCCCCCCGCCTCGATTTGCAGATCCTCTCCTCAAACGCACGTTGCGAGGAGATGTTGGACTTCCTCGAGTCCAAAATCGAGAAAATCCGCTCTGCGGTTTCCACCCCCACCTCTCCTTCACCTCCGCCCCTCCATCCGCTATTCCAACCCCCACCCACCCCCCCTTTCATACTTTCATCCCCACCTCCCCGACTTCAGTCACAAAAATAATCACCTCGATGAAACTCTCTCCTCATTGGCCTCCCCAGCTCCTCCATTCACAGGCTGCAGGTCATCCAAAACTCTGCAGCCCGTGTACTATCCCGCACCCGCCTCCGCGACCACATAACCCCCACCCTTGCCCGTCTCCACTGGCTCCCCATCCTCCAGAGGATCGAGTTCAAGATCCTCGTCCTCACCTTCAAGGCCTTACATGGCCTTGTCCCGCCCTATTTATCCAACTTACTCTCCCCATACAAGCCCACCCGGACCCTCCGTTCAGCAGGACTTGGCCTGCTCCAAGCCCCCCACCCGAACCACCACACCATCGGAGGCCGGGCCTTCAGTTTCTCCGCTCCCACCCTATGGAATTCCATCCCCCAATCCCTCCACCTTGTTTGCTCCCTTTCCTCTTTGAAGGCCGGTTTGAAGACTTTCCTCTTCGACCGTGCGTTTTGTTCCCCCCCAAACTTTTTGACCTCCCCTACGTGTTTCACCCCTTCCCGAACACTCCCCTCCCAGCTCGAGTCACACGCCTCCTGTGCAGCGCCTTGGGACGTCCTCCCGACGTGAAAGGCGCTTTATAAGTTTAAATTGTTGTTCTTGTTGTTATTAATTGGCTGCCACATTCACCTACAAAATCCACAGTCACTACATTATATAGTAAATCCTTTTCAAAGTGCTTTGAAACATCCTCTTAATGTGAATAATGCTGTATCAAATGCAGGAATATTATTATATTATTAAAAATGATTCAATTTCTACTCATTGAATATGCAAAACATTTTTGCTGTTGAATGATATCCGGACTATTATAAGACCGTTATATCATTATTTGAAATTGTATAGGGCCTTGATATATTTCACACCTAGAATATTGTGTGCGATTTTGGTCTCCTTATTTAAAAAAAGACGTATAATAATAATAATCCTTGCATTTGATCTGGCGGTTTTCATATCTTATTGACGTCTCAAGGCAATTTACAGAATATACTGTAAAGTGAATTGACTGTATATTTGTGGGCCAAACGCACACAGCAGTGTCTCACAAACAGTCGTGGATTGAAATGACCAATTTTTATTGTTGTTTTCATTTGGAAGGATTATTATCAGGCATTTGGAGTAAGCAAACTTGACTAAGATTTCACCCTGATCTGCCTGGATTCGAACACAGGTCTCACGCTTGTAAGGCGAGTGCTCTAACCACTGAGCTACAGGAGCTCCACATACTCACCTTAGTGTAGCGTAGATTCACTCGTTTGGTTCCTGGGATGACCAATGAAGATAGGTTGAGTAAACTGGGACTATATTCTCCGGAATATAGAAGAAACAGAGGAGAGTGGTTTGGGTGGGGAGAAACCTATAAGATTTTTAAGTGGATCAACAGAGTAGACAGTGTGAGGCTGTTACTCTTGGTTGAATTATCCGAAACTAGGGGTTGTAGTCTCAAGATTAAGGATCAGCTTTTTCAAACAGATTTAAGAAAATATTTCTTCACTCAGAGAGTAGTGAATTTATGGAATTCTTTACTCCCAGAAGGCTGTGGATGCTCAGTCTTTTAACTTATTGAAGACTAAATGGAACTAGGTTAGAAGATCAGCCATGATCCTACTAAATGGAGGAGCAGGCTCAAGGGGCCGAATGGCCTACTCCTGCTCCTATTTCTTATGTTCTTACTTGTGTTGTTCATCGGAACAGTGTGTGACAGCACAATAACAGGTAAATTGAATATAGGACTAAAATTCCAAATAATTTCAGTTCAGAAACTCATACTCCAGTCATATAACACGTTGAACAGACTGTGCCTAGAGTACTGTATATAATTCTTTGGCCGGGTCCATATGGGGATGCCCAGGTGCTAGAGGCAGCGCAGACCAGAATAATGAGTGAATGAGCTGTGAGCAACAATCAGACAAGGTAAGGCTCTTCACTCTTGAAAAGTCACATCTCAGAGGGTACTTTGTAAAGATATGTAAGATTTTAAATGTGATTGCAAAAGTAATCTTAGAATAATACTTCACATGCTCAGAGAAGAACTCTGTTTGCTAAAGAAGAGACTTTCCGGGGGAACTTAATGAAGGTGTTAACATTTTTTCTAAGGGTTCAATAAGATTAATTTCCCCCCCCCGCTCTCCGTATCTTCGCCCCTCTCTCCCGATCTCTCACATACTCTCCCCATCTTCCCCTTCCACTCTCTCCATCTTCCCCCTCCCCATCTTGCCCCAACCCACTTCTTCCCCCCTCAATTCCTCCGCGCTATATCCTTCCAAATAACAGTTTCTGCCATTGCCCTGGGAGGATGTTCACCAGAGAGAGAGGAGGGAGCTGAGAAATAAATAGACAAAGAGTGCTGTAAGAGAGAAATGTGGCTGAAATATTTGCTGAAAAAGAAACAGAGTCCAAGAGCGCAAGTTTGAGAGATGTTGGACTGCACTTTATTTGAAGGATGTTCGAAAGGGATAGTGGCCGGGGCAATGGCAGATGCTCAAGCAGTGAGTTGCGAGTTAGTGACAGAGAATGTGAAATCTACAGAAATTAACAGAAAATGTGGTAAAATGTAGGGCACAATACCAATATCTCATGTGTCAGGGACCAGAAATATAAGCCAAAGAATTATGTTTTGCCCACACAATACCCAGATACTCTTTATGGTGTACAGATCGTCTTTTTACAGATGATTACTTTTTACTCAAATATTTTATTCAACTGTGACATTCAAGTACACATAATACATTAATATTTACTATTTTTGTTTCAATTATTCTTCGAATATTTACAAAAGAAAGCCGTAATGTATCATTCTAAATTTGTGTAATTGAATGGCCCTTCATAACATTTGTTAGCAAGGAGGCCAACATCTTACTTAAACGTCTGCTATTTCCAGCAAACCCACAACCAAAATGTGGCATAATAAAATAAGAGTTGCTGCAAGTGATATAGTGTGTGCCTTATCATGTCGCTGAAACATCTCCAAGTGCTTCACAGGATATTATTGTGAAGTGTACTGTAATTTGTACACTATAATGTTCCACAAGCAGTCAAAGTATTTGTGGGATTGTTGACATTCCCCGGAGAAACACTTTTCCCTTTCAAATAAATCTACCGGATCTTTAATGTCCACACAAACAGAGAGACAAGACCTCAGTTTTAACGTCTCATCTACACAGACGGCATCTCCGATAACGCAAAGATCTTCCAACACTGCGTCGGAGTGTCAGCCTAGAATTCAAAGTCCTGATGTGAGGCTTGAACCCATAACCTTTTGATTGTAGCACACTGTGTTCAGTTTTGATTACAGTACTTGCACTAACGAAGGTGCGAAAAACGGCAGCAAGATTCATCCTCGATATAAACGTGGATGAAATACAAAGAACAATTCAAGCCATAGTGTGGTTTTTCTGCAACTACCTGTCAATGTGCATCAACGTTTTATGTTGCCAACTTACACCTGAGGACTGAAACAACACAAAAATGAGTCGTAAAACTATGCAAGATTTCTGGCATTCACAGTTTTTGTTTGATCACTACCGAATCATTAAGAAAGCTTTATTATTGTAATAATAATGCTAAGGTATTGAAAGAAATAGAACATTTGTAATTTATAAATACACTATGCCTTGGCTTTCTGAAAAACAATGCGGTATTCTGGAAGAAATCACACAGCTTGATGGTATTAGTTTAAAAATACATGTACATGTTTTTCATTGACAAATTACTTCTTATAGA
Organism: Hydrolagus colliei; assembly: GCA_035084275.1. NCBI lineage: Eukaryota > Metazoa > Chordata > Chondrichthyes > Chimaeriformes > Chimaeridae > Hydrolagus > Hydrolagus colliei. The sequence goes on along the minus strand of CM068744.1, from coordinate 104,922,753 downwards.
TTGGAAGACTAGAAGAACATATACCTGAAATAAAAATAAAGTGGCAGGAAAAGCTGCAAGAGGTGTGTATCATCTGTTAAAATTACACAGAAAACTCAATCAAAACTGTCTTGTACTTGTGATATCCCATAAAGCAGAGTACATTTGTGACATTTCATAATGGATTCAACTTGATATTCATCAATCGCAGATAATTTCCAACTGGTTTGAACACAGAACAACATTCCTGCAGTTTAGAGTTTGTTACCTAGCAGTATTGGCATATGGTAAAGCATTTTACATGAAGATTGACAGCTGAAGATATATGTATGCTGCTCTTGTCACAGAGCAGCATCTGAAGCTGAGTTTACAAGGTTGTTATGAAGCAGCATCTTAATCCTTAATGTTAGACTGTCTTAGTTGGTAGCAATCTGCCCCTGGGTAAGAAAGTTGTGCTTTCAAGCCCCAAGTCATTATATCCAGCTCACAGTATCAGCTGACATGCCAATGCAGCTTCAGGGTGGCTCTGTGTTTTTGAAGCTGCTATCTGTTGAATGAGATGTCAAAGTGATTTCCTGATTGCCTATTCAGGTGAATGTTAAAAATTCCATGGTAGATTTCCAAGAAAGAAGGAGTTTTTCTTGATGCCCTGCCCACAATTAAAATTGGTCTTTCACTCCTTACTGTTTGAGGAATATTGCTGTGTGCAAATTGGTTGTTGCATTCGCCTACAAAATACACAGTTACTACACTTTCAAATAAACCCTGGGAAAAGCTTCGCAAAGGCCTCCTACATTAAAGGAGCTATATCAAATGTAAGGATTATTATGTCATTTTCAGGCATTAGCAATTCTTCCTTTCTCTGTGATCAGAGTTCAGTGGATACACAAATACCTTCGTATTTGTGAATCAAATCATTTTGATTCAAGCTGATCTCCGCTAAAAGCACCTTCAAATTCTGGTAAAAACATTTGGATGGTGGACAGGTGTTTTGAAAAACTCCTGCAAGTCAAATGATTATGACAAACCTAGAAAGGAGATTCTTTCTTAAAAAAGTATATAATCTTTCATTGAAGATCCAGGTAATGCAGAATAAATTTGATATTACAGATCAAATCTGTTATGAAATAATGCAAATTTACCCCCAGTGTTTGTATTCTCTTAGAATCATAGAATTTTACGGCACAAAAGGAGGCCATTCGGCCCATCTAGTCTGTGCCGGCTCTTTGAAAAGAGCGATTCAATCCCACTGCCCTGCCCGCTCCCCATAGCCTAATAGACCCGTTCTCCCTAAATAAAGATCTAATTCCCTTTTAAAAGTTGTTATCGAATCAGCCTCCACCACCTTTTCAGGCAATGCATTCCAGATTCGAACAACTCGCTGAGTGAAAAAATTTCTCCTCAGCTCCCCTCTACTTCGCCTTGAAACTATTTTAAATCTGTGACCACGAGTCACAGATTCACCCACGAGTGGAAATAGTTTTTCTCTATTTGCCCTGTCGAAACCCCTCATGATCTTATAAACCTCTATTAGGTCTCCCCTCAATCTTCTCTGCTCCAGAGAGAATAACCCTAGCCTATCTAGCCTCTCCTCATAGCTGAAGTCCCTCAATCCTGGCACCATCCTAGTAAATCTTCGTTGTACCCTTTCCAATGCCTTCACATCCTTTCTGTAGTGTGGTGACCAGAATTGAACACAGTATTCCAGCTGAGGCCTCACCAAAGTTCTATAGAGGTTAGTCAGCACTTCCTGACTTTTGTACTCTATACCCCTATTTATAAAGCCTAGTATCCCATATGCCTTCTTAACAGCCTTGTCTACCTGTCCTGCCACCTTCAACGAGTCACTAACACAAATCCCCAGGTCTCTCTGTTCCTTTACACCATTTAAAATTGTACTATCTAGCCTATATTGCCTCCCTTCATTTCTTCTCCCAAAATGCATCACCTCACACTTCTCTGCATTAAACTTCATCTGCCATGTGTCTGCCCACTTTACCAATTTGTCTATATCCTCTTGCAGATGGCTACTATCCTCCTCACTGTTTACTATTCTCTCTAACTTAGTGTCATCTGCAAACTTGGAAACTGTACTCCGTACACCCAAGTCCAGATCATTGATGTAGATTACAAACAGCAATGGTCCCAAAACCGATCCCTGTGGCACACCACTGCTCACTTCCCTCCAATCTGAAAAACAGCCGCTCACTACAACTCTCTGCTTTCTGTCTCGCAGCCAGTTGTGGATCCACGCTGCCACTGTCCCTTTTACGCCATGGGCCTTTAATTTCATAATAAGTCTCTCATGTGGCACTTTGTCAAATGCCTTTTGAAAGTCCATGTAAACTACATCAACTGCGCTACCATTATCCACCCATTCCGTTACCTCATCAAAAAATTCTATCAGATTTGTAAGGCAAGATTTGCCTTTAACAAATCCATGTTGACTGTCCTTTATTAGCCTATATCTTTCTAAGTGAAGATCTACCTTGTCCCTGATTATGGACTCTAGAAGTTTGCCCACTACCGACGTTAGACTGACTGGTCTGTAGTTACCAGGCTTGTCCTTCTGCCCCTTTTTATACAAGGGAGTAACATTAGCTATCCTCCAGTCATCTGGCACGACCCCTGTGTCCAAGGAAGATTGAAAGATCGTGGCCAGAGTCCCTGCTATTTGCTCCTGTGCCTCACTTAGTAACCTAGGGTGCATCCCATCCGGACCAGGTGACTTATCCACCTTGAGCGACGTCAACCTTTTTAGCACTTCCTCTCTGGTTATAATTATTCTATCCATTTCTCCTACCCTCTCCTCTAATACCATGGCATTGGCTGTATCATTTTCTTTTGTGAAGACAGAGGCGAAGTACTCATTCAGTACATCAGCCATGCCCTCTGCCTCCACAATGAGATTTCCTCCTAGGTCCCTAATTGGCCCCACCCTCTCCTTGACCAACCTTTTACTCTTAATATGTTGGTAAAAAACCTTAGGGTTCCCCTTAATCTTACTCGCTAATTGTTTTTCATGCAGTCTCTTTGCCCCTCTAACTTCCTTTTTTAGTTCTATCCTACACTTCCTATATTCTGCTTTGTTCCCTTCTGAATTTTGAGCCTGACACTTATCATAAGCCTCTTTTTTTTGTTTTTTTTTGGCCCCAATTTCCTTAGTCATCCAGGGAGGTTTGGATGCCTTACATTTCACCTTTGTGGGGATGCTTTTGACCTGTGCCTGAACTATCTCCTCTTTGAACGCTGCCCACTGCTCGTTAGTTGTCTTACCTGCCAATTTTTCTTTCCAATCCACCTTGGCTAGGTCCCACCTCAACTCATTGAAATTAGCCCTTTTCCAGTTGAGTGTCCTCACCTGTGATCGTTCCTTATCCCTTTCCATAATTATTCTGAATCTAACGATATTGTGGTCACTATTCCCTAGATGCTCACCTACAGAAACCTGTTGAACTTGCCCTACCTCATTTCCCAAAACTAGATCCAGCAATGCTTCTTTCCTCGTTGGACTGGAAACATACTGATCAAGAAAGTTGTCCTGCACACACTTCAGGAATTCTTCTCCCTCCTTGCCCTTTACTCTACTATTCTGCCAGTCTATGTTGGGATAGTTGAAGTCACCCATTATCACTACTCTATTAGTTCTGCATTTCTCCGTGATACGCTTGCAGATCTGCTTGTCTATCTCCTCCCCACTATTTGGTGGTCTATAGTATACCCCTAACAGTGTAACTGCACCTTTTTTATTCCTCATTTCTAACCAGATAGATTCGGTTTTTAGTCCTTCTTCCACCTCGTTCCTTTCTAAGGCAGTCACTGAGTCCTTAACTAAAATTGCCACCCCGCCCCCTTTTCTCCCTTCTCTATCCCTCCTGAATACATTATAACCAGGAATGTTCAACTCCCATTCCTGCCCATGCTGGAGCCAAGTCTCTGTTACTGCTATAACATCATATCGCCTCGCAGCAACCTGAGCAACTCTTCATCAACAATTATTTAGATTTGTGCTGTTATTAATTGTCACAAACAATTGAATGACACTGTTGAATGTCTAAATATGTTTGCATGTTAAAATGTTATATTTAGTTAGATACTGCTGGAAGCTTCAAGTTATATTTATTTTTATTTCCCTTTCTTTTCCCTTCTTAGGAAATAAAAATATTGAGTCAGAAGTTGAACTTTTTAAACCAGAGAATGCAGGTGAGTGTTTTATACACTGAGCACTCCACTTTCAAGTCATGCTGTTGTGAAAATGTTCCTTTCCTCTAATGTTGGTGCTTGTGCTTCTACACCGAATCCTAGTTGTATCTTTCATATTATTGCTGGATATTTGACACATTGCAGCAGGACTGTGATAGAATTACCAAGCTTAATATCAGGTGGAATACTGTGCTACCAGTGATATTCTTAAAATGTATGCTTTATAATATTATGTGATATAACAAACATCTGCTGGGCTGTTTTTGGATGTTGGTAGTCTTCCTGCTTATGCTATATGCCTCTGGAACTTGAAATAATTTTACAATTCATTGGTCATGCATTTAGTTATGAAGAGCGATTACAAAGTTGGATCTATTTTCATAGGGAGCAGAGAAGATTGCAGTGAACTGGGCAAAATTAAATTTAGCACTTTAAATTTTTGGAGACTATTGTTGAAATAATTAATTGTTTGAGCCAAGTATCTTACAAGACTTCCCCAAGTCACTGACATATGTTAGAGTTGCTCAAACGTTCTGGGACCTTCTAACAATGGTTGAGATAGAACTTACCATGGGAGAAGCTTGAAAGAGAACTAGGGGTGTTACTTGACCTGTCCAAGACAAAATGGGATGTTCAGCTATACAGTAACACCCTGGCTTACCGGTCTTTAGACCTATCCCCAAATCAAAAATGTTTAAAATATTTCTGCGGGCCTGCATGTAGATTCTGACATTCCACCGTTCCTATCCCACACCAAAGTTGCACTGAGCAGGCTTACCTTCCTCACTGACCTTCCAAATGGTCAGGGATATTGACTTTGACTCAGATTGTTTGCAGCTCGTGAGCAGATTCAAATCAAATCAAAACAATAACAAAGCTTATTCGCTATCTTCTGTGAGTGAGAGTCAAACAATTGTAATGGTGGTATTGTCATTCACCAGCATTTTTGAAAAATGAAACGATTTGTACTTCATTTTGAATAATTGTGTTTACCAGGATCGTAATTATAGTTTACCAGACCTCTTCCCCCACCTCCCCATTGAATCGCAAGAAACATAGTCTTGACAAACTTCTTGAGCATTGGGCCATTCATTGGGACATGATGATGGGCGGTTATTATGGCCCTACACAGCATGAGCACAGACCTTGAAGGTATCGACTGAAAGATACAAGCGGCTTCTGTAAACTTAAATAAAATGAGACTTTCTGCCTTGGATGAGACCCAGTACAGTAATTAACTTTGCCATTGTAGCATTGAATCTGCTTTCTTGATCAACTGTGAACTTGTGTGCTAGCGGTAGAATGACAAGTTCTTCTGAGTTTCTTCTGAGTATCCTATACTGCTACTGACGTGAAAGACGCTATACAAGTGTAATTTTGTTGTTGTTGTTGCTAGTGTATGTATGCTGCCCAATATTTTGTGAAACAAACAAGAACAACAAAATTACATTTGTATAGCGTCTTTCACATCAGGAGGACGACACAAGGTGCTGGACAGTCACTGCTTCAGACCCGAGCTTAGGTCGGGGTGGGGAGGGAAGGGGTGATTAGGAGGTGCCGATGGGTCAACAACAACAACAACAACTTCATATATAGCGCCCTCCACGCTGGACGGCATCTCAGAGCGCTTCACAATAGCGGATCCCAGGACTGAGCCAGGGGCAGGGGTCCATCAAAGAGAAGAGTCTTGAGGCAGGACTTGAAGGAGGCCAGGAAGGAGGTGAGTCGGTGGGACTGCGGGATGGAGTTCCAGAGATTGGGAGCAGAGTGGCTGAAGGCTCGACCGCCAATCGTGGGGCGGGTGGGTCGGGGACGTGGAGCCAGTTAGGAACCTTTCCAAATGTGACCAAACTGCATTCTCTACAGTTTATTTTTAAAACTACCTTATAAAAGAACGTAAAAATACAATACTGCACGTGATTACTTTGAATATGTTATGAAGGTGTGGTGTTCTCAGAGGATCTGTGTTCATCCCCACCAATCCCAAGTATTTATAAACGACCTAGAACACACTGCAAAGTAGATACATTTGCATTTGACACAAATTTGATAGGTGGGGGAAAGGAAGTTGGAATCAGAGGAAATTTCATGTTTTTAGAAACATTTATTGTGCTCCATTTATATTAAGATGCTCTTACCATTGGCATATGTTTTTCTCTGCTCTTGCTTTTCCCAAACTCTTGTTGCTGGGCTGCAGTTCGATTAAGCTGCACAAGTGGCGTTTTTCATATGTGAGCTTTGTCATTAGATATTGCCAGGTCACTCGACTGTGCAGGGAGGGCAACATGGGTCGAGCCTGATCTTTTCTCACCCAGATGCCACACACGCACAATAGAGGATTCTACAAAAACACTTCTCACACCTTTCCCTCCATTCCCAGTACAGCCAAAATCCTTATCCACGCATTTCTCACCTCTCGCCTTAATTATTCCAATGCCCTCCACTATTCATAAAACACAATTACAGTAATTCTAAATTCTCCCGCACAAAATTCCATAGCCCCATCACCCCAGTCGTTGCCAGGCTCCATTGGTTCCCTATTACAGAACCTTCATAGTAATGTACAAATCATTTCATGTACTGGCACCTCCCTACTTTTCTGATCTGCTTTTACTCCATTACCTACTACATTCACTCTGCTGCCTCCAGCCTCCTCCATATCCTTTGTCCCTTCCACTCCATCATCGGTGGCCATGATATTGGCCACTGTGCCCAAAACTGTGGAACTCTCTTTCTCAATCTCCCCAGATTGCCTCCTCCTGGCCAGTTTTTAAACCACACCTGAAGACCTTGCTCCTCAATCGTGCCTAAGATCACCTCCCCTCTTTCTTCAACTCGGCGTCAAGCTTCTTCATTAGGTACTTTGAGACACTGCCCCATGTGAAGGGTGATATATGATTCCATGATATCGATGCAAGCTGTTGTCAATGAAAGATCAGATACAGAAAAAATGTTTTTTGCCTGGTTTTCCCCTCTCTAATATAGGAAGCTGGGGTTTAGCCGCTTCATGGCAGCCCCAAATTAGACTGGAAAACTCATACCAGGCTGAAGGGAGAGGATCAAATAGGCCAAAAGACCTTTTTCATCCAAATATTTCCTCTCTTATGAAGGGAACTCATGGTGACTTTCCAAGTTACAGAACAAATGACTGAGTTGGAAATTGACTCCAAATAATTTTTGGATGAATTCAAACTATGATTTTCAAGCTGCTGTATGTAGTAGTGGAGTTTGATTTTTCTTGCTATGAGATGTAAGTGACTCCTCTCTTTGTCTTATTTTTTAGATAGCAGATTCCCACAATTGGAAAGGAATGTTTAAACGCCCACCTCTGTGGTGATCCTCATCTGCTCCAATTACCAGCTAATTTCATGAATTCGGATGGAAACTGCGAGAAATCTAAGAATGACAGGTTTAAGATCATGTGCATTGAGAGAAAAGATTATTGACATAATGTCCGAACAAAACACTGCCCAACTGCTCGCTGTCAATATTTTGAGTGCAGTACTCGATAAGTTAGAAAAAATGTTAGGATCTGAAGAATGATTTGAGACTTTCCGCCAACAATTATGGAATAATTTGGCAGCTGATCAATAGAAAAGTGTTCTGGTTTTGGTCCCTGAGATGTGTTGAGCTGTGGTAGGAGCATACAATACTGATGAACATTCTACAGGACACTGCTGCGCACAATTGGCTGCCGTGTTACACCCACAAATATACAATAAACTATTTTTACAGTACTGTAAACTATTTTTCTGTATATTCTGTGAAGCATTTTGAGACGTATAGAAGGCATGCAAAATGCTTTATCAAATGCAAGGATTATTATGATTATAATAGTATGATTATATATGATTATATAATTGCACACAGCATTGTCCCACAAACAATCGTGGATTGAAATGATCAATTTTTTTTGTTGTTTTGTTTGTGATGATTATTATTAGGCATGTGGAGTAAGAAAACTTGCCCAAGATTTTGCCCGGATTTGAACATAGGTCTCACGCTTGTAAGGCGAGTGCTCTAACCACTGAGCTACAGGAGCTCCATAAAGATGGGCCGTAATTGGAGCAAGTGGCTGGAGGAATGAACCTTCACCTAATTTACTGGAACCAATGGAGCACAATGCTGCTTTCTTTTGGAACAAAGAAGAAACAAAAACTGTCAGTGTTTAAGAATTTCAAGCCCCACATCAGGACTTAGCTGACATTCCTATGCAGTTGGGGGTTGGGGGGGTTGCATGATCGGAGGAGCTGTCCTTCAGATAAGACTAAACCAAGGTCCTATCTATGGCACTGTTCAAAACAAGAAGGGAGTTTCTCCCAGTATCCTAAGAAACAAAAACTATCAACGTTTTAAGAATTTCCAAGAAACCCGTTCAGTGTTAGACATGACTTCATATTCATTAGGAAACTGAATGGCACTGGAATGCTTGTGCAATTTAGGCAATTATATGATTTACAATGATAAGACTTATGCAAGTTTTGCTGTATTCTCTCCACTCAGTTCCTGTTATCACTGCAAGCCAACGCTCTGTCTCCCACTCCTGATCATCACCGTGGTACACAACTCACCTCCGTTCCCTCAAGAGTCAAGTGCGAGCAGTTGAACGCACCTGGCTCAAATCTGGCCTCACGGTCCATCGGCAAATCTGGCAGGGCCACATCAAATTTTACCGCTCCGCCCTAGCCACCGCCAAATCAGCCTTCTACTCCAGGATAATCCTGGAAGCTAAGGACAACCACCGCCTCCTCTTCGCCACCACCAACCAGCTCCTCCGCCCCCCACGTCTTGCTTCGCAGATCCTCTCCTCAAACGTACGCTGGGAGGAGATGTTGGACTTCCTCGAGTCCAAAATCAAAAGAATCCGCTCTGCGGTTTCCTCCCCCCATCTCTCCTCCACCTCCGCTCCTCCATCCGTTATTCCAACCCCAACCCACCCCCCCTTTCATACTTTCATCCCCAATTCCCCGTCTTCAGTCACAAAAATAATCACTTCCATGAAACCCACCACGTGTTCACTGGACCCCATCCCCACCCCCCTCCTCTGCACCCAACTCCACCTCTTGGCCCCGCTCATTTCTGACACCATTAACCTTTCCCTCTCCTCAGGCACCGTCCTTACCTTCCTTAAAACAGCCACCATCACCCCTATCCTGAAAAAACCCTCCCTTGATGCATCGCAGCCATCAAGCTATCGACCCATCTCCTACCTCCCGTTCCTATCTAAGGTCCTTGAAAGAGTGGTTGCCTCCCAGCTCCGCTCTTTCCTTTCAACTCACTCATTCCTTGAACCCCTCCAATCAGGTTTCCACCCTGCTCAGAGCACGGAAACTGCCCTGGTCAAGGTTACAAACGACATCCTAACCGCCTGCGACCAGGGCTCCCTCTGCCTCCTCGTCCTCCTTGACTTGTCTGCTGCGTTCGACACAGTCGATCACACCATCCTCCTGCAACGTCTTTCCTCCCACCTCAACCTTCAAGGCACAGTCCTTGACTGGTTCCATTCCTACCTGACCCACCGCCTACATTTTGTATCTTCTAACGGTTTCTCCTCAAATCCCCGCACAGTTTCTCATGGCGTCCCCCAGGGCTCTGTCCTTGGCCCCCTCCTTTTCACCATTTACACGCTCCCTCTGGACGATGTCATCTGCAAACATGGGGTAAAGTTCCACATATATGCGGACGACATCCAACTGTACCTTTCCGCCTCATCCCTCAACCCCCAGACCATCGATGTTCTGACAGCATGTCTGTCTGACATCGAGTTCTGGACTAGGGACAACTTCCTCCAATTACATGTGAGCAAGACCGAGGCCCTCCTGATTGGCTCAAGCCGGCGCCTCCGCACATCGGGCGCTGCCAGCCTCAACATCCAAGGCTGTACTCTGCACCTCACAAAGCCAGTCAGGAACCTCGGCATCACGTTCGACCATAAACTCTCCTTCCTCCCCCACATCCGTGCCTTGACCGGCACCGCTTATTTCCACCTGCGCAACATTGCCAGGCTCCGCAACCGTCTCACCCCCCACGCTGCCGAAACACTTGTGCACGCGTACATCACCTCACGGCTGGACTACGGAAACTCTCTCCTCGTTTGCCTCCCCAGCTCCTCCATTCACAGGCTGCAGGTCATCCAAAACTCTGCAGCCCGTGTATTAACCCGCACCCGCCTCCGTGACCACATGAGCCCCACCTTCGCTCATCTCCACTGGCTCCCCATCCTCCAGAGGATCGAGTTCAAGATCCTCGTCCTCACCTTCAAGGCCTTACACGGCCTTGCCCCTCCCTATTTAACCGATCTACTCTCCCCCTATAAGCCCACCTGGACCCTCCGTTCAGCAAGACTTGGCCTGCTCCAAGCCCCCGCCTGAACCGCCCCACCATCGGATGCCGGGCCTTCAGTTTCTCCGCTCCCACCCTATGGAATTCCATCCCCCAATCCCTCCGCCTTGTTTCCTCCCTTTTCTCTTTCAAGGCCTGTTTGAAGACTTTTCTTTTCAACTGTGCCTTTTGTTACCCTGCTAAGTTTTCCACGTCCCCCACGTTTTTTACCCCCTCCCGAACACTCCCCTCCCAGCTCGGGTCACACGCCTCCTGTGCAGCGCCTTGGGACGTCCTCCCGACGTGAAAGGCGCTCTATAAGTCTAATTTGTTGTTGTTGTTGTAGCTAGACAATATGCGAGAAGTTGTTGGAATTCTTAGTTTGACTACCATATTCTTAAACTCGGTTATGAAGTTTCGCATGTGTCAGATATACGTCTGACCAGAAAAACAACTCAGCAAACTTATTTGTATGGAAAACACCTTTGATTGTTTCCAGTCTGCCCCAGCTCAATATTAGTTTCCTCAATGTCAGTCAGTCCTTCACAAATCTTCATGATGCCTCCAGGTAACCTGGGGGACAATTCAACTATCTTAAGAGATGTTATTTGATTTTTATGGGATACTTTTATGGAGTATGTTTAATGTCTCATATTAGGTCGATCTTATCTGTATATATGTGTGAACAGCTTTCAGCATTAATTACAATTGTGTTGATTAAATTCTCTGTAACCTTCTTTTGCCTTTTTTCTTCTCCTCCAGCAACAATAACAAAACTACATTTATAGAGCGCCTTTCACATTGGGAGGACGTCCAAAGGCGCTGAACAGTCAAGTAGAGATCCAAGCAAAGGAGAGGGGCGGGGTAGGGGGAGGGGTGGGAGAGAGTTAGGAAGGGAGGGAGAGAGTTGGGAAGGCGGCAGAAGGCACGGTCGAAGAGGAGGGTCTTGAGACCAGCCTTGAAGGAGGTGAGGAAGAGAGCAAGGCAAAAAGATTGGACTGGAATTCCAAAATGTGGAGGCAGAGAGGCCGAAAGCCTGTCTGCCAATGGTAGGGTGGGTTGGGCGGGAGACGTGGAGCAAGCCAGAGCCCGCTGAACTGAGGGGGCAGGGAGGTTCATAACGGGGACAGTAGGTTGGAGAGGTAGGTGGGGGGGGGGGGGCAAGGATGTGAATGGCCTTGAAGGTGACGACAAGGATCTTGAATTTGAACCCCTGGGGGATGTGGAGCCAATGGAGCCTGGCAAGGGTGGGAGTGATGTGGTCGCGGAGCTCGGTGCGGGTGAGGATATGAGCTGCAGAGTTCTGGATGATCTGCAGCTTGTGAAGGGAAGAACCAGGAAGTCCAACGAGGAGAGAGTTTCCATAGTTGAGTCCATGATATATCATCCAGGCTTTCCAGAGTTTATTGAAGAATACAAATCATGCACATCTAGTAGTTATATTATAGTAGGTGTCATCTTAGCTCAAGCTAGGTCAGTGAGATATCATTTGGAACACCATCAGGTTGTGATCCTGCAATGTAGGTTTTAAACTGTAGACCCCAGATCAAAGTCCTTGAGATGAGATACTGAAACAATTCTGTATATTTTGAGGTGGATGTTAAAGATCTTGTGACAGTGCTAAAAAGAAAATGGAATGCGACCTGGCCTAGAATCCTCTAGAAAATAATGACTATTTAAGTCATGGTTGTGACTTTTATGATCATTATAGGTTCGGTTTGTCTATAAAACAGTTATACTTGACAACAATTGTAAAGTGCATCAATACATCTCACTGGGGTAAGGCACAATCAACAATTCAATTCTTTTTATCAATTCACCAGCGAGTTTGAGATGAAGAAGGTCATTTCACTAGATAAATAATTAAGAATAAATAATCCTTGCACTTGCGCATATTACATGTTCTAGATATCTCAAAGCGCTTCACAGAATATACTCTAAAGTGAATTGACTGCATATTTATGGTTGAAATGCAGCCCACCTGATCTCAACCACCCAGAATATCCACCCTTCTATTCTCCCTTCATAGCAACAAGCTATTATTCAGATGAGTCCAATGTTCAGCCTCACCCACCCTTCCCAGCAAAATAATTAGTAATGGCGAGAAGGGTGGGTTGAGACCCATGTTTTATCAGCCTTGCTCAGTGGTAGGAATCTCATCTCTGACTCAGAATCTGAGGGTTCAAGCCCCACATCAGGACTTAGCTGACATTCCTATGCAGTACAGGCGTTGGAATTGCATTATCAGAGGAGCTGTCCTTCAGATGAGACACTAAACCTAGGTCCTATCTGCCTGTTCAGGTGGACGTTAAAGATCTTATGGCACTATTCAAAACAAGACGGGAGTTTCTCCCAGTATTCTAAGAAACAAAAACTATCAACGTTTAAGAATTTCCAAGAAACCCGTTCAGTGTTAGACATGACTTCATATTCATTGTCTTCCAACAAGACTCCTGACCTCTTTTTTGAAGCATGCCAGTGATGGTCTAAATCACCCTATGGTTTTTGTTGTTGTGATATACATTCATACGTGACTTAGTTGGCTGCTTGATGCTCTTTTCCAAATTTGTTTACATCAATCTGTTTTTTCAGGAAAATAGCTTGCTCCCAGAAGCAGTACTGTTTGTTCTCTGGTTAATTTTTGGAGTGATATGCTGGAACATTCTTCTTTGTGTGTGACTTGGTATGTTAAAAGCAGTTATTAAGTATCATTGCAAAAAAAATTAAATTTGCATGCCGTGGATAACTCCACCACTGTACCACACCACACCACTGCACCTTGCCCACCTCTGCCACTGTCTCTCACCCAGGCTCCTGAGACTATGATCCACACATTCATTACATCCCAGTTTAACTACGCCAATTGCCTGCTTGCTGGACTTCCCAACTCTTCCCTCTGCAGCTTGTGTCCTCTCCCACACCAGGATCTACAAAGTAATTACATCCATTCTTTCCCAGCTTCACTGGCTCTACATTCCTCAGAGAATCGAGTACAAAGTCCTCACTCTCATCTTAAAAGCTCTCCACGGGTGTTATTCCCTGCTGCCACTCACAACTCACAACCCCATATTAGCCTGTCTGCTCCCCACACTTCCCACCCCAACATTGGTGGTCGGGCATTCACCACCTCTGCCCCCACACTATGGGGGGCAGAGATGCTTGCCTCCTCTCTTGCCTCCTTCAAATCCTGTTAAATGACATTCCACTTTGACTGTGCCTTCGGCAATCCCACATCCAATACGCTTCTGTATAAGTGTATTTTAAGCCATCACAGTAAATCATTATACTTGTTTATGTTGCATACACCCAACTGAAACTTTGCATGTGTATTGAAGCAAATTTGGCACAGTGAACTATAAGATAAATTAGCCTCACTTCTTGACAAAAGGTTCTTACTGCTCCATCGCTATTTCACCCCGCAGGTTGCTGAAACTCATTCATCATATCAAGGCTTGACTGTGCCATCGCCCTGCTTGTCAGCCTGATCAGCTTCCTCCTCCATAAGCTGCATATCATCCAGAGCTGTAGTCCATGTCCTCTCCCACACTAACCTCCCTGATCCTATCTCCCCTGACTCCATTGGCTTCCCATCATTCAGAGGATTCAATTCAGAATCCTCGTCTTCACCTTTAAAGCCATCCATATCCTCACCCCACCCTACTTCTGCGACCTCCTAACTCCCTACCAACCTACCCACTCTCTCCACTCAGCAGGCACCAGGCTGGTCCATGTGCCCTGACCCACCCACTCCACCATCAGCGAGTGAGCCTTCAGCCACTCTGCTCCCAACCTTTGGAATTCCATCCTGCAATCCCTCCACCTCGATCCCTCTCTCTAGCCTCCTTCAAGGCTCACCTCAGGATTCTCCTCTTCAACTTTACCATTGATTACCCCGCCCTTCCCCTCTCTTCCTTCCACCAGCTTGGGTCCAAAACATTGACCGAACAGCACCTTGGGACGTCCTCCTGCAATGAAAGGTGCTGTACACATGTATTTTGTTGTTGTTGTTAATAGCAAAGTTATTCATTTGAGTGAAACTAATTTCTGTAGAAGTTAAGGTACTAAAGTAAAGACCTGGAGGTTTTCCTTAGGGGTAATCTTCCTTAGCTAAGAGTTACTACCATAAGTAGATATAAAGAATCAGAGTTTGTGAGTGGACATTAAGAATGTGTGCGTTTGAGATATCTAGAAGACATGGAAAGCGCTATATGAAATGGAAGGATTATTATTATTATAAATGTATGCCATGAAGCGAGTGGCAATACAATTAATTGCAAGGGGTGTATGCCGTACTTCAGTCACACAGCTAGGTCAGTGAGGTATAATTTCAGACACCATCGGGTTGTGATCTTGCTGCATAGGTCTTAAACCGTACATCCCAGGCCAAGGTCCTTCACCCAGAAATATATGTTTGACCCATAAATATACAGTCAATTCATTTCAGTCAGTTGACTCTTTTTAAGCCCCCAGGACTCTATCCTTGCCTCATTACTTTTCAACATCTATATGCTCCCGCATGGTGACATCATCCGCAAACATGGGGTTAACTTCCACATGTATGCGGTTGACGCCCAACTCTATCTCTCTGCCTCTAACCTCGACTCCAAGTAGCATCAATTTCCATGGTTGCACACTCAACCTCACCAAGCCAGTCAGGAACCGAGGTGTCTTGTTCGATCCTCAACTGTCTTTCCTCCCCCACATCCAAGCAATGACTCGCTCTGCCTTTCCCCACCTCCGCAACATTGTCCAACTCTGCCACTACCTCACCACAAAGCTACTGATACCCTCATTCACCCCTTCATTACATCCAGGCTCAACTATGCAAATGCCATGCTTGTCGGCCTTACCAATTCCTCCCTCCACAGGCTGCAGATAATCCAGAACTCTGCGGCCCGTGTCTTCTACCGATCTAAACTCAGTGACCCCATCTCCTCCATCCTCACCTGACTAGGCCAGGTCGCATTCCATTTTCTTTTTATTGCTGTCACAAGATCTTTAACTTCTACCTCAAAACATACATGAGAATTGTTTTCGTATCTCATCTCTGACTTAGAATCCGAGGGTTCAAACCCCACATCAGGACTAAGATGATGTCCCTATGCAGTACGGGGGTTGGGATTGCATTATCAGAGGAGTTGTCCTTCAGATGAGACACTAAACCAAGGTTCTATCTGCCTGTTCAGGTGGACGTTAAAGATCCTACGGCACTATTCAAAATAAGAAGGGAGTTGCTCCCAGTATTCTGGCCGATAATCTTCCCAAATAAAAGAAAGGGTCATTTACTTCATGGCTGTTCGCGGGATATTAATATGTGAAATTGAGCTGCCGTGAGTGCCTACAATTGCACAATCACTCTATTTGGCAGCAAATCCAGTAAAACGCTTTGAGACAATCTCCTGACATGAGAGGGCCTGTTCCAAATGCAATTTAAAATCTCCACCCTACATTCCCTATGACTCACGCTTTCCCTTGTCTCTTTCAAGACCCACCTCAGGGCCTTCCACTTTGACCATGCCTTCGGTCATCTTTTCTTCCCCTCATCACCTCCACTCCTATCCCCAGCTGAGGTGCAAACCCTGGACTGTCCAGCAGATTGGGATGACCTTATACTACTACTACTAATAATAATAATCCTAGCATTTGATATAGCGCTTTCCACATCTTATCAACGTTCCAAAGAATATACTGTAAAGTGAATTGATTGTATATATTTGTAGGTGAATCGCGGCAGCCAATTGCGCACATCAGTGTCCCACACACAGTCATGGATTCAAATGACCAATTTTATTATTGTGATTTTTTTGGAGGGATTATTATTCTCACATGAAGGGCACAAAATAAATCCTAATGTACAACAACAACACCACCAACAACAACAACAACTTGGATTTGTATAGTACCCTCCATGCTGAATGGCGTCTGAGAACGCTTCCTAACAATGGATTCCAGGGCCAGGCCAGGGGGAGAGGGAACAAGGTGACCGAAAGTGCAATCAAAAAGAAAGATCTTTAGTCGAGACCTGAAAATAAGAATGGAAGGGGTGAATGAATAGTCCAGCCGCAAGGTGACAAAGGCATGGACCAGGGTTTCGGCAGCTTTTGGGGTGAGATATTGGCAGAAATGGGAGATGTGTCGGAGATGGAAGAAGGCAGTGGTGGTGCAGAACCAGATGTGGGAAGGAAGGATAATTGGGGGTCGAACCTGACGCCAAAGTTGCATACAGGTTTGGAGAATTTTAGGGGCAGTTTGGGTAGGTGGAGGAGGTGGGAACTGAATGATTGAAGACGTTGACGAGAGCCAAAGAGTATGGCTTCCATCTTGTCAACATTTCGCTGAAGGAAATTTGCATTCATCCAGCCCCTGATGTCTGACAGACATGCTGACAGAACATCAGGGGACTGGGGGTTGCAAAGTGAGGTGGAAAAATAGAGTTGGGTGTCATCTGCGTCCATGTGGAAGTGTACCCATGAGGGAGCATATAAATTAGGAAGAGGAGGGGGCCAAGGATGGATCCTTGAGTACCCCGCAGGTAAACGAGCGAGAGGAAAAGCTATTTGTGGAGATGCATTGCTAGTGGTTTGGGAGGTAGGACTCGAACCAGGCGAGTACAGTCCCACTGAGTTGGATGACGAAGGACAGGCGGTGGAGGAGGATGGCATGATCGACTGTATCGAATGCGGCAGAGAGAGAGGTCACAGATAGAGAGGATGTCGTTTGTGACTTTCACAAGCGCAGTCTGTACTGTGGGCAGAACGGAAACCAGTTTGGCATATCAGTTATGCCAAATCCCCCACGGGTGGAGGGAGGACTAAGAGGGAGTGGCAGGAGAGGTGTGCATGGAGTTGATTGGCAACAACTCGTTCTAGGACTTTTTAAATGAAGGGCAAATTTGAAATAGGGCGGTAGTGCTAGGGTCGTAATTTTTTTATTCAATGCTATTGTCCACCCATCCAACAAACTATTTCTTTTAAAATGAGTCAAACGTCCTTCCTGTTACAATCATTAATTTGCATCTTTTTTTCTGTTGTTTAAATGCAAATGTTAAAGATCCCATCATATTATTTCTAAAGAGAAGAGAGTGTCTTCTAGTTTCCTGGCTAACAAAATAAAATTAGTCAATTGAGTTCATGCTGTTCATTGAATATTGCTGTGTGTAAAATTGACTGTCGTGTTCATTCATAAAACAGTCACTGCAGAATATCATACGAAGCGCTTTGAAACGTCCTCCCAGTGTGAAAGACATTATATGAAATATTGGCTGATTATTCTTACATGAACTTAATGCATGAATTGCTTCATTCATAGGGTAGTTGATTTTTTTTTCACATCTATACAATCTTGAACAATTCTGCATTGAACAGAAAGGGAGAGAAACATCATATTAAAAGGAAAGTGAAGATCAAACATAAAACCTAAAGAGAGGAATCACAATTGTGGGGTTTCCTGCACCATGCACTCTTTTCACCTGAGATGTTACATGGAAATTCTGTATTAAGCTTTTACCAGTACAAGTCTGTAAACCAGCATAGAGCAAATGCTAATTTTTTTTGTGGGGAAGCCCTTGGCTCCAATGTAAACTTGCATCACTGTGCAATGCCTGAGATCAAGGAATTAACAAATGGGAAAGAATGAGTGGATAGAAAAACAAATGGGGAGGAAGAAAAAAAAAGGAAAAAGTAAGGCAAGAAAGCAGAGAGGAAAGAAAACATTGGGGCTGGGGAAGGGATGAGAAAAAGATAAAAGACGAAAACAGGTAGACAGAAAACAATAACAACAACAAAACAACACAATTACACTTGTACAACGCCTTTCACATCAGGAGGACGTCCCAAGGCGCTGGAAAGTCATTGTTTCAGACCCGAGCTGGGGTAGGGGGACGGGGAAGGTGGAGGGAAAGTGGGGCATTTGGGGTGACTGATAAGCCAGACGGAGAGATTAAAAAGAGTCAATTGACTAAAAAAAGATTAACAAGGCCATGGGAGACATTTTAAAAGCTTGATGTACTGAAGAAAGACGGCTCACAAACTCAACATCACTCTGAGCAAAAATAAGACAATTAGCAACTAAATCAGGTTCGACTGAAAAGATGATCATCATGAGTGTGCAGTTTACATAATGTACGGAACATGCCTGTTTATACAAAATAGTCACAATACAATAAAATTTAGATTTGAATGGCTTTCATGGTGAAACCCAGGGAAGAAAACTCAGCAACGAGTTATCCCTAGTGGGAAGTCGGGCATACATATAAATACTGTACATAAGTGCGAGCATGATATTGAAAGCATGATGACTTAAGTGATAGAGACAAGTTAAACCAGGGTTGAGTTATCAGGTGTTTCGTGTAATAATAAATATAATCCTTGAATTTGGCACAGTGCCGTATCACAATGTCAAAATATCTCAAAGCGCTTCACAGAATTTTACAACAGTGTATTTTGTAAGCAATCACAAAAGTCCATATGCACACAGCAAAGTGCTGCAAAGAGCTATGGCATTTATAATTTAGTTCGGAACAATGTTGGTCAGGACACCGGGATAAATTTCCTTCCTTTTCCAAATATAACCATAAGTTCTTTAACATCTTTAACATCCACCTTAGTTTAACGTGTTTAAAATCTCATCTGAAGGATAGCAGCTCCGATAGTACAGGATGTCCTCAACACGTCAGTAGACTGTCAGCCTAGATCATGAGTTCAAAGTTCTGATTTGGTGCTTAAAGCTCTAACCCCTGAATCAGTGGCAAAATTGCTACCAACAGAGTCAGACTGACATCTAAGTTGTCGCTATTCAATTAACAATACTGCACATTGCTCCACAGCTCCTCTTAGTTACGAGTTGCTGGAGAAGCTCCTGCATCACCGACGAGACAAACGCCCATGAAAGAATAACATGTTGGCCTAATTATATGACTGTATATGTACGTGTATGGTTAATGGTATTGAAATAAGTTTTGGGTTACACCTGCTTCAATTATGGCTGTGGGTTTAATTGTGGTTTCATGCAAATAACAAAGGTGCCTTTGGGGGAAAAAATTCAGGTGGTGATTTAAAGAGGAAAGGGAGAGGTTCAGAAGAATTTCTTCTCCCAGAGATTTTTCAGTGTATGAAATGATTTGCCAGTGGTAGAACTGTAAGAACAGACTTCCTTGGGGGAGATTAAGAGATAATTAATCAAGCACATCCAGTGGAAGACTTTTAGAGACTATAGGAAAGAGCAGAGGATTGGGATCAGCACTTCATTGTAAGAACAAACAGTGATATAAAAAACAAAAAGCTGAATGTCCCCCTGCTGTATCATGCATTTCTGTGGTTTTAGATACGTTTGGTTTATCCAGGATAGCCTCCTAATTGGCTGCATTTAATTTGTATGAAAAAGTTAATTACATGGTCATTACAGCAATCATATACTGTATGTAAGATAGGTTTAATGTCAAAATAATGATACAGGCAAACCTCTATTTAGGACAGGATTGCGTTCCTGAAAAACTGTATTCAGATCGAAACGTTCTAAATCGAAACGCGGTTTCCCATGCGGTCCCATTATATAACCCGAGATGCGTTATTTTCACAAAATTTTCGGACCTTAAACCCACTAAATAACACACAAAATCACACAAAATAACATATTAAAACACACAAAATAACACACATAGGCAAGAAGGGGTACTTGGGGTAACTGTACAGTATTGTACTTTAATACAGTACACTACTGGCAAACTTTAATACTGGTAGTGTGAGGGATGGGAAGTAGAAGCCTCCCCCTGTGAATCAATCATCTTCTTCCTCATGGAGCGGTGATACCACTGTAGTACCACTTGGTCAGAAGAAATAATCTAATGTCGATTGCTGTGCTCGTTTCTTCTTCTCTTTGTGGAGCTCCTTGTAGCACCTCATGGCATCATTAACCATTCTCCTGTGAGTTCCTGTGGCTTCATGTTTAGAGCACTTGTCTTGCAAGCTGGGGAGACCTGTGTTCGAATTCAGGCAGGTCAGGGCGAAACCTTGGGCAAGTTTCCTTACTTCACATGCCTGATAATAATCCATTCAAAAAAAAACCCCATAATAATAAAATTGGTCATTTCAATCCATGACTGTTTGTGGAACACTGCTGTGTGCAATTGGCTGCCGTGATTCGCCCACAGATATACAGTCAATTCACTTTACAGTATATTCTGTGAAGCACTTTGGGACATTGATGAGATGTGAAAAGCGCGATATCAAATGCCAGGATTATTATTGTATATTATATATTATATATAGTATTATTATATTCTCTTCACTCTCAGGCTGCGGTCACGGTTGAGGTAATTTTTAGTGAGGATTTCAAGCACATGCTCAACACCACTGAAGACTTCAGACAATTGCGCAGTAGTCAGCTGACATGGGGTGGCTGGAGCTTCTATACCCTCCTCTTCCTCTCCTGCAGCAATCTCTTGAGACAGCATTACTAAATCTGCATTACTGAGATCTTCTCCATGTGAGTCTAGCAACTCAACAACGTCAGCTTCTTTGACTTCCTCAAAGCCAACTTCATTCGCCAGGGTCACAATGTCTTGTTGAATGGTGTGCAGAGTGTCACTTGCAGACAAACCTTTGAAGCCGTGCACACACTCTGGCCAGATCTTCATCTATACACCATTCATAGTTGACTCTTTCAGTTCTGCCCAAGAACTGAAATGTTATTTACAGCATCCATTATATTAAATGAGCACCAGAATTCCCAAATTGATGGTTTACCCTCACCCTCAGTGGCTTGCATAAATTGGTGACATGTTCTCGTAAGGTAGTAGGCTTTAAAGATGGCGATTGCTCATTGATCCATTGGCTGGAGCAAGGTAGTGGTGTTCTTGGGCATGTATTCCACCCTCACATGCGAGCACAGATCACTTAAATTCACTGGGTGGCTTGGAGCATTATCTAGAATTAACAAGGCTTTGTTGTCGAGGTTGTTCTTCTGACAATATTCCTTGAACGTCAGGGCAAAAATAAATCAAGAACCATTCCTTAAACAGACTCAAAGTTGTCAGGCCTTCTTGTTCCAATGCCAATGTACTGGTAGACTAGCTTTGGCAACACATTCATAGCCCTAGGATTCCGGGAATGGTATACTAGGCTTTAACTTGAAATCGCCTGCAGCATTCCCACCCAGTAGAAGTGTCAGACGATCTTTGGCTGCTTTAAAGACTGGCACACACTTCCCTTCCATGGCAATAAAAGTTCCTGTAGGCATACGCTTCCAGAAGAGGCCAATTGTAATCAACATTAAAGACCTGCTGAGGTATGTACCAATCATCAATCATCTTCTTAAACTCAGCAGGATATTCTTGTGCAGCAACAGTGTCAGCACTTGCAGCTTCCCCACTCATCTTGATGTTGTGGAGCCCATATTGTCTTTTAAACCTTTAAAACCAGCTTCTGCTAACACTAAAAGATTGTGCCATTGAGCCTTCTCCTTCCTGATCATTTAACTCCCTAAACAATGATTTTGCCTTCTCTTGGTTAACCAGGGTATTGAGTGATATATTATGCTGGTTCTGATCCTTAATCAAGACACAACATTCGTTCCATGTTTTCCATCACATCACTCCTATGTTTTGCTAATCTGCTTGCACCTGTAGCTGTAACAAACCTTGAACTTGCCAGTATATTGTCCTTATTCTGTTTTATAACAGCCACGGTCGATCTAGCTAGCCCTAAAGCCCTCCCGACGTCCGTACCTTTTTCACCAGAATCGATGCACTTTATCACCTCCAATTTAGTATTTAAAGTGATGACTTTGCAGGGTCTCTTGCCGCTAGTGGTATTACCGCTGCTCATTTCACTTACTGCTCTCTTTCCTGAAATGACATGACACGCAGTAGAGGCTGTAAATTGCCCGAAGTTGCTCGGGAATGTTTGGAAATTACTATAATACTGACATGGGGTGGTGTTGCTTCAAAATCAGTTGGCTTTTAAACAGCGACATACTATTGGCCAGTTCAAACGCTTGGATACACTATATCAGGTGCGAGCGCGATTTACCCGCGAATACACTATGGACTGTGCGTATGGACAACAAAGATGCGCCAAATACGACTGCGATATACAATGTGTACTGTGCATACGCAAAAAGATAATTTTGGTTGTTAAAACAAAACCAAGAGTCCTATATTGATTTAAAAAATGTTAAAAAATTATACTTGTTCAATTGAGACAATGTAAATAGAAGCGACCTAAATCGGGGCTTACCTGTATGGCTAAGGACACTTCAGGTAACAACAACAATAACTTCAATTTACATAGCACCCTCCAAGCGTCTCAGAGCACTTCATAATAGGTATTCAGCAATTTGGGAGAATTTACGTAGTGTAACAGCTGAAAAGTATTTAGGTTCCTTTAATTTTCAAAAATAAATCATGGATGAATGACTGCTGTTTCCAATTTCATCTTTGTGAGAAAGATCTGGTTGATCTTTTGGTGGCAGGGGATATTCTGGGTGTGTCAGAAATGTTCTGCCTTGAAGTGAGTGATTTGACATTCATCGAAAAGTGTAACTTCATAATAATTATGTGTAATTATTATAATAATTACACATAATTCCTTGCATTTGATATAGTGCTTTACAAGTCTTCTCGACGCCTCAAAGCGCTTCACAGAATATACTGTAAAGAGCATTGACTGTATAGTTGTGGGCAAAATGCAGTAGCCAATTGTACACATCAGTGTCCCACAAACAGTCATGGATTGAAAAATAACCAATTTATTATTGTTTTTTTCGAGGGATTATTATCAGACTTATGGAGTAAGGAAACTTGCCTACAGTTTCGCCCTGCCTGAAATCAACCCAGATCACTCACTTGCAAGAAATTCATTTATTTAAATGTTGTATGCTGTTGTAGAGCTTTTCATCTTCCACTCCCACAGGTAAGATTCACAAGGTTGGAAGCTGCTAGTTATTGTGAGTTTTTTTTAGATGAAGGTCTGAGGATAGAGAAAGAAAAATAGAGTCTCTAGTTAGGTTGGAACATAGTAAATTGTGAAAACGGGAGGAAGCAATCCAATCATGTAGTGCCCTTCAGAAGACTAGGGGCAAGGTCACATAATAATATTAATAATAATAATCCTTGCATTTGTTATAGCGCTTTTCATATCTTCTGGACATCTCAAAGTACTTCACAGAATATACTGTAAAGTGAACTGACTGTAAATATGTGGGTGAAATGTGGCAGCCAATTACACACAGCAGTGCAAACAGTCATGGATTGAAATGGTCAATTTTTTTGAGGGATTATTGTTTGGTATGTGGAGTAAGGAAACTTACCCAAGGTTTTGCCTTGCCAGGAATTAAACCACAATCTTATTTGGGATATTAAGTTCTTTGAAACATTCTTCAAAATTATGTGAAAGGCATAATATGAATGCTAGTAATATTTCCTTTTGATTTTTGTGCTGATAAGCGTAGAAAATTAGCTATCCCCAAGAAGGAATAATATCTCTTAGATCAATATGGATGTTGGAAGCCAATTTAAGAACCTGAAAGGCTCCTGCACAAAAAAGTCAATGAGTATCAAATGGCTACCGTGTTTCATGATGGTTGGGTGGGTGGGGGGGTTGATAATGCAGAGATTATGTAAGATTATGCAGAGCTGCTGAACTGGTTTCAATATGACATGTTTGGCAACAAAATGTTAGAATCAACGCTGCTCTCTGTGACGTTCTACTCTGTCTAGTTGATAATATTAATAATCCTTGAATTTAATATAGAGCTTTTCACATCTTCAAAATGTCTCAAAGCACTTCACAAAATATACTGTCAAGTGAATTGACTGTATTTTTTGTGGGCTAAACGTTGCGCGCAGAAGTGTCCTACAAACAGCCATCAATTGAAATGCCTATTTTAGTTTTTTTTTCTTGAGGGGTTATTATAAGATGTGTGGAGTAAGGAAACTTGTCCAAGTTTTTGCCCAGCCTATAATCAAACCTAAGGCACTCACATATGGGGAGAATGTTCTAACCATTGAGCTACAGGATTCCACAAAATCCAGGTGAGATACGTGGTTGATGAGCTGGGTGGGTCCACAGGACTCCAGGGCACTGATAATGACAGCTGTCGGAAGGAAAACAGATTAAACTGGTTTTATTTGTGCTGGAGCTGTCAAAACCATGTGGGCTTTGCAGAAAAAATATATTTTGTAGGTTACTCAAACCAACGTGGGTGTGCGGCGGGAGGTGGGTGGGGGGGGTGGGGGGGGGATAGTGGGGCACTGCTGTGTGCAATTGGTGGTTGTGTTTCACCCATAAATTATACACTATACAGTATATCCTATGAAGCACTTTGAGACATCTCAAAAATGTGATGATAATAATAATAATCCTTGCTTTTGATATAGTGCTTTTCATGACTATTGGATGTCTCAAAGCACTTCACAGAATATACTGTTAAGTGAATTGACTGTGTATATGTGGGTGAAACGTGGCAGCGAATTGCACATAGCAGTGTCCCACAAACAGTCGTGGATTGAAATGACCAATTTTTATTATTGTATTTTCTTTTGGACGGATTGTTATCAGGCATGTGGAGTAAGGAAACTTGCCGAAGGTTTCGCCCTGATCTGCCTGGATTCGAACACAGGTTAAAGGGATCATTATAAGGTGATATATCAAATGCAAAGATTATTTTTATTATTCAGCCTTGAGAAAGAAATATCCTTGGCCCACTTAAAGCACTTTGAGATGCTGCCCCATATAAAGAAACGATATGAATGCAAGTTGCTGTTGTCATCTTATTATTCTACCGAACATCTGGTTCCCAGAGAGGTAGAGTAAACAAAAGGACGCCAGCAAAAGGGTATAAACTGTGATGAGGTCTAGAGAGATAACAAGGTTTCTATTGGTGATAACAACCCGTCATGGACTGGTTTGTATGTGGGAAAGCAGAAACTGATATAAGTGACTGCACAAGACTGTATGAATAAGATATCATCACAGAAGAAGGAGGCAGTGGAGAAGGTGGAGATTCTAAGTAATAAAACCCTCTGAGTTGCCGAGGTGGCTAACTACTGGAAAGCAGAACTAATCTCCCGAATCCCAAACGGCACTCAACAATTGCAGGCATTTTTTTTAATGAACGTGTGTTAATTAACCATATTAATCAGGTAATAAAGTAAGTAGTCTGATTAACCTGAGTTGCTCTGGTGCAGTATTCTCAAATTATATTTTAAAAACTACACTGAATGGGATAAATGGACTGCAATAATCCTGGGTTAAACTCAAGAAGTGTTTCTTTGTGTAGAGGGTAATCAGCATATGCAACAATTTGCCAGGAAGTGTAGTAGAGGCCAAGATACTGGATTCATTTAAAAAGCAGCTTGATGCATGAGACATCAGGGTGGGTATTCTGGAGGGATGAGATTGGATGGGACAAAGGACTACCTTCATTCAGTCAAATCTTGTGATCTTGTCATTTCGCATCACAAGATTATGGGTGAAGAAGGTCCTTATTGTCTATGATTAGACACCAACATAAACTGGACAGACTATTGTGAAAAAAATTGATCAAAGGCTTCACACTGACTTACCTTGATGTAGAGAAGTGTGTTTCAGAAAATAATGGTTACTTTGAGGCCACTCAGAATACTAATTTAGAGATCATTTAGGACAAAAACAGATTTCTTGTAGCATGTTAAATGCCAGCAACCAGAACGTAGGTCTCTACAAAGGCCAATTGACGTCTGCAACAGGTGACCAGGAAAGTCACAAAAGCTAAGTTCATTTGAGAAACAGCTTGATGATGTAATGGAAAA
The DNA here is from genome assembly GCA_035084275.1 of Hydrolagus colliei. Taxonomy (NCBI): domain Eukaryota; kingdom Metazoa; phylum Chordata; class Chondrichthyes; order Chimaeriformes; family Chimaeridae; genus Hydrolagus; species Hydrolagus colliei. Next base: position 104,896,463 of record CM068744.1, on the reverse strand, counting down.
ATGGTAGGGTGGATACTTTGGAAGAGTGAGATGAAATAGACTGAAGGACATTGTTCTGCTAGGGATCATTTGGTTTCACCAATAATTTTCCTCCAATGATTAAGTAGTAAAACTCTAAACCATAATTCAACTTAATTGATTCTATATGAATCCTTGCATTTGATATAGTGTCTCATAGGGTCCGTCGATATGGAAATTTTCCGATTTAGATATATCGATGGGCTCATATCAAGATATACCGAAATATCGATATTTTCGGGTTTTTCATACTGCGCCACACCGAGTGCGCGCGCATTTGCAGTGCGTGCGCGTTCCGGGTACGCGCGCATTCGGGGCCTATCTCCTCAGAAGGTAAATATATTTCTCTCTCTGTGTCTCTCACTCTCTCCATCTCTGTGTTTTTCTGTCTGTGTGTCTCTCTCACATCCCCCCCATCTCTATCTGTATATTATCACATCCACCCCGTCTCTCCACCCCCCCCCCCCCCCGCCGTCTTTCTCCCCCCCCCACCCCCCCCAGCCGTCTCTCTCCCCCCCCCACCAGCCGTCCCTCTCCCCACCCAACCCACCCCAGCCGTCTCTTTCCCCCTCCCCCCCAGCCATCTCTCTCCCCCCCCGCCCCCCCCAGCCGTCACTCTCCACCCCCCCCACCCCCCCCAGCATCTCTCTCTCCCCCCCCAACCCCCCCAGCCGTCTCTCTCCCCCTCACTCCCCCACAGCCGTCTCTCCCCCCTCCCACACCCCCAGCCGTCTCTCTCCCCCTCCCCCACCAGCCGTCTCTCTCCCCCTCCCCCCCAGCCGTCTCTCTGCCCCTCCCCCACCCCCCCAGCCGTCTCTCTCCGCCACACCCCACCCCCAGCCGTCTCTCCCCCCCCCCCCCAACCCCCAGCCATCTCTCCCCCTCCAGCCATCTCTCTCCCCCTCCCCCTCCCCCCCAGCTGTCTCTCTCCCCCTCCCCCCTCAGCCGTCTCTCTCCCCCTCACCCCCCCACCCATTTTAGCAAATGTGCTAGAATTGTTGCATCTCCTGGATTTCAATAGGAATGTCTAGTTTCTAGAAACTGAAATATAAGTCACGCTTCAAAGGAATAATTGTTCATAGTGAGCCATAGATGGATTTGAAATCACTGTTTTAAAGACATGTTTAGCTCCTTTGGTGGCACCAGGCACCAATCTCCTGGGCGATCAATATTCCATATTTGGAGATGATAGCTATCCCTCAGGATCCCACTATGTTTGGCCAGACTTGCAAACATGGTGTCCTTATGGAGGTAGATGATGATGGTTAGCATAGTTTGGATTCCCTCTAAAAACCCTATTTTACCACTAACTGCATCAAGCATGTGGACCTTTCAATCTGAGCAAAAGCAGATCCTTCACCCATTGGCCATCAGCATGGCAGCCTTCAGGGCAAATGGAAATGGAAGCGACAACAACAACAAAATTACATTCTTAGAGCGTCTTTCAAGTCGGGAGGATATTCCAAGATGCTGATCAGCCAAGGGTCAGGACCCAAACATTGGGGGAGGGGTGGATGCCGGGTTGGAATGAGGGAGGACAGAGAGGTAGGGGGTTGCTTGAATGCATTGTAGAAAAGGAGGATCTTGAAATAGGCCTTGAAGGAGACAAAGAATCGGGGCAGAGAGGCTGAAAGCTCAGCTGCAGATCATAGGGCTGGTCGGGTGGGAGACATGAAGAAGGCTGGAGCCTGCTGAATGGAGGGAGCAGAGAAGTTGATAGGGAGTCAGTAGGTCAGAGAGGTAGGAGGGGGCAAAGCATTGGAGGGCCTGGAAAGTGAGGATGTGGCTCTTGAATGCTATCCTCTGAGGGATGGTGAGCCAGTGGAGCCGGTTGAGGGTGGGAGTGATGGCATCATGGAGCCTGGTGCAGGAGAGGACATGAGCTGCAGAGTTTGGGATGATCTGCAGCTTGTGATGTGAAGAATTGGGAGGCCGATAAGGTTTCCGCGACCTGAGGAGTGAGGCAGTGCTGGAGTTGGGCAATGTTGTGGATGCGGTGGAAGGCAGAGCAGGTCATGGCATGGATATGTGGGTGAAAAGACAGTTGAGGGTCAAACAAGACAGCCAGGTTCCACCCCACCCCATCCCCTCTCCCCACACACCAAGCAGGCTACGAGGTCTCTGTTAGTTGGGTGAAAGAAGGTTTACATCTCTGAAAAGCCCGAGATCGCTGAAATATTGCTACACCCATAGCCCGAGACCTCCACACCTGTGAAATCTATCATTTGTTTATTCTAATAATAGAGCAATAACCTTCCTCCTTGTATTATCTTTCATTCTAGTTACACCTTCGGTACATTATGTTGTCAAATTATGGCAGGTGCCATGTGTTTTTGACAAAGACATAAAGAGGATGTTTTGCACTAAACCAAAAAATTTACCCAAGACTAAACAATCAGGCTACAGGTGAACCCCTATTTAGGACGGGGTTGTGTTCCTGAAAAAACTGCATCTAGATCGAAACGTCCTAAATCGAAACGCGATTTCCCATGTGGTCCCATTATATAACCAGAGATACGTTCTTTTCACAAAAGTTTCGGACCTTAAACTCACTAATTAACACACAAAACCACACAACGTAACACACAAAATACACAAATTAACACACAGGCAAGAAGGGGTACTTGGGGTAACTGTACAGTATTGTACTTTAATACTGGCAATCTTTAATACAGTACACTACTGGCAAACTTTAATACTGGCAGTGTGACAGTGGCAGTGGCACTTGCAGCTTCCCCACTCATCGTGATGTTGTGGAGTCCGTAGCATCTTTTAAACCTTCGAAATCACCCTCTGCTAGCACTGAAGGATGGTGCCGTTGAGAATCTTCTCCTTCCTGATCATTCAACTCCCTAAACAATGATTTTGCCTTCTCTTGGATAACCAGGGTGTTGAGTGGTATATTATGCTGGTTCTGATCTTCAATCCAGACACTCAGCATTCTTTCCATGTTTTCCATCACATCACTCCTATGTTTTGCTAATCTGCTTGCACCTGTAACACACCTTGAACTTGCCAGCATATTGTCCTTATTCTGTTTTATAGTAGCCACGGTCGATCTAGCTAGCCCTAAAGCCCTCCCGATGTCTGTACCTTTTTCATCAGAATCGATGCGCTTTGTCACCTCCAATTTAGTATTTAAAGTGATGACTTTGCGGGGTTTCTGGCCACTAACGGTATTACTGCTGCTTATTTCACTGACTATAAACATGCTATAAACGCGTTAGAGGCTGTAAATCGCTCGAAGTTGCTCGGGAATGTTTGGAAATTACTGTAATACTGACTTGATGTGGTGTCGCTTCAAAATCAGCTGGCTTTTAAATAATGAAGTGGCAATATGCTATTTGCCAGTTCAAACGCTTGGATATCAGGTGCGATTTACCCGCGAATACTCTATGGACTGTGCGCATGGACAAAAAGGACGCGCGAAATACGACCGCGATATTCAAAATATGTACTGCGCATGCGCAAACAAAAATGTTGTTCATTAAAATGAATCCAAGTGTCTTATATCATTCAAAAGGTGTAAAAAAATTATGTTCCTTCAATCAAAACGCCCTAAATAGAAGTGTCCTAAATAGAAGCTTGCCTGTATATGTCATCGTTTACCTATTGTCGCTGTAATTGTGCTGTGTATTTAGGGCATGTCATGTCACTATCATAAATCCTTTGTTTACAATGTACTGGTATCCATTCTTTTAAATTTGATATGTTTATTTGCTACCATTTATACACCCAAAACCCAGGGCTACTCACCTCTATTACTTCCTCTTTAGCATAAACGTGTTCTGCATTCTGTTGTGTGTTACTGTAATAGTAATCATGATAATAATAAATGGTACAAACTCTCAATGTAGTGTCATTCACCCCAGGAAGATGTCTCCAAGCACTTTGAGGGTTTCATTGTAAAGTGAAGTGACTGTGATCCGCAGACGATTTTGAGCACCACAGCATCTCGACAAACAGCCGCAAGCAGTTAGCGAGGACACCAAGAGTTGACAAACTGAAGAGCTTCTTTAAGCCTGAATTGTTGTAGTGATATTATGACCCGCTATGACTGAAAAGATAACTACTGTAGTTGTGTTGCTTTGTCTGAAAAGTTTTTGCAAAGTTATTCAAGTACCATTGTAATACTCATCAGGATTTTGACTTCTCTTGTGTACTTCATCCTGTAGTGAGGATCAAGCAAAAATTGTGTTCATGCAATAAACCACCAGGAATTGGTAACATAAATGAGGATGAGGAGTGACTCCTGCATTGCAATGTTTGTTGGCTATCAAAGGGGAGGCCCTTGAAAGAATTGGGAATTTAAAAGAAACAGTGCTTACATTTTTGGGAGAGAGGGAGAAGTTATTGAAGACTGTAAGCTTTCTTTATGGATATTACTGGTCATTTTAACAACCTTGATGCATGGTTGCAAGGAAAGGATAGCCTTTTTCTAACTCTGTTTAATTTAGTTTTAGCTTTCAGGGCCAAACGTAACCTGTTTTCGATGGTATTTTCGACTGTACCACAGTCACCACCCTTTCACTCGCTTCCCTCCACCCTCCTTGATCCCGACCCCAGTTCGGGTCTGAAACACTGATTGTCCAGTGCTTTGGGATGTCCTCCCAAGGTGAAAGGCACCAGACAAATATAACAAATGTTTTGTTGTTGTTGTAAATGCCCAATTGGGAAACTATTGCCAGAACTGATCAGATTGTCTTTGAAATGACATTGTACAGTACATGCATATTCTGAAATATGTAACAATAATAATCCTTTCGTTTGATATGAAACCTCATGAAAACATCTCAAAACACTTCACAGTATTGTTGTATTGTTTTGTAGATGAAAGAAGCAGGCAACTTGTGCACAGTAAGGTCCTACAAACAGTTATGAGGTGATTGACCAATGTTATCTGGGTGATTGTTGGGTAGGACACTGGGAGAAACTTCCTTATCATTACATGTAGGATCTTTAACATCCATTGTACAAACAGATTGGTTTAGCATTTCATCTGAGAGATGACACCACTGACAAGGAAATATAATAATGATACCACTACTAATAATATGTGTGCACTGAATTCATACTGGTAACCAAAAAAATCCCTTCTGGGATAGCCCTCATAGATTTTAAGCGACAAAGCAATCTACAGAGACATTTCTAAACACAATTACAATGGGGGTAAAATTTTAAGATTGGCAAGAAGATTTCTTGCCAGTAGATCTTGTAAGCCCAATCTTATCCTAGCCAGCAAGCAGTGGGAGGCTTCTAGACAGCATTGTCAATCAATGCAATTTTAACTGGTTAAGCTCCAGCAGTACACCAACACAATTTCTGGGATCTCCAAGCCTTGTCTCTCACCAACCTATGGCTAAAACTTTGTGGGAGTAGGTAAGCAGTACAGGGGACATCCTCCAAAGACACAGTGTGCATTCCATTCCAGACATAGCAACATTTTCATGCATACTTTCTTAAGTGGCATATACTTTCCGCCCATGGCAAACCCAGCTGACGAAAACAAATGACATGGAAGCATTGAGTCACCTTACACTATTAGATCTCTTTCAAACTTCTCAGTTGACATGTTCTGTTTAGTGCCTCTTATTGGTACTGTACTTCCCAATTGCAACACCTTGTATGTAACTGTACTAAAAGTCATTTGTCAGTCATCTGTCCATGAGTGTGCAATAAAAGTAATCCTATGAAGTGCCTTCATGTCAGGAGAATATTTTAAAGCAGTATTTACTGTAATGGGCAGTGACTGTGTATTTTGTATGTGACTGCAGCAGACAATTTATGCACAGCAATATCCGACAAACAAGCGTGAAATGAATGACTAATTTTACTTAGGGGATTGTCAGACACATTCCTCCACTCAGATCTTTTCACCAATCACTTTACTGTGATAGATTTTCGACACCTCTCACCAGCGTCCAGTTTTCCCCAGCTGTCGTCAGTTAACTCAATACTGTACAACACAATTTACACTTGTATAGTCCTTTGACATTGTGAGGATATCTCAAAGCACTCAATAATTTTGGATGGACAGCGAAGCTAAGGTTGGGAGATGAGAGGAGAGGAAATGATGACCCACAGCTTGGTTAAAAACTCAATGCAGAACAAAGATTGTATCTGGAACCTGTGCGGACCACCTGGAGTGATTGGGAAAGGAGAGGGGAGGAGAGTAAGTTCTCAAATTTATTTAGTATAAAAATAAACATTTCATTGTTATTAATGATTGAAACTATTCCAAACCTAAAATATTAACAAATCACATTGAATCCCACTGCCCAATAACTTTTCCTCCAAAAATTTGTCTATAACCTTACAAAATATAAAAATATGTCCAGTGCTTTCAGGTTTCACTTTGTAAAACAACAACAAAAATTACAATTGTATAGCACCTTTTACATCGGGAGTATGTCCCAAGGCTCTGGACAGTCAGTGTTTCAGACCTGAGCTGGGGGTTGTGGATCGGCGAGAGTGGAGTACAGGCAGGGACTGACTGAAGGCACGGTCGAATAGGAGGGTCTTGAGACAGATCTTGAAGGAGGCGATGGAGGAGACGAGGAGGAGGGACTGCGGGGTGGAGTTGCAGTGGATGGGGTCAGAGTGGCTGAAGGCCCGCAAGTCAATGGTGGGGCGGACAATGCGGGGGGAATGAAGCAGACCAGAGCCTGCTGAGTGGAGAGAGCACACTAGTTGGTAAGGGAGTAGGAGATTAGAGAGATTGTTAGGATTTCCGATACCAACGTTCGAAATATGACCCAACAATCCAATTAAGGAGATTTATCAATCAAAGTAACACTTACAAAACTAGTAAAATGATAATGTTATTACAAATATCAAAACTTATACTACCAGTTTTGGAGCAGTCAGTTAGAACAGCTTCAGTACATCATCTCTCCTGCTCTATTTAGCCAATTCACTGAGGGTAGGACCAGGCGCATGCTTCTGTAACTCATCCTTCACTTACTAAACATAAAATAAAACTAATGATTCAACTAAACCTATGACCAGGTGCTTGCTTCTGCAACTCGTCCTTCCTCCTTCTAAAACAGAACAACTGAAACCATACTACCCATTTCAGTAGTTCTGGACAACAGTGGCAGGGTGGAGATCTCGGCTTCCACCTTGAGATATTCCTTCACTGTTGTGATGAACCACTCTTTCCCTCCAATCTTTATACTTCTCCACCAGCCTCGCTTACTCTTAAACAAAACCCTTTTACTGTTGCCTCATTGGTCATCCAGGTGTCTCCTGATTCTTGGTGATCCTTGTACTGTTTTTCATCTAGCCCTTTTCTTATTTTGACGAGCAGAGTGGTTCTCAAACATTCCTGTTTTCTCTAAATATCTTATTGTAAAACACCTTCCCATCTATCCAGGCCTGTTTTGTCTGCTTCTTTGCTTACCCCATGACTTCCCACACTTGGGAAGACAAAGAGTAGCTATATCGATGTCTTTAACTGAAGTGTTAAACTGAACTGTTTTCTGTCCTTCACATTGATTCATATCTACTGTGACCTGATGCCAACCTGGCTACATTCAGTTCTGTTTTACAGACAAGGCTGATTTCTGCAATTCTGCAGCCTTCTTAGTTTTATACCTAAATTTCTAATGTTATACTACTTCATATGCACATTGATTTATTTATTGAACATAAAATAAACTTAATTATTTAATTAAACCCAGCAAAAAAAATTATATTCTGTTCTCTGGAACTACTGTATTATGTAACTTTCTCTGTTCTCTGTATTGTGTAACCGTATCTATTTCTTATAAGTCTTCCTGGACATGTTCTTAGAACTAAAATGACAAGCCCAATGGATAGTCACACAATAAGGTCATTCAAAGATAACAAGTTAGTGCATTATTTTAAGGTGGTCACTTAGGCAACCTTTCTGCATTAGCATATTTAATAATTGCACAGGGAATCCTTAAACAATTGTTTGGTATCATCTTCTTCCTTTCTTTTATCAGCTCCAGAACAATCAGAACATTACACAGTCATCGAGGTGTCGACTGATCAGAGCACAACATAACTCTTCTCAAAAATTTAAACCAATTGATTTGACAACATACAGTAAAACCTTGTTTATCCGGTACCCAACCAACCGGAATTCTCAACCAATCGGTATCTCCCAATTGTATTGTATCATTTTACCGAGTGTGCTTTAATGCTTTATTGGTAAGTATCCATACAATATTCTGTTATTATTTAGTCTATTATTAATATGGTATGTTTCGAAATAAGTTAATTTTTTGTGTAGGATTTTCAGCAATTTGCTGCTCGAATATCCGGCATATTTAATTAGTTGGCACCGGACAGGTCCCGAGGGTGCCAGATAACAAAAGTTTTACTGTAGTATCCTGATTGCCTTGTTTATTGCTGCCTCACACTGTTTTAAAATGGCGAGCAATTAATTAACTATGATTGCTAGTTTTCTTTCAACTTTCCTTTTTACAAGTCATGTCCCATCCCAAGGAGTAGTATTTTCAAGAGCTTTGAGATGTCTTGCGTCAGCGCCTCCGCACCTCAGGCGCTGGCAACATCAGCATTTAAGGCTGCACTCTCCATCTCTCGAAGCCAGTCAGGAATCTGGGTGTCTTGGTCGACCCCGAACTATCCTTCCTCTCCCAAATCCGCGCCATGACCGGTACAGCCTTCCACCACCTCTGCAACATTGCTAGACTCCGCCATTACCTCACCCCCTCCATGCTGCTGAAATACTCATCCACGCTTTCACCACATCTAAGCTCGACTATGGGATCTCTCTCATCGTCGGCCTTCACAGCTCCTCCCTTCACAAGCTGCAGATTTTTCAGAACTCTGCAGCTCGTATATTCTCTCGCACTAGGCTCTGCGACCACATCACTCCCACCCTCGCTCATCTCCACTGGCTCCCCATCTCCCAGAAGGTCGAATTCAACATCCTTGTCGTCACTGTCAAGGCCATTCACTGCCTTGCCCCCACCTATCTCTCCGACCTGCTGTCTCCCTATCAGCCTGCATGTCCCCTCCGTTCAGCGGGCTCTGGCCTGCTCCACGTCCCCCAACCGAACCGCCCTACCATCGGTGGCCGGGCTTTCAGCCTTTCTGCCCCTACACTCTGGAACTCCATCCCACAATCCCTTCACCTCGCTTCCTCCCTTTCGTTCTTTAAGTTCGGTCTCAAGACCTTCCTCGTCGAACGTGCCTTCTGCTCCCCTCCTAACTCATCCCCCTCTCCTACTCTCCTTCCCCTATCCCAACACCCCCCACACCTGCTCGGGTCCCGACCTGACTGTTCAGCGCCTTGGGACCCCCCCCCCCCTCCCACCACCACCAAAGTGAAAGGCGCTCTATAAGTGTAATTTTTTTTTTGTTCCCAAAGTGAAGACAACAACAACATATTTCTTCACTCAGAGGGTAGTGAATTTATGGAATTCACTACCCCAGAAGCTGAATTCACTACCCCTGAACTCAAGGCTGAGACTGATAGATTTTTTAAAAATAGAGGGATTAGGGGATATGGGGATGGAGCAGGTAATTAGAGTTAGGTCAGAAGATCAGCCATGACCTTATCAAATGGCTGATCAGGCTCGAGAGGCCGAATGGCCTACTCCTGCTCCTAATTCATGTTCTTATGTGAACAGCACTATTTAAATATAAATTCTATTGTATTGCAAGTGTTTCTTATTCATACTTCCTATATGTAATACCTTGCATTTATCTGTATTAAACTTAATTTGCCAATTATCAGCCCATGTGCATACACCTCAAGCTGTTTTTGCTGTCTCTTCTGATTCCACAGTTTCTCTCAAACTTGGTGTTATCTCCAAATTTAACTGCCCAACACTAGACCTGTGTATCCAGATCATTAAAGTTTGCTAGGAGCAGAAAGTATGGAGCCCTGAGGCACCCATTCTATTCCCTCCCAATCTTTTTATCTAACTCCTTTAGATTGGGCAAATTACAATTTACACCTAATAATAATCCCTCCAAAAAAAACAATAATACATTGGTCGTTTCAATCCACGACTGTTTGTGGGACACTACTGTGCGCAATTGGCTGTCGCATTTCGCCCACATATATACAGTCAATTCACTTTACAATATATTTCAGCGCCTTGGGACGTCCTCCCGACGTGAAAGGCGCTCTATAAATGTAAATTGTTGTTGTTGTTGTTATTCTGTGAAGCAGTTTGAGACGTCTAGAAGACATGAAAAACACTATATCAAAGAGCTCTTTGAACTCAATTTATTTTCATATTTTGATTTCACACACACTGGGAATATGACACAAATTGCTTGAATTGGGTGTATGTTACTTGATACATAATTTTTCGATAAAATCTGTTGGCTTCACTGACAATTTTGTCACAAAGGGTTGGTCAGAAAATTTGATGACGCATATTAAGAATGAAATTTTGTTTATATTTACTATCATTTGACTGATTCATATTTGGAGGTGGTTAGTGTGTTCAGTAAAATTTGCATCCAATCGTTAATATAATGATTGGTATTGGACTGTGAAAATACGTCTTTTCCCTGGGCCAGTTATCTGATGGGTGTGACTGCATAAAGTATGTAAATTGCAAGGCTGCAAGGCTGCACCTACAAAGACAAAACCAGCATTCAATATATTTGCCACCATAGCTCATGTGGATAGACTTGTTGCTAAGGTACTCCACCAACTAATGAAAAGAAACCAAGGGTATGGAACCCGAGAGCATCGAATTCAAAAGACTGCAACGGAACAGGTAGAATATTTTAATTTCATTAAGAGAATTTCTGTATTATATTAGTTTATTATTTTTAAATAAAAGAGAAAGATTGATATCTGTAAATAATACCACTAGATCTGTTACTCCCCTGAGCCTAAGATGCATTTGGTGCAAAAAAAATGTTGTAGATTAATTTTGTAGTATTAAAGTGAACTGGAAAGAGGAATTGGCAAATTGAATCTACAGTTCAGTCACTTGAAAAATTTGATAGGTGTATGACCTATTTGTCCTTTCATTAAAAATATAATTCTGGAAAAGTTAAAAAAAAATTAATTTTAGCATTCAGCATTACATATTATATCTGCTTTATTTAACTCCTTAATGGTGCTTTTTTGGGGGGTAATTCTGCAACTCCATAATTTTGTAGCAAATTAAGTAAAAAATGGATTACAAATAATGAACATTGATTGATGTTTACTGTGAACACAATGAGAAGAATAAGCACTAGTGTTTCTGTTGGTGGGTATTAAAAACATAACTGAGTGTTATAATAATATTTTTTGCACTTCACATAATGCAAATGTCTCAAAATGATTTACAGGTTTACCTAAAATATGCAGTGACTATATTTGTCAGTGTGTTACAGATTGATTATGAATAATATTGCATTTTAGAAAAACAAATGTTATGCAGATTGTTGAACTGGATATATCAATAAATTATATTGTATATTATATATCAGTATAACATTTATGACTATGGTGTTCAGCTGTGTATCTCATTGTATGTAATGTGTTACAATGAAAACAGTATTAGAATATTTTGTAACTTAAGCCATTTGTTGCTTTTATATAAAAAAAGTTCTCGATCTGTTCTGTCCTTACCTTTGCAATCTCCTTCTGTCCAATTCTGCTGTCTGTGGCTTCTTGCTTTCTAATCCTGGTATAATTTAACGTGTTTTATTCCCTCCTTTCCACCATCGGTGACTGAGCCTTCAGATGTTTGGGTGAGAAATCTGGGTCTATTTATTCTTTTCATCCAACATTTCCGACTGTTCAGAATTTGGCAATTTTTCAATTGCAGTCTTAACTTTGAAGCAGGTTTCCTGTAAGTTATTTTAAGTAATCTAACAATTTGGTCACTAAAATGTTATGGTTATGAAATGTTAACATATTATGGTCACTGAAATGTTACAAATATTGAATAATGCAGACCTAGATGAAATTCTATGTTCATTCTATAATTCTATGTTCCACTCTCTGAAAGTTCCGCTCCCTTTGCCTTACACTTTCTCTCCCTACCTCTCTACTGGTCAATGCCCAGTTTGCCATCTTACTTGGTGGATCCTCCATCATCTTTGCATGTCCATTCTAAAAGAAGGTCGGTCACTGTGTGTAAGTGCAAGTTGTTAAACATTAAACTCCTAAAAGGAAAATGTCATTTTCATTGTCATTGGTTCACTTGGTAACATTCTCATCTTTAACTCAAAAGATTCAAAGTACAGGACTTTGAACAAAGGTTCAGTCTGACATTACAATGCAGTGTTGGGGGCATGCTGCATTGATGTAGGCACTGTACTTCAGATGAGATATTAAAACAAGGTCCTGTCTGCCTAATCAAATGGATATTAAAGATCTTATTACACTATTTTGAAAGAGAAGAGTTTTCCCATCCTGGCCAATAATTCCCCCAAACCTAAAAAAGACATACAGTACTTTCAAATTCAAGCATTATCATTGCTATAAATAAACTTTAAACAGAACATGAATAACCCTACAGATTTTTGTGAAAAGTAACACTAGATGTATTCAGTTTCAGTTTCAGGAAAACGTGGGACGCTTTTCTATTAAAAACAATAGATAATGAAGAAGAAACCACGAAAAAGTTTGTGCTGTTCCTGCAATACCTCATCTGTTTTCTCTTTGGAATTTGCCTGTTGGGATTTGCCTTTCTCAGCAAGGTTAGTAACATTTCTAAGATATAAAGTCAATGTTTTATGTATACTAGACGTGTATAAGAAATATAGTAGCTTGAAGGTGATGAGGATGAGTGGGATTGAACAAACACCTTGCTCTGGGAGCTGGTGCAAACTCAATGAACCACATTTTATGGGGTTTTATTATAAATTAAATGATTTAAATATAAATGATTTAAAAAGCAGCAAAAAAAGAGAAGATAGTTAATGAAATAATTCTTCCCCATGAACGTTTTACACAAACCTAAAGCACATATTTTTTCATTAGTATCTCCAAAATCGGTGTGCCTTAGAACTACAATCAAATCTGTTCCCCTCAAATCCACACTACACCCACTACACCCCAAATTTGATCTATTTGATCTGATCCTTCCAGAGTACTCACCCTAATTCCATGATTTTTGCAATATGCAATACATTCTGCGCACAAGATGTTTTGTTTGACATGAAAGGTCTATGTAAACAAATCAAAGATTATTGCGGTTATTATTTCATCATCAAACTATGAATCTTCAAAATCTACAATTAGACAAGTATCAAGAAGGTTTAGCTCAGACAAATGGCAAATCAATTATTCCTGCCCTTAGATAATAACCCAAACCTCCTCACCCCCACCCCCTACCTCTTCCTATTATAGGGGGGAGATTGTCACTGTGTTGCCTGTTTCCACAGTACTCCAGTGATCACCTTCTGGGAAGGCTTCCTTTGTACACCCTTATACTATCAAGGAAGGGATTGCTGATCAAATCTCCGTTCACTTATTTCAGTGAAAAAACCCATACAATACAAATTACATTTCTAGAAATGCCTTTCACGTTGGGAGGATATCCCAAGGTGCCAGAAAGTCAGTTATTGGGACCCGAGCTGGGAGTCAGGATCAGGGAGGGTGGAGAGCAGGGAGGATAGGAGGGTAGCTGAAGGCTTGGTCAAAGAGGAGGGTTTTGAAACACACCTTGATGGAGGCAAAAGAGGGAGCAAGGCGAAGGGAATATTGGATGGAATTTCATATGCTGGGGGCTAGGGAACGGCGATTAATCGGTTTTTCGATTAAACCCGATATGATTTTCAGATCGGTTTGCCGATATGGTGATTCTAAAAAAACTGTTATATCGAGAGATTCGATTTTAAAAATATACATCGATATATTTTTAATATCGTTCCTGGCAATATATCAATATTGTTGGTATTATCAGCGTAATGCGATCTTTTCCAGCTTACCTTGTCGCCGGCATTGCAGCCTCCTAGATCTAGAGCATGGAATGCGCGTACATTCGGTGCGCGCGCACAATTAACGGGCGCGCACATCCGATGCGCGCGCACACTTTACTGTGTATACTCGGCGTGAGTCGTGGAGTCTTAACAAAGTCGCATCGCTGAAAATTGTAGTTTGAAAATTTACCTTTCTCATCATGGGGAAAAGATGGGACTACTTTGAAAACAATGCAGTCAGTAATGGTGTGTATAGATGTACAGTTTGCAAGGTCTTGGTTAAGACATCTGATTCTAGCACGAGCAACCTGCGACAACACATTCAGCAGCACCACCCCGCCCAGCACGCTGCCCTCAGAGCGAAATCATTGTCGACAACAGCAGGAAGTCGAACCAGCGTTTCGGAGAAAGCGACAGGTAGTGGGGCCAGTGCAGCTCAAACAATTCCTGCTTTATTTAAGAGGAGAACATTGTACCAGAGAGGGGACAAAAAGTGGCAAAGTATCACGAACGCTGTCACTTTTTGCATAGCAAAGGAGAGCTTGCCAATGGCGAAGGACATTAATTCAGACTTCAGACTACATAAAAATAAGTGGCATTTTGTGGCTGTAAGTGTTATTTTTGTGTGTGAGAGAGTTAGAAGCCAGATTATCACTGCCTCTATGTGTGTGTCTAGTCAGACACACACAGCAGTGATAATCTGGCTTCTAACTCTTAACAGTCAGACTGTCTGTCTCTCTCTTTTCTATTGTAATAGATCTCATTTACACGTGGACTTTCAAGCAAGAAATGGAGGAGAATAAATCTCTAGATTTTGTTTTTGGTGTGTGTGTGTTCTATTTTGTGTTTAGAGATGGAAGGAGAGAAGGAGAAGGGGGAAGTTGGGAGAGAAGGAGAGAGGAAGAGAGGAGAGGAAGGGAGAGAATGAGAGGGGGAAAGGAGAGAGAGAAGGAGCGAGGGGAAAGGAGGGAGAGAAGGAGAGAGGCAAGGGAGGGAGGGAGAGAAGGAGAGGGGCAAAGTTGGGAGAGAAGGAGAGAGGAAGAGAGAAGAGGGAGGGAGAGAAGGAGAGGGTGAAAGGGGGGAGAGAAGGAGCGAGGGGAAAGGAGGGAGAGAAGGAGAGAGGAAGAGAGGAGAGGGAGGGAGGGAGAGAAGGAGAGGGGGAAAGGAGGGAGAGAGGGGAGAGAAGGAGAGAGGGGAGGGAGGGAGAGGGGGAAAGTTGGGAGAGAAGGAGAGAGGAAGAGAGGAGAGGGAGGGAGAGAAGGAGAGGGGGAAAGGAGGGAGAGAAGGAGCGAGGGGAAAGGAGGGAGAGGGGGAAAGTTGGGAGGGAGGGAGAGGGGGAAAGTTGGGAGAGAAGGAGAGAGGAAGAGAGGAGAGGGAGGGAGAGAAGGAGAGGGGGAAAGGAGGGAGAGAAGGAGTGAGGGGAAAGGAGGGAGAGAAGGAGAGAGGGGAGGGAGGGAGAGGGGGAAAGTTGGGAGAGAAGGAGAGAGGAAGAGAGGAGAGGGAGGGAGAGAAGGAGAGGGTGAAAGGAGGGAGAGAAGGAGAGGGGGAAAGTTGGGAGAGAAGGAGAGAGGAAGAGAGGAGAGGGAGGGAGAGAAGGAGAGGGGGAAAGGAGGGAGAGAAGGAGCGAGGGGAAAGGAGGGAGAGAAGGAGAGAGGGGAGGGAGGGAGAGGGGGAAAGTTGGGAGAGAAGGAGAGAGGAAGAGAGGAGAGGGAGGGAGAGAAGGAGAGGGTGAAAGGAGGGAGAGAAGGAGCGAGGGGAAAGGAGGGAGAGAAGGAGAGAGGGGAGGGAGGGACAGAAGGAGAGAGGGGAGGGAGGGAGAGAGGGGAGGGAGGGAGGGAGGGAGAGAGGGGAGGGAGGGAGGGAGAGAAGGAGAGGGGGAAAGGAGGGAGAGGAGACAGGGAGGAGGGAGAGGAGAGAGGGAGAGTGGAGGGAGAGAAGGAGATGGGGGAGAGAGGGAGAGAAGGAGAGGGGGAAAGGAGGGAGAGAAGGAGAGAGGAGAGAGGAGGGAGAGAAGGAGAGGGGGAGGTAGGGAGCAAACAACATCGTATAATTCAACAGACCTTGAGACCAACATTACAAACTTTCTGGACCTAGAGCACGCATTTCGAAATGTGCGTGCACCGCGACTGCGCGCGCATCGTCAGTGTGGACGCACCGTCAATGCGCGCGCACCGCGACTGAGCGCGCACCATAAATGCGCGCGCGCTATCAATGCACGCACACTTCGAATGCACGCGCATGCGCAGTATAAAAACTCGATAGATCGGTTTCAGCAGGTATGAGCAAACTGATATATCCATATCCGGAAAAATCCCATATCGCCGTTCCCTACTGGGGGCAGAGAAGCTGAAGGCCCACCGCTGATTGTGGGACGGAACAAACGGCTAGAGTCCGCTGAACAGAAGTTGATATGGGGTCAGCACATTGCAGAGGTAGGAGGTAGGAAGGGGCAAGGCCACGGAGGGCCCTGAAGGCGATGACGACGATTTTGAACTCGGTTATCTGGGGACTGGGGAACCAGGTGAGCTGGGCGAGGTTAGGGATAATGGGTCATACAGCCTGGTGCAGTAGTGGATATGGGCTGCAGTGTTATGAATGATGTACTGCTTATGGAGGGAAGAGATTGAATGGTCAACAAGTAGAGAGTTCATGTAGTTGATGTGATGAATCATGGATGAGGGTTTTGGCGGCCTGAGAGCTGTGGCAGTGACTGAGCTGGGTGATGATGTGTAGGTGGGAAGGCAGAGCAGGTCATGGCACAGCTGTGAGGTAGAAAGGACAGTTGAGGGTCAAACAAAACACCAAATTTCTGGACTGGCCCACTGAGGTGGATTTTGTATCCCTGGATGGTGCTGCTATCAGTGCTTGGAGTGAGGAGGCTCCGACGAGAGGCAATTAGGAGAGCGTCGCTCTTGTTGATGTTCAGCCATAGAAAGCTAGCCCTCATCTCGGACTTGATGTCTGTCAGAAATGGTGTCAGAACGGCCGTGAACCTGGAGTCAAGGTTGGAGGCAGAGAGATAGAGTTGGGCATCATCCGCATACATGTGGAAGTTGACCCATGTCTGTGGATGATGTCACCAAGGGGTAGCATGTAGCAGATGAAGAAGAGGGGACCAAGGTCAGAGCTCTGAGGAACACCACACAAGACGGTGCGGAGGCTAGAGGAGAAACTATTTGGGGAAATGAAGTGGAGACGGTGTGAGAGGGAGGATCTGAACTAGTCAAGGACAAAACCAGATGTTTGAGGTGAGAGGAGAGGCAGTAGAGGAGGATAGAACTGTCAACGGTATTGAAGGCAGCAGAGAGGATGAGGTGGCAGAGGGAGCACCAGTCACAGATGGACAAACATTTCTGTTCTGTGGGCTGTACGGAAACCATATTGGAGGGGTGCATGAAGGGAGTGGTGGGAGAGGAAGTAGTGAAGCTGGAAAGTAAATGACTGGTTCCAGGACCTTGGAACGGAAAGGGATGTTGGAGATGGAACAGTAATTTGAGAGCAGGGATGGGTCCAGGGAGGATTTTCTTTAAGGATAGGAGTGATGACAGCTGTTGTTAAAGTGGTGGAAACAATGCCAGTGGACAGGAAGAGGCTTATGATGTCTGTGAGGAGGTGGATCTAAGGAGGTAATCTCGGGTGAATATGACTTGCACAATTCTTGGACTTCCAAAGCTGTAGTTAAATTCTTAAAATAAAAAATGTTAAAATAATAATTCAGGTTCAACTGTATCAAGCACCTCCACTTCCTTGGTAGCACAATTGAGATATGCTACCATACTACCTTGGTGCTCTGAAGAAGATCTGTATTCCTGACAGTTTCCGGACTAGCCTGCAAGATTATTCTATCTCTACAGATAGAACTGTGGATTTTGTTTTAATATCAGTCTCAATTCATGAGACATTAAAGCAAGGCCGCACCTGTCTACTCAGGTGGATGTTAAAGATCCCATAGCTGTATCGAAAATAGAAGGGAGTTTCTTCCGGTGTCAATAATACCACAGATAAATTAGTCATACAGGCTAATGAATTTCAAGCATAATATTTATGACAGAATTTGGACAAAAAGTGACTTTGGACAGTAATTGGAATTGTGCCACAACAGCATTGAAGTAGAATGAGTTAGATGGGATGTTTTTTTGCAAACTTGCTTGATGTACATACTGGCAGGAATCACAGTTCATATCTCAAAGATGATATTTGTAGCTCCTTCCAAGTTTACCGTGGCTAACAATATTGCAATGTTATTCTGTACTGATAGAAGTCACCTTTCTGTTACTTGCCTCAGTATCAAAGTGTGTGATACTTGTTTTTGATGATTGTACAATGTTCTGTTTTCCAGACTAGTCTTCTCCTTTTGATCAGTACAACAAGTGAACATTCACAACAGCGTTTTGCAAATAAACCTTTCAATTACCTCATCTTAGCATGTACCATATTAGTACCCAATGTTTTGATACTTGCAAAAGCTCTGTGGAAAACATCCTTTGGGTCATCACACCTGCCTCCTCTGAGTATTCTTCTAACGGTAAGCACATTACCTATAATTCAAGTTATTTATTTTCAACATGGTTATTTCCTTCACAGCTTCTTATTATAAAATATGAAATCCTGGTGACAAATTGTTGGGAACTGGCTAGAGAAAAAGGGGGAATGAAGATTACTTTTCCAGATGAAAATTGGATTGGGTTAGAGTAAAATAGGAATTTATCCACTTAGAGATGATGTTACGAACATTTACTAAGATAGAATGATCTTACAGGCTTAGAACTACAGATTTCAGAACTACAGATCCTCATAAGACCATTGCAACAGCATATCACAAATAAGGTCACACTGTTCCATGGTCACTATGATCAGCCAGTGGAGGATAATCTCAAGGTTTTCATCAACGTGAATAGATGTCGAGAGATAAGAAGAACATGAGACAAAAGTGATAGAGAAAGTAACACCAAAGGTGGAGGAGTCAGTTTCAATGTTGTGAAAAGCAATTTGCATATATACCAGGAAATATTTCTTTACACAGGGAATAAGCAATAGCTAATACTGGACTCAGGATACTGCAAATACTTCGGAAGAAGTTTGGAAATTGGCTCAGATCCTGAGCCTGCCTGGTAGTGGGGATTTCAGCCCATTTCAGCATGTTGATGCTGAGAAATGACTATTTAACAAAAATAAGAAACTTGGAGCCTAATACAGTACCTACACAATAAGAAGAACTTGTTTCAGGTCATTGCACACCATTTACCAGGAAAAGGGTGCTTCACCAATATTTAAATAAGAAATGGAGGAATTTTCTACAAATTTGACCTTGTTTTTTAAAAAAAGCTTTTCATTGCTTCCTACTTCGGAAGCTGTTTGAGCTTTTTGAACACAATATGATACATTGAGTGAGTGGGGAATGGAAGGGCACTGGAAGAAGGAAAAAGCTCTCTGAGGCTTTGCCCAGCATGAGGGGTACTATACAAATTCAGATTGCTGTTGTTTTGAGTGGGTAGAAATTCATGTGGAGTATCAAAACTGGTATTCAGTAGTTGGGCCAAATGGCTTGTTTGAATGCTGTACAATCCATTAAATCTGTTCCTTCCTCTCTTTTTTTCAGGTTTGTGTGATTGAAGGGGTTGTGGCATTAGCAACTTCCCTGCTGATTCTTGTTGTGATGCCTCACTTTGACATACTAACCAATCTGCACATTTTAAGTGGTGTTTGCTTTCTGCCCTCCATTCTGCAAATAGTTTTCCAGCTGAAACCATTTAAAATGGTTTCAGCTTCTATATTCTTTCCAACAGCAGCTTTCGGCTTTGTATTGCTAGGTTTCGTGCTCTTTGTGACAATGTACTGGCGTCAGGAGAATTCAGGGCAAATAGATGAGATGCAAATGTATGTGGGACTCACTATAGTTTTGTTAATGCTAGTGTCTTTAAACTGGTGGGAGAATTTCACCTCCTATTGTAGAAGTGGATTTGTGGCAAAGGTAAAAGAAAACTTGCGGCATTCTAGAAACATCACAAATCTGTGCACTAACTTTGTCAGAATACTAGTGACTGCTTTGGTGGTGGGAGTGCTGATCCCAGCAAGGAAATACAAGTGGGACCATCTTACAGCTGTTTCACCATTTCAATGCAAAGTTATCTTGAGCTTGTTTGCAATACAGGGGATTTCTTCAGTACTTTGTCACTGGTTTGGGGTCATCGTGTGCAAAATGCATGCAATCCGGCGCAGTTTCATCATCCCTTCCTTGCTAACAACACCTATTGTGTTTTTCTCTTTCTTGATTGTATTGGCCAACACTTATAGAGAAATTGGGTTGGGAGGAAGATTTAACCTGACATTGCTGTGCAACACTTTAACATTTGATGAAAACAGCAGCCACACACAGTTTCTACTATTGGAAATCTCTCACAGCCTTTGTAGGACAAGTGTAATGTTAGATCAGGGCAACAGTGGCTTAGCACTAATTGGATTTTCAGGACTGTGCTTTTGGCTAGGGTTGCTTTTTTCAACATTCTATGTATGGGAACGTAGCCTTCAAAGGATTGAAAGAACAACTCAGCTCTTTGTTCGCCGGTTATATGAAGCGGCCTTCATGGAACAGTCAATGCTGCTCAACACACGAGTCGAGAATAAAAAGGATCACAGTCACAGCAGTTTTAAACGGTACCGTACTGTATTATGAAAGGTCTAGCTTGCGACATCTCTCAATGGGATTTAATTTAAGATGGCTTTGTCCTAACACTAAAGGTTGCCAAGAAATGAACTAAGTTAGTTCAAAACAATCTAAATTTTAAAGTACAGTAGTTTCTTTCCAGGAACTGAGGAAAACTGGCTTCAAAATTATGAATAAATGTAAGAGTTTTCTACGACAAATTTCTAAAAATTTACATTTTAAAATAAAGTCTTCTTACAGGTTAAGGTGAAAATTAGAGTCTATGTACTGTTTGTAGTTTGTCTCACTTTGTAGATAAATAATTTATTGGAAATTCTAAAACTAATTTGGAGACCTCCTGCTTTGTCCCTTTTTTTTTATTTTGGCTGAAGTCCTTGATACTTAATTGTTTGGGAAACAGCAGGTAAATTAAGATTGTTTTTAATGGAGCCACAACAGATATGATGAACCAAGGCTTGGTGACTATCACACCCACCCTTGCCCAGCACCACTGGCTCACCATCCCTCAGAAGATTGAGTTAAAAATTCACAACCTCACCTTCAAGGCCCTCCACAGCCTTGTCCCCTCCTACCTCTCCAACTTTCAACACCTTAGCCACTCAGCAGGCTCTAGCATACTCTGTATCTCCCGCCCGGCCTGCCCCTCCATTGGAGTTTGGGCCTTCACTTCTCTTCCCCCACTCTCTAGTACTCGATCCCACATTCCCTTCACTTTGTTCCCTCCCTTGCCTTCTTTCAGGCATGCCTCATGACCCTCCTCTTCAACCATACTGTCCGCCACTCTCCTACCCTCTCTGATCTCCACCTTCCCTGATCCCAAACCCACCCCCCGGCTTGGGTCCTAATCCCTGATCGTTCAGTGCCTTGGGATGTCCCTCTGATTTGAAAGATGTTTTGCAATTGTAATTTTAAATTGTATTATGTTCGAACAACCAGTAACACTTATTTTCCCAAAGCAGAGCACAGTATGTTATGATATACTTATGTGCAACAATGTGGCATGAAACAGTGGACGAAATGAGAAAGATTCTTACTTCAATGTTCAGGTAAATCAACTAGTACAGTATAAAATTCTCTCTGCACAAGTGTGAGGTGATACATTTTGGGAGAAGAAGTGAGGGGAGGCAATATAGGCTAGGTAGTACAATTTTAAGGGACGTGCGGGAACAGAGAGGCCTGGGGATTTGTGTTAGTGACTCTTTGAAGGTGGCGGACAGGTAGACAAAGCCATTAAGAAGGCATATGGGATACTAGGCTTTATAAATAAGGGCATAGAGTACAAAAGTCAGGAAATGCTGACTAACCTCTATAATACTTTGGTTAGGCCTCAGCTACTGTGTCCAATTCTAGTCACCACACTATAGAAAAGATGTGAAGGCATGCAAAGGGTGTGCAAAGAAGGTTTACTAGAATAGTACCAGGATTGAGGGACTTATAATAATATAATTATATTATACATATTATATTATAAGGATTGAGGGACTTCAGTTATAAGGAAAGGCTAAAGAGGCTAAGTTATTCTCTTTAGAACAGAGAAGGTTGACTCGTGGTCACAGATTTAACATAGTTTCAAAACGAAGCAGAGGAGAGCTGAGGAGAATTTTTTTCACTCAGTGGGTTGTTCGAATCTGGAATGCGTTGCCTGAAAAGGTGGTGAAGGTCGATTCAATAACAGCTTTTAAAAGAGAATTAGATCTTTATTTAGGGAGAACAATATGTTCAAGGACTGAGCAGGTCTGTTAGGTTATGGGGAGAGAGCTGGGCAGTGGGATTGAGTTGCTCTTTTCAAAGAGGCAGCACAGACTAGATGGGCTGAATGGCCTCCTTTTGTGCCATAAACTTCTATGATTCTATGAACAGAGTTGGTGTGACAGAATAGGAATTCCAAAGGGGATTGTTTCAAATTAAATAATCCTATGAAGAAATTAAACAAAGTCACACAAACACAGAACCCATGAAGAGAACATAATAGTTGATGTAACATCATGACCATCATATACTCTATTCGGAAAACATTGTTTAGCTAATTCAAGATCCTATTCAAGATCCTGCTCCTCAATCATTCAAAGCCCTCCACAGCCTTGCCCCACCCTATCTCTGCAACCTGCTAACCCCCACTAACTGACTGCCCCCTCCGTTCAGCAGGCTCCGGCCTGCTCCATGTCCCCCAACCCACCTGTTCCACCTTTGGTGGGTGAGCCTACAGCCACTCTGCCCCCAATCTCTGGAACTCCATCCCATAAGAACATAAGAAGTAGGAGCAGGAGTAGGCCATTTGGCCCTCAAGCCTGCCCCGCCATTCAATCATTCTACCTCCAGCTACCTGCCTTTTCCCCATACCCTTTAATACCTTTATGAATGAGAAATTTATCTATCTCAGTCAGTCTTTAATATGTTCAAGGACTGAGCATCAATAGCCCTTTGGGGTAAGGAATTCCATACATTCACCACCCTCTGAGTGAAGAAGTTTTTTCTCAACTCAGTGTGAAAGGGCTGACCCCTAACTTTAAGACAGTGATCCCTGATTCTAGTTTCTCCAACCAGGGGAAACAATCTCCCACTATCTACTTTGTCGTGCCCCTTAATAATCTTATAGGTTTCTATAAGATCCCCTCTACTTCTTCTATATTCCAGAGAATATAGGCTCAAATTAGTCAACCTATCATCATAACTCATCCCCTCATTCCAGGTCTACCTACGCTACACTCCCTCCAAGGCAAGTACATCCTTCCTTAAATAAGGAGACAAAAACTGCATACAGTATTCCAGGTACTGTCTCACCAGTGCCCTATACAGCTGCAGCAAGACTTCCCTACTCTTATACTCTAATCCTTTCATAATGGAAGCTAACATTCCATTAGCTTTCCTAATTGCCTGCTGCACCTGAAAGGGTAACTAACTTTCTGTTAGTATGCAGTATCCCACAGTACCTTTGCCTTGTGCCCTCCCTAGCCTCCTTCAAGCCCCGCCTCAAAACCCTCCTCTTTGACGGTCCCGTCGGTCACCTCAAATCCTCTCCTTTTCTACCACCCTCCCCTTCCCTGATCCCAGCTTGGGTCTGAAGCAAGAAAGATTGTCCAGTGCTTTTGGATGTCCTCCTGGCATAAAAGGCGCAATACAAGTGTAAATTTGTTGTTGTTGTTTCTTACAGGCTGGACAAATACAAGCCAAGCTTGTTAAAATCACACAAAGATAACTTTGATTTCGAAGCACATATTTATTTCGATGACGCTTTCCAGACAGTCTTCAAACCACAGGAAAATAAACAGGAAAGAATCGTGAATAACTACGTTAAGAACTTTATTCACACAATCGATGAAGTTTTCAGGTACTTAAACCTTAGTCCATTCCAAGAAGTGGACATTCTAAATCCACTGTAATGTGATGTCCATATTAGTATGTGATTTATCTCAGGAGAAAATTTGGTAGGCCTCTGTGCTTTTTCTCACTTTTTCTCATCAGTAGTTCTGTAAACCCATGACACTTTTGAAAGGGAATTTCTCCCAATGTCATGGTCAATAATCCTCCGGATTCATTCATCAATCAACACAAGGTTGTTTGTGAGATCTCACTTGTGAAAAATGACTGCTAGATTTGCCAAAATGTATGACAAAAAGTCATACATTTGACATTAATTACTTGTGAAGTGTTTTTCAAAATAGTTGTTCTCTTTTTTGTATGTACATGTACTGTATTTAAAAAAAAGAGCTACAAAGAATGAAATTCGTATTATAAGATGCAAATGATCTCCTTGTTTACTTGTAGGATGTTTTTGAGGTAAAGCATTATCTATTCTAGAGCTTGTCAACATATTGACTGCATTTTACCAGCTGGGGGTGGAAGGTAAAGGGGGTAGAAAGGTAAAGATGGCCGAAAACACAGTCAAGGAGGTATCAGAATGGACCCTGAAAGTCCTTGAAGTAATCTTGCTGCCTGGGATAAAAGGTAGCTTCTGGAGTTACTTACTTCATAGTATTAAACATTTTACTCGGCAGAACATTTCTTAGTGAAACATCGGTGGATCAGACAGAAGTAGATGATGAGGATGATATCAAACAGACTCTAATGGAGACACCTTATGGTGGAAGAATCTCCTACACACTTCCATATGGAAATATGTTGCATGTTCATCTGAAGGATAAGAATAAAATTCGTCACAAGAAGAGATGGTCTCAGGTATGTTTGAATGGTTAATGTAACATCAAAATGATGGAAGGCCACATAATTTTTTAAAAAAATAGATAAAAACAGAAATCCTGCCTAATAGTTAAACATATAAAATAAAAAATACAATCAAATCGATTTAAGCCACCATAGCCATTCAGCAACCACCCACTTAACAACCACCCAGGAACAGCCCAGATATTGCGATTCATCCATCACCACCAACAACAATAACAATAAAATTACTTATGTATAGCGTCTTTCACATTGGGAGGACATCCTAAACAAACACGTAGTCAGAAGCCCCTTTATATGAAGGTACTTTAGCCAATCCCTTAACCGGTTGTTGAATACAAGTTTGACTGTATAATAATAATAATACTCCTGGCATTTGATTGCTATGTTGGAAAAATATCTCAAGGCATTTAATAAAAACTGACTTGGAATCTGAGCTGAGGGTGGGAGCTAAACTAAATTTAGTAAAGGGAGTAGGATAGTCACACATATCATCAACTTCCTTGCATTTTAGTAAGGGGAATAGAGTAACCTAGAATACAGTAGAAATGCTATTTAACTGTATTCTTCAATAAAGCACTGCTAATATAAAAATAAACATAACAGGAGCACCACATCAATGTGTACCATATTGCATTCCTATTTTAATCTGGTTAAGTAATTTTGGACACACATATACCTATATTTCAATATATTCCAAAATTTTGAGTTGTTTACATTTTCATCACCCATCATTGTCTTCATATTGCATAATGCCATGCTATAATCCTTTGCAGGATTATTGTTAACAGTTTCAAATTACAGTGTAAAGTATCACTATCAGATCAAACAACTAGATGCAGCTAATAGGTCTTTTCGTTCATCGTATACCGTTATGAAAAAAAGCTCTCTGGTCGTAAAGATTAATATTTATCAATGCAGTTTTGTTGAATTGTGTAATTCAACCAATATTAACCAAGCTAATCACCTAGTATCAGCATACATACATCACCATTGTTTTTACATGTCCAGCTGATGGTTACCATATACACTGAAAGATAAACTTAGAAAGATTTTGATACTGTGGGTTATAGTAGAATGCAATTTATATTTAATGAGCATCTGCGTGTCTAATTCTGATTCTAATTAATTCTAATTCTAATTAATTAATTAATTCTAATTCTGAGATTAGACGTTTGGCAATGTTGATTCAAATTCTAACATCTAAACTTTTGCTATCTTGTTAAGCGAACCATGTATGGCAGTTTAATTCTTCAGTATTCTTATGGATGCTATCAATTTCTACGTCTCTCATTGGAAGGTGGGTCAGTGTTGTATTTGTGGCTGGAGCTGCAGCCATGAAGGTAGATTTTATTATTCCTGTCCTCCTAACCCAAATAGGATCAACTCATATTGCTGTAATTAGTTAGAGCTAGTTATGCAACTATCATTTTGAAGTGCTCTGAGATGCTGCCCAGTGTGGCGGGTGCTCTATAAATGCAAGTTCTTGTTGTTGGCAGGATGATGGCAGCATCTAATAGTGAGTCTATATTTCCAAATACTGAGCATCTATTTAATGGGATATTCACTCATGTTTGCAAGTAATCCCTGAATATATCCATGCTAGTTACTGGGGATATAAAGTAGAATCATAGAAATTTTCTGCAAAGTAAATAGCAATTGGGGCTTAGGTGCCAGTGCACTCTTTGAATGAGCTTTCTGTTTGGTCCCATCCTCCTGCCCTTTTACTCTTTCACATGAGATGAACATGAGATTCCAAGTTTTAAACATAAGTGCAATGAAAACAAGAGCAAGGTGATAGAGTAATATCGTATCGTATTTTTGCTTGTGAGTATCTAGTCTCTGAACTAGAAGCCTGAATCTCCCACCCCTCCAAAAAGAAATAACAATGTACATTTCACTTTAAGGTAAGTGTGACAAAATCCATGCACTGTGAATCATGTCAATTCTATTAGTTTCCATTTCCAATAATGGAAAATGCTACATATTAATGGGGAATAATTCCACAGAGTTTCAGGCACGTTGCCTTTGTAATGTTCGCCATTGATGGCATGTCATGTTGTAATTGCACGTGACCAAAGGCCCAATGGATTTTCTTCCCTATAAATTTCTGAACACATTGGAAATCCAGTTGCTACATCACATAATGTTCTTTTTCCAGATCATGTACATGTACTACCTGCTAGGGTGGAAGTTAAATCGGAAATATTTTTTATCAGGCACATTTGAAGAGGAAACAAACATTACAAATTCATTACAGGTAAGGAATAATAATAATCCTTGCATTTGATATAGTGCCTTATCAGCCATTGAGGTCGTAAACCTCAATATTGCCTGTCTCCGGTAATATCTCGCCCCAAAAGCCCCTGAAACCCTGGTCCATGCCTTTGTCACCTCTCGGCTGGACTATTCCAATGCCCTCTTCGCTGGTCTCCCCTCCAACACAATCCATAAAATCCAACTTATTCAAAACTCTGCTACCATTCATAAAATCCAAGTTATCCAGAATTCTGCCACCTGCATTTTTACCCATACCAAACTTCGCTCCCCGATTACCCCAGGCCTTGCCAGACTGCACTGGCTCCTTGTCCTGGAGAGGATCGATTTCAAGATCCTCACCTTGTTTTCACATCCCACCACTCCTCTTCCCCCCCACGTCTCCGACCTCCTCTTTCCTCAAACCAGCACCCGTTTCCTTCGCTCCACCGGGTCTGGCCTTCTCTTTGTCCCCCAAATCCTCCACTCCACCATCGGCAGCCGTGTCTTCAACCACTACGCCCCGAGGCTCCCTTCTTCACTCCCTTCACTTCGCCCCCTCCCTTCCCAGTTTCAGGTCTCAGCTAAAGACCTTTCTCCTCGACCGCACCTTCGGTCACCTTTCTACCCCTGCCCCAGGATCGGTCCCGGGATCTGTTGTTGTGAAATTCTCTGAGACGCTGTCCAGTGTGGAGAGCCCAATATAAATCAAAGTTGTTGTTGTTGTAAACCGCTTCACAGGTTATACTACAAAATGGATTGACTGTGTATTTTATGGATGAAAATGCTTTAATTTCTGCATGTACCTGTCCATTCATAAACATTTCTTTGTAATTTTTTAAAAAAGACTGAAAAGCAAAACACTTATATCCTGGCTCTCGATGGCGATACTGACTTTCATCCCTCAGCTGTGATCTTGCTGGTTGACAGACTTAGAAGATATCCACAAGTAGGGGCTGCATGTGGTAGAATACATCCTACAGGAACTGGTAAGCAGTTCATTTAACAAATTTTCACGCCAACTTTATTAGAGATGAGTAGATATCTACGTTTCATAATTAAGCATATGAACAGAAAAGCAAATGTGCAGGGCAAAATGAATTATGTGTTTGAATTATTAATAATAATAATACTCCATGCCCCTCTGTTTAACAACAACAAATTTCACTTATAGAGCACCTTTCACGTCGGGAGGACGTCCCAAGGCGCTGAAACTTACTGCTGTTTACCCAGCAGTAAGTAGGAACTCTGTTTTCGGGGGGAATAATTCCTTCAAAAATATGTAAATACCAAAATAGACAGACAGACAGACAATAATTTGATCACTCAATCCACGACTGCCTGTGGGACACTGCTCTGTGCAATTGGCTGCCATGTTTCTCCCACAAAATATGCAGATAATGAATTTAACAGTATTTAACTCTTTTATGAATTCAATTAATAATCTATTAATTTAACTTGCCCCAACTTACCTCTGTGGTCTCCTAACTCCCGACCAAACAGCCCACCCCCTCCGCTCAGCAGGCTCTGGCTCCGGCCTACTCCACATCCCTAACCCACCCACCCCACCTTTGGTAGGTGAGCCTTCAGACACTCTGTCCCCAAACTCTAGAACTCCATCCCGCAGTCCCTCCACCTCGCCAACTATCTGCCTTCCTTCAGTTCCACCTCAAGATCCTCCTCTTCGACAGTCCCATCGGTCACCCCAAATGTCACCCTTTCCCTCTACCCTCCCAGTCTCCAACCTTAGCTT
Organism: Hydrolagus colliei; assembly: GCA_035084275.1. Taxonomy (NCBI): domain Eukaryota; kingdom Metazoa; phylum Chordata; class Chondrichthyes; order Chimaeriformes; family Chimaeridae; genus Hydrolagus; species Hydrolagus colliei. Next base: position 104,867,712 of record CM068744.1, on the reverse strand, counting down.
GGGTCTGAAACAATGACTGCTCAGCTCCTTGGGACATCCTCCTGCCATGAAAGGTGGTATACAAGTTGTTATATTCGAATCTCTGATCTCCCCTCCTGAACCATCCACAAAATTCAGCTCATACAAAACTTCTCACCTGCACCAAACTTCGCACCCTGATTACCCCAGTCCTTTCCAAACTTCACTGTCTTCCTGTCACAGAACAGATTGACTTCAATATTTTCACTCTTGGGTTCAAATCTCTCCACTCCGCTGCACTTCCCTACCTCTCTGACCTACTCACAGCAATACTGGTGTATTGCAATGCAATGCAATGCAATACATGCAATGCAGTAGAGCAATGCAATGCAATAAATGAAATACAGCAGAGCCTCTGCTCTACTGGGTCCGGCATCCTCCATGTAACCCGGATCCTCCGCTCCACCATTGTCGGCCGTGCTTTCAGTCACTAGTAACTTTGGAACTCCCTCCCTCAACCCCTTCACCTCACCCCCTCCTTTCCCATCTTCCGGTCACACCTGAAGATGTTTCTCTTCGAACGCTGCTGATGGTCGCCGGTCCCCTCCTCCGACTCGACCTCGGGCTCCGCCATTGTGAAGTGCTATGAGACACCTCCCGGCATGGAGGGCGCTATATAAATGCAAGTTGTTGTTGTTGATAATCGATGAAGCGCTTTGAGACTTTAAGATGTGATAAGGCACAATGTCAAATGCAAGGATTATTATTACTTGCATTCCATGCAGTGCCTTTCACGTCAGGAGGAACTCTCAAAGGCAAACAAAGAAGTATACGTACTAAAGCAGCTTTTGAAGACCAGAAGGGAAGGAAACTCTGAGGTGGAGTTCTGAAGAACAAGGCCTGAATGCCTGAAACTTTGCTAAAATCTTTCTAGTTGATAAAATGGTGAATCGGTTGGTTACTTTTGTTACACAACAATACAGGAAAGTAAAAAAAAATTCCACTCCATTTTAGGCCCCATGATCTGGTACCAGAAGTTTGAGTATGCCGTTGGTCATTGGCTTCAGAAGACATCAGAACATGTGTTGGGCTGTGTGCTCTGTAGTCCAGGATGCTTCAGTCTATTCAGAGCAGCAGCATTAATGGATGATAATGTGATGAGAAAGTACACCACCAAATCTACCGAAGCATACAACTACATACAGTATGATCAAGGTAAAGTAAATACATATTTACCATCATTGACTACCATTTTGTTTGTATGTTAATAACAAGGTTGATTGAATGCTATTTATAATAATAATAATTAATAATATTCTTTGCATTATGGTACCTTATCACATCATCATAGAGATTCAAAGATATACTTAAACTGGGTGTGAATGTGTATATTTTGTGGACTGTTATTATTTGGTTTATTTAAAAAATATGGAACAAATGTCAACTATTTTATTCACTTATGGACCATACATATCCAGCCACATGACTACCAGATTCAATATTCTACGAGGGGCATCGACTTGTAAACAAGTGATACTCCATTGGAAAAGAATAAAGCTATAAGCCAACGTCTGGGAAACATCACAATAATCTTTATATTTGATAGTACATATTGCATCATAACACCTCAAAGCACTTCAGAGATTTTCTGTCAAGTTTAATGTTTACATATTTTGTAGGTGAACATAGCAGCCAATTTAAAAATAGCAATGCCCCACAAACAGCCTTGAATTGAATAATCAAGTTTATCTAGTTGTTGGCATGGAAACTCCCTTCTCTTTCTAAACAGTTCATGGGATCTTTGATGTCCACCTAAATAGACAGATTGGACCTCAGTTTCAGTTTTACATCTCATCACAAGGATTGCATCTCTGACAATAGAGTGCTTTCCAGCATTACAATGGAATGTCATCTTAGACTATCAGATCACAGTCTTTACTTTGGGCTTGATACGCCAACCCTCAGTCCAATAATAAATAAACTTTTCAAAATTAATTATTTTCATTACGGTGCTTATTAAGATTCAGTTGATTCGGGTAAAAATGGGCCAGTTAGGTATTCACTTCACTTTATGAAATTTAACATTGCTTAAGACTGATATGTTTCAATCAATTCCAACAGGGGAAGACCGTTGGCTGTGTACTTTATTGTTGCAGCAAGGCTGGCGTGTAGAATATAACGCAGCCTCAGATGCATACACTAATGCACCAGAGGAATTCCATGAGTTTTACAACCAACGACGGCGTTGGGGTCCATCAACTTTGGCAAACACAATTGAACTTCTGAATAGCGGAGCTCAGACGTCCAAGAAGAATCCTTCCATTTCCAAGCTCTACGTCCTGTACCTAATAATTTCAACAGCAGCTTCCATTCTGGGCCCTGCGACTATCATTCTGATGATAGCAGGTAATTGTTTGCGGTGGATTTCCACACTAAATTATAGAGGAAAGGGCATCTTATTCTTAATTTTTCAGTAAACTTGCCAACAATTAGAGAAATGCATTTAATTATTCCTTTCAATTCTAAGTGAATGAACTTATGTGGATATCATATTTTACAGGAGCATTTTCCTTTGTGTTCAACTGGAATGCAATTGCATGTCTACTGCTTGGAATTGTTCCTCCAGCTATATACATGGTGTTGTGTTACAATTTGAAGCCAAATATGCAGATCAATATTGCCGCACTGATGAGCATATTCTATGCTTTTCTAATGATCGGAACGTTACTGTCCATCATAGGTGAGTATTTGAATTCCATACACAATCATTATAAAGGAACAGCATGTCTTCAATTTGATATAGCATCTTTTATGTCAGAAATATATCCTAAAGTAATCAATGGGAGTTGCTGTAAAATATTACAAGTCTTTAGCTATTTGACCAGATCTTGACTGGGTTCTTTTAACTTGCTGCTTAATTGTTCCTTTGGACTACAAACGTGCCACAATTAAAGGAAAGGTTGAAGGGAGGATTTTGGTATCCTTTCCTAGCCAATTCTGTCCTGCACCCTGGGACTCTGGTATAGACACATTTACACCGATCAGTTATACAGTTAGTTTACAACAGCAACAAATTACATTTGTGTAGCACCTCTCAAGTCGGGAGGGTAAACCAAGGTGAGTTAGGAAGGTTTACCTAAGGTTAGGGCATACTGCAATGATCTAATTTGATAACAACTGGAACCAATAATTCACCCACTTTGTTGTATCTTTGTTTGCTTTTTGGAAAGCGGCTGCAACTTTCTATTCATTGCCAGTTGATCCATCACTTCACCCAATGTGTCCAACACTTTATTAGAGGGTGTAACTATATAAGTATTCAATTTCTGTGTTTGTGGGTGTGACTGAGTTGAGAATTATTAATATCATGCTGACGTGTTATTTTGATTGAACAAATGGCCCTTTAGTTTGAGGAGAATGGACAGATAGCATTTAGGCATCAGAATCATCTCTTAAACATATTAATGATTTCTGAAAATTGAGATGGCGCAAATATTATTGTGAGAGTAATATGTTCCTACTATCTGGGTTGTATTTTTTGCTGTTTTGCTTTTAAAATATGATATTCCAATTTCACATGATCATTTGGCCACGATACATGTTTTCTTTGCACTAGCAATGAAACATTTATAGAGCAGAAGGTAGAAACTGTTTCAGGATTACTCTGATGAAGGAGCTCCTGTAGCTCAATGGTTGGCGTGAGACCTGTATTTTAATCCAGGCAGATCAGGGTGAAACCTTGGGCAAGTTTCCTTACTCCACACGCCTAATAATAATCTGTCCAAAAAATCTGTACAATAATAAAAAAAATTGGTAATTTCAATCAACGACTGTTTGTGGGACACTGCTGTGTGCAATTGCCCACAAATATACAGTCAATTCACTTTACGGTATATTCTGTGAAGCACTTTGAGTCATCGATAAGATGTGAAAAGCGTTATATCAAATGCAATGATTATTATTATTATGGTTGTTGAGGTCTTGTTCAAATTCAATATTAAAGATCACAATTGACTGAAATCAATATTCTGACAAGCTACATAACAGTTTGTTCCAAGTAATTGTTGGGGGAGGTGGAGAGGGTAAGTCCTCCTTGCATAGCTCTACTCTGAAGGACAAAGTCAAGATCGAGAGAATCAGCTGGTGTTTCTCTAATTGACGGATCATGTGCCTCAGGGGCCTGTATTGGGCCTACGTTTTTACCATGTACATTAGATATGGACAAAGAAGGGGGTTGATGATGTGTATGCCAGGCTCCGTCAATGTTAAGCATTCCGAGACATTACTCTACTTGAAGGGTGCTATATGAATGCACGTTGTTGTTGTAATGTGAGGCACTTTATATTGGGGAAAAAATTAGAGGACGGAATCATAACCTGAAAGCTAAATACTCAATGGAGTGGAAGTACATGGGAGTTACCCTGAATAATTCTAATGCAGTTTTGAAGTATATATAAGATCACATTTAAAGATACAACACTACGATTTGAAATTAGTAGCATTTTATAAACATCACAATGATGGGCAAAAATCACATTAAAATCTATATTAATTTCTTAGTGTTTCCTTCTTTATCTGTTTTTAACACCCAACTAAAACATTACCCTTTTGACTGTGCCATGGTCATTTCCGCCTCTCTTCCCCAACCCCACTTCTCCTGCAGTCAGCAGTCAACCCCATTACTGTATTGCGCTCTGGGATGTTATCCTACCTGAAGGGCTCTCTTTATATGTAAATGCAAGTTTTTTTTAAATTAATGCTCAGACACAATTCTTCCACTTGCTTTCTGTAACTTCCTAGAGCTTTTACTAATTCTGCAGCGTCACTGCCCCCCAACAACAATAACCTCCATTTATTTAGCAGCCCTTCATTCAGTGTAGTGGAACATAATTAACACTTAAATGCGTTAATCATTACCATTTAGATTGTATAGTCCAAAATGATAAACTTCAGATCCTGTAAAATTGCTAACATGATGCTTGTTTTGTTTAGGTGACATGATCAGAGCGAATACATTCATTACGCCGACAGGCTTGTTTATCATCTCCATCGCTTTGCTTTTCATTGTAACAGCCATGCTGCACCCACAAGAGTTCCCTATTGTCTTCTATGGCCTACTGTACATTATTTGCATCCCCAGCGGATACTTGTTGTTAATTATTTATTCGATGGTCAACATGAACGACGTTTCGTGGGGCACTCGCGAGGCACCGAGTTATGAAACAGAGAAAAAGAAAGAAAAAGTTAAGCGATACGAAAAGAAGTGGAAATGTTTCTGTTGGGACTTTGAATTCCAGGTCAAGGAGGATAGGAAGGAACTAGCTCAACTCTCCGACTCAGAAGATAGGTAAATATTTTTCTCATCAATATTAACAGTGCTTTAGCATCAGCATTTTAGTGGCACTGGTTTCCATTATGTATCTTACACCATTTAATAGCATGGCATAGTGAAGGAATAGTATATAAGGAAAATAGGGTTCAGTGTACTTTTGATTGCAATTAATGTTTGGAAATATTTTGGGAGATTGAGATGGTACAGTTGTTTAGAACCACAGTGACAACTTCCACGTTCGAATACCCTTCATGTAAACTAAGGTCTCAGAGACCTTAAAACAATTTCACTTGCACATCTGGGTTTTTGATTCATAAAAGTCTCTTCTTTCTGATTGTCTGTAAGGTGCTGTTTCAAATAAATGTGGATACTCACAGGGCAGTTGCTGTTTGGCCTATATCTGCTACATAGTGCCTATATTGTTTCAGGAATTGCAACTGCATTGACAGGATGGCAAAGATGGCTGCTGTGAAAAATTAAAACACAAATGACATCCATAATACTTTGAGTGAAGGCTTTCTCTCCATATTTACTTGATAAGCTTTTTTTGAATGTGGTTTATTGGATTTAAAGAAACAATATCACTAAATTTTAGCATCTCATTTGAGATTGTTTTGGATAATTTAACATTTTAGGTCAGAATATGTCACCTAGTCTTATCCTGTAAAACAATTTTGTCTTAAAATATAAATGCACAGTATCCTGCAGTTCTAAATAGGGAACGACTTCTAAATTATGACTGATTCATAATTCCATTCAACCTTAAATTGTAAGCTAAAATGAAGTTACAGGCTCAGATTCTGTGGAATTTCGGGCCTTTTTGTGTGTATGCTCCTTGTATTGTTTTGTTATATTGATATTTCTTGATGCTGGTTTAATTGTTCTAATTCTTTTAATTTTCAAAGAAATAAGTTTGAAAAGCTTAGTATTCATTTTTTTTTCAGTCAAATCAATGATGAAGTTACCGAACTGCCTGCATTGGAAGACAGTGAGTATTAATTATTGATATCATCAAAATGACAAATTTTACACTCAACTGAGACTTAGGGGCTTGGCGATCATGGATGGCAATTTATTTTTGAGTCAATTCTTACCTGACAAAAAGATTGGAAATGTATACTGCAAAATTACTTGAACACTTGCAAGATAATGGATTTTTATTTGTACTTCATAGTGAATTTCTCCAATCTATGATCGCAGTTACTTGCAATTTGTAACCATCACATTTTCAATTCCTAACTGTCCTTCATAACCTACATCCATGCCATCAGTTGCCAAAAGGCAAGGATTACTTTATTATTATAACCTGCTCCACCTTTCCCCACCTCCGCAACATTGTTCGGCTCAGTCAATGTCTAACACCACAGGCCGCCGAAACCCTCATACAGGCATTTGTAACATCCAGGCACGACTCTACAAACTCCCTCCTGTCGTCCTCTGCATCTCCTCCCACCGTAGGCTGCGTTAACCAAACCACAACCTCCTAGGGAAAGTTTTTCACATCTACTCCTTAAGCATTGCAAAACTCCAGAATGTTTATCAATACAACATCTCCACCATTGAAAGCTGATCTCCCCCTTCCTCTGTTTGCTAGCAATGATCCCAATTCATTATTCTATCCTCTTCCACCACCCAGTCCCCTTGCAGCACAAATGCATATTTACCTCAATCTGCACTTTCCTTGCAGTGCTTGACACTCCAATAAGTTAACCTTGTGCTTGCTCCTCTTGAGTTTGCTTACTGTGTCACACAACAGTGAGGCAGCAAAAAAGAAGGAAGATAGAACGCCAGGCTACTTTTGTCAAATTACTTCAACTCAAATCTCCAAAAATCACGTTCACAGCATCATTTCAAATTAATGAAGGATAGACACCAGTAGGAATTTGATCATATGGAGGATAATGAATAGAGGATAATGGAGTCCTGTAGTCAGTGGTTAAAGCACTCACTTTACAATCAATCAAAAACTTCAATCAAAACTTACATTTATATAGCGCCTTTTACGTCAAGAGGACGTCCCAAGGTGGTGTAGGGACAAGAGCAGTGGGGGGAGGGGTCGGGGCAGGCTGAAGAAGAGTAGGAAAATTGACTGTATATTTGTGGGCAAAATGCGGCAGCCAAATTGCACACAGCAGTGTCCCACAAATAGTCATGGAAGTGGGATTCAGGGAAATGGTGGGGAAAAGATGTCAAGGGGAGGGGTCAGGGCAGGAGGAAGGAGAGCAGGAAAGCCAACCGTATACTTGTGGGCGAAACGCGGCAGTCAAATTGCACAGAGAGAGAGACCTGGGTTTGATTCCAGGCAGGGCAAAATGTTGGGCAAGTTTCCTTACTCTACATGCCTACTAATAATCCCTCAAAAAAAGCAATAATAAATTGGTAATTTTGCATGACTGTTTGTGGGACACCACTGTATGCAATTGGCTGCCATGATTCTCCCACAAATATACAGTCAATTCACTTTACAATATATTCTGTAAAGCACTTAGAGATATCTAGAAGACTTGAAAAGCTTTATATCAAATGCAACGATTATTATTTAGTACCTTCTGTCATCCTCCCAATGTGAAAGGCATTATATAAAACAATTTTTTGTTGTTGTTGTTGAATGTAATCATGTTCCATTCGATTAGGCCATCGAGGCCAGAAAAATAGATTATTTTAAGAACCTGATTGAAACTTGTAGGATGGCTATTATAAAAGATGAGATCAAATATAACACAGGGCATTCTTAGCTCTTTTGAAAATCTATATTGAAATAGATTTTCAGGTTTTCAGTGGGTGAAATAGAAAGTTTGTGGTTTCTGCACATATGTTGCTCAGAGAAACGATTCTTGCTTTGTTTATGATGTAGATTGGATGAAGAATTTGCAAGGGGAAACATGTCACATAGAGCTCATCGAAGAAAAACTCGATGAAGTAAGTCGATGTTCTTTTTTTCTCTCTTCTATAGTACAGTTCACAATAATTCTCTCAAGGAGCAGAAGGATAAATATATTCATGGTCATTACTCTTGTACTGCACATGAGAGACTGAGAGAAATCAATTTGAATTGATTGACTATACAAGGACCAAGCTCTTTTGCATATTATGTGCTGAGCATTTAATCCAATTGCAGTGCTCGGTTATGAGTAACACTTGTATCAGGCAAAGCAATCCCGGCTTTACTGTACTCTTTCAGAACTCAACTCATTCAGATGCTCCTTTTCACTTTTCACATTAATAATGTACTTCTCTTTTCCATACTTTGTAGTCTGATCTGTGATAAGAAACAAACTGTGAGTCTCAGATATACCGATGGAATGAAAAACTTTATTTGTTGACTTTCATGTGCTTTTGTTTATTATTTCTAGGTGGAGAAACCTTTCTGGGTGGACCTAATCAAGTTATACCTTGAACCACTTATTGAGGACAAAGTCAAACAGTTAGAGATTAAGAAAGATTTGAAAACCGTTAGAAATAAGGTAAACCTAGCATTCAATTAATAATCCCTGCATTTGATACAGTCCTGTATCCAGATCACTTGCTGCAAAATACACAGCCATTTATGTTATAGTAAATCCTTTGAAGCGCTTTGAGATTTTGCAATGTGAAAAGGCATTATACCAAATACTCTACAAGGATTATTATTCTGTAGGAGCCATCCTGCAACCCCTCTGCCTTGCTTCCTCCCTTTCCTCCTTCAAGGCTGGTCTCAAGACCTACCTCTTCGACCGCGCCTTCGGTTGCCCCACTACTCTTCCCTCTCTCCCACTCTCCTTCCCCTTCCCCCCACCTCCCACCCCCACTCCCCACCTCCCAACCCCACCCCCCGCCCCCCCGCTCGGGTCCCAACCAGATTGTTCAGCGCTTTGGGACGTCCTCCCGATGTGAAAGGCGCTATATAAGTGCAATTGTGTTGTTGTTGTTTTGTTGTTGTATTTCCAGACATACTGAGGTCATGTTTTGGGGATCATAAATCTACTACAACACAATATTCTAATGGAGTGTTTCTCTTTTTTCAGGCCACCTTTTTGTTCTTTATAATTAATGTTCTTTGGATAGTTGCAACAATTTTCCTGCAAGCTATTGGCACTGAGATACATATCGAGATCGCCAAGATCCTTCCAAATGGAAGCTTTTCAAACAATGAAAAACTGAAAATAGAGCCACTCGGGTTTATGTTTCTATTCACCTTTGCTGGGCTGCTGGCGATTCAGTTCCTTGCCATGCTGTACCACAGGTAGAAATGATAAAAGTTTAAACTTGCATTCTTATGTGCTGAGCATTTGTTCCAATCACAGTACTGTACAGTACTTGGTTACGAGTACCACTTCTTCACCTCCAAAAAGATGAAGCACTAATAGTAACAATGTATATATTTTCGCTTTTCCCCCCAGAATTATCACGCTCATCCATTTTGTAGCGTATCAAGGAACGCAAGTAAAACCTGCAAGGGCTGTGGGAACGTACCAGAAATTGGTAAGAAACAACACACTACACAAGTAGCTATGCAGTTGGTAAAAAGCCAAATTATAGGTTCTTATTCTTTTAGGAGTACCATTACCTATTCTGAACCATGCTACTTAGATACAAAATGTACCTTTACATTTATAACTTGGGCAACCTCTAAGCAACTTCTATGCCTAAGGATATAGGCATGTCATAGAATTTTACGGCACAAAAAGAGGCCATTTGGCCCATCTAGTCTGTGCCGGCTCATTGAAAAGAGCAACTCAATCCCACTGCCCAGCTCTCTCCCCATAACCTAACAGACTTGTTCTCCCTAAATAAAGATCTAATTCTCTTTTAAAAGCTGTTATCGAATCGGCCTCCACCACCTTTTCAGGCAATGCATTTCAGATTTGAACAACCCGCTGAGTGAAAACATTTCTCCTCAGCTCCCCTCTGCTTCGTTTTGAAACTATTTTAAATCTGTGACCACAAGTCACAGATTCGCCCACCAGTGGAAACAGTTTTTCCTTATTCACCCTGTCGAATCCCCTCATGATTTTTTAAACCTCTATTAGGTCTCCTCTCAACCTTCTCTGTTCTAAAGAGAATAAACCTAGCATGTGAGGTAATTATTTACCAACTCTACTTAAGCTAACTACTCTAACCCCTATTCTTTGCTTTATCAACATTGCTCCAGCAAAGTCCCACAAACAGCCATAATGACTAACAGTATTGGCATGCTGAGATTGGGAGAGTTAATATAGTTTTGTGGTTAATTTGTGGAGATTTGTTTTGAGGACTAAAGAACATAAAACTGATACAATTTTATTATCTCTTGTTTAGATGAAGGACAATGAAGTTTGATCAGGATAAAATGATAAACCATCCAAATTTTGGAAATGAACCTCTGCGTGATTTCATCTCTACTGCTACCATATCTTCTATGAGAAAACTGACATTGAGGGTCATTAAATACTCAGGAATATACTGCACCAGGAAAGTAAAGCCATGTCTCTACGCCTTTGTGATAAAGCCGAAGGATTTGCTTAATAGAAGCTACTGTTTCTGTATGAGAACACTATAAGTATCCTTCCCTTGCCTCCATCTCAAGATCCTCCTTTCTGATTGTGCCTTTGGTCACCTTCCTAGCTCTATCCTCCCTCCACTAGCGCCTGGGACAGCCTCCTGGCGTGAAAGGCTCTATACAAATATAATTTGTTGTTTTTACTGTTAGTGGTTCCTTTTCCTTCAAAGTAAATTTAAACAGTTAAGATGAGTAGAAAGAAATTCAGTGTGTGATTATTGCAATACTATTATTACTTTTACTATTAATTATTGTTATTTTGTTAGTGAAGTTCTATTTTCTTGCCCATACACTTAACTTGATTCATTTAGAGTATGTATTGATAATCCTTCAATCAAGGGAACATCCCCCTTGAGGGTCTCAATGTTCCACCTGGTTTGAGCTTGTAAGACCATTTTATCTTAAAATTTAACACCATGGAGAATTCCCGATTTTTTTTTTTAACATTTTTGTAGTTGTAGCAAACAAGAAACAACTTCTCAAGAATAAATTTAAAATACATTTTTATGCAAACCTATCAGAAATATACCTATCAGACTAAGATGGTAGAATTGGGGATTTTTAGTGTATAAGTTTACAAATGGGGACACATAGTGCTTCAAACTGCTTTCATCAGTTTGTGCCAACCATTAAACACATAATGAATGAAAGTGTCCTTGATGTACCTCCTCTTCGATGTATTCATAGTGTTACCAACAGCCATGAAGGAAGGCAAACCACCTTGCTGCATAACTCTGTATGTGTCCTGTGCTGTATGTTTCCCATGCTATTTTTGGTACATATGAATCTCCTGCTGTTCTACTGGGCAAATGGTAATAGGGATAGGAGACATGAGTGTGCAGTTAATTGTCTTGCTGGTGATAATTGATTGTATAGTGGAAAGATCTGGGTAAAACCACATCTAATGGGGATACAAAATTTACCAAGAGCCAAAACTCCCTGGTAGGCATATGAAGTGACCAACTGAAATGATCAGCCTCTGGTGTACAAGCTGATGTAATACAAATCACCAGTTGAATAACTATGATGTGTAAATGTGAAAGGAAATAAAGATGTTATAATCATACACTATAAAAACTTATCACAAGCTGAGTATAGATGATTTATATGTGCAATTCTCACAACTGACCATGAATTTGTTTATTTCAATGTTTTTGCACAAGTGGTCAGTTGTTCCAGTGTTTGTTTACAGCTTTGTTTTAATGCAAAATATTCAGTGTAAGATAAAATTAATTGTATATTTGATTGAAAATAGTGAATCTATTGCACAATAAAATTAATTATTAAATATATTTGCCTAAAACCGACTTGCTCCTTGTTCATTTAAAGCTGGTTTGTTTTGGTGAGTTTATTTTATTGGGTTTAGGTTGCGGTAATCTTAACCAATTTCTTAATACGAAATGCGTAATTATTGATTTCCCCCCCGATTTGATGTTTAAGAATTTGAATAATTCCACATTTCATCTTCCAGCTACATTGTACTATGGCGTTAGAGCATCTGATCACATCATTAAGGTGCCTCAAATTGCTTCACAGAAATTATTGTAAAGTGTGGTGACTTGTGTAGGTGAAGCTGGAAGGCAATAATAATTCTTGCATTTGATATAGCAGCTTTCACATTTGGAGGGATTTGTGGAGCTCCTGTTACCCAGTGGTTAAAGCACTCGCCTTACAAGTGTGAGACCCGTGTTCGAATCTGGGCAGATCTGGGCGAAATCTTAGACAAGTTTGCTTACTCCACATGCCTATTAATAACAATCAGTCCCCCCCCCAAAAAAAAAAAAAAATTGATTGTTTCAATCCACGACTGTTTATGCGATACTGCTGTACGCAATTGGCTGACTCTTTTCACCCACGAATATACAGTCAATTTACTATATTCTTTATATTCTGTGAAGCACTTCTGTGAAATTGGTAAAATGTGAAAAGTGCTATATCAAATGCAAGGATTATTATTATTAATGTCCATGAAACTGAGAGAACTTGCTTCTCTTTTTGAATAGTGCAGTAAGGTATTTGATGTCTCCTGAACTCCTACCCCATCTGCCACCCATCCCTCCTTCCACACCTCTCCATCAACCGTCATTAAGACCATCTCCTCGATGAAGCTCACCATCTGCTCCTAGATCCCATCCACACCCCTCCTTACCACCCAGCTCCACTTTCTAGCCCTTCTAATCACCGACACGAATCAACCTGTCCCTCTCATCCGGGACCATGCTCACTCCCTTCAAAACTGCCACCATCACCCCCATCCTAAAAAAGCCTTCCCTCGATACATCACAGCTATCAAGCTACCTGCCCATCTCCAACCTCCCCTTCTTTTCCAAGGTCCTTGAACGAGTGGTTGCCTCCCAGCTCCGCTCTTTCCTCACAAAGCACTCACTCCTTGAAACCCCCAATCGGGTTTCTGTGCCTCCCACAGCACGAAAACTGCCCTGGTCAAGGTCACAAATGACATACTGACCACCTGTGATCAGGGCTCCCTCTGCCTCTTCGTCCTTCTCAATCTATCCGCTGCCTTCGATACTGTGGACCACGCAATCCTTGTCCACCGCCTCTCCTCCCTCCTCAACCTGCAAGGCTCTGTCCTCAAATTGTTCCAGTCCTATCTCTCCCACTGCCTTCACTTCGTCTCCTCCAACGGCTTCTCCTCCAGCCCCCGCACAGTCACATGCGGTGTTCCCCAGGGCTCTGCCCTTGGCCCCTTACTCTTCACCCTCTACACTCTCCCCCTGAGCGACATCATCCGCTGACATGGGGTAAATTTCCACATGTATCTGGATGACACCCAACTCTACCTCTCCACGTCCACCCACGACTCCAGGACTACTGGCGTTCTGACTGCATGTCTGTACCACATTGAGTCCTGGACAAGGGCAAATTTCCTACAGCTCAATGTCAACAAGATGGAGGCCCTCTTGATTGGCTCATATCAGTGCCTCTGCACCTCAGGCGCTGACAACATCAGCGTTCAAGGCTGCTCTCTCCACCTCTTGAAGCCAATCAGGAATCTGGGCATCTTGTTCGACCCCAAACTATCCTTCCTCCCTCACATCCGCTCCATGACCAGCACAACCTTCCATCACCTCCGCAATATTGCCAGACTCCGCCACTACCTCACCCCCCACGCTGCCGAAACTCTCATCCACGCCTTTATCACTTCCAGGCTCGACTACGGGAACTCTCTCCTCATCGGCCTCCCCAGCTCCTCCCTTCACAGGCTACAGATCATTCAGAATTCTGCAGCTCGTGTAATCTCCCGCACCAGGCTTCGCGACCACTTCACTCCCACCCTTGCACATCTCCACTGGCTCCCCGTCCCAAGAGGATCGAATTCAAGATCCTTTTCATCACTTTCAAGGCCATTCACTGGCCTTGCCCCTGCCTATCTCTCTGACCTATTGTATCTCTATCAGCCCGCCCGCACCCTCCATTCAGCAGACTCAGGCCTGCTCCGCGTCCACCGCCCTAACCACCCAAACATTGGCGGCCGGGCTTTCAGCCTCTCTGCCCCCACACTCTGGAACTCCATCCCACTGCCCCTCCGCCTTGCTTCCTCCCTTTCCTCCTTCAAGGCCGGTCTCAAGACCTTCCTCTTCGACCGCGCCTTCGGCTTCCCCACTAACTCTTCCCCTTCTCCTTCCCCCTACCCCGACCCTCTCCCCCTCCACCCTCCTGCTCAAGTCCTGACCTGACTTTTCAGCATTTTGGGATGTCCTCACGACGTGAAGGGCGCTATATAAATGCCATTTTGTTGTTGTTGAACAAGCAGATGGAAACTTGTTTTAATACCTCATCCAAGAGATGGCACCGTACGATACTGTATAGCACATCCTTTTACGTTCTCAGCAATCAATGTGTAGAAAACTCTTTCATTCTTAGCTAGTGGTATATAAAAACAAATCAGCTTTCTTCGTAATAATAATACATGCGTGATAGAACAAAGAAAACATTCCAGACCCGTGACAAAGCTCAAATGGTGCCTTCCTTTAGTTCCCGAAGCAATTATATAAATAATATATTAGATATTTGTTCCACTTACCTCGTATCATGAAAAAAACACCCAGAACTGAAAAAAAAACGACTTCAATATGGTGCCCATTACTTTGTGTCGGCCACTTTGATCTCCTACACTCCTTGAGTGGAGAGACCAGAGCCTCCTTGCTCCTATATCCTGTTGCCTTTATTTACAACAACAACAAAATTGCACTTACATAGCGCCTTTCATGTCGGGAGGATGTCCCAAAGCACTGACAGGGTGTAGTTTACAGGGTGTAGTTTACAGGGTGTAGTTACATTTTGGGGCTATCCTCAGCTCTGCCTTCCTTCACTTACTGGATGATAAGCCAAAATTCACCACTCCACTGCTCCCCCCTTGATGGGGAGAAACTTTGATTTACCCACACACATAACATCTTGGGACATTCTTTGGTTACAAGTTGAGCGTCTCTTTCTGCGAACCTTCCCTAAGCATAGATGCCCTGATGTGTGGGGATGTGGCACTGAGATACACACAGCCTTCATGGAGCCTGCTGCGGCTGGGATCGGGCCTCATCTGGCATTAGCCTCGGCTGAACCTAGCTTCAGCAGGGCCGTACGCAGGATTTTTAATGGGGGGGTGCGAATTGCTAGTGATGGGACCAACAATGGCCGGGGGCTTGGGGGCTGCCCTCGAAGCCCCCTCGAGGCTCCGACGTTTTACACAGTTTGAGGTCTTATTTAATCGATTCAGAAGATCCAATATGAACGGTAAATGTTTCATGCCCTTGGTGTTTAAGAGCATCATTATTTGTTCAGTGTTTTTATTTTCCCCGGTAGTCCGTGTCTAAATTTTTTGGGAAGGTCGAATGTGTTCGCCAAATCCGATAAAAGCAAACTCGATGATGTACGGAATGTGACCGATAAAGTAAATTACAATCCAATGAAAACAATACAATGACGAATGCTTGATAAATGTATGCGTATAAGAGAAAATGATCATAAACTACATATTGACAGTAATTAATAAGTTGTTCTGCATTGTTATCCTAAGACGCAATTTATTTCGGACTGTAATGAACAATAATGTAAGAGTAAAGTATGAATTATGTGCTCAGATATTCCAGCAAAGCAAATTTTATAAAAGACAAGAAAATATACTGAAACTGAAAATCAGTGTAAAACAGTTAATTCACACGTGTTACAAGCCTGTTATCAGCATTATCCTGAAAATATCGTTGAACTGTGAGCAATAGTGTAGTTAGTTTTTATTTATTTATTTTCGAATCAACATTAAAGGAAGTGACCCATCAAGCAATACTGATCTGACGAAAAAATACTTGAAAAAATAAGGGAGGGGAAATTAATTCTTTAATAGCGTTCCATATTCGAGACGCCTTGGTTTATTTGAAGCGAATACGTCAACCACTCTACCAATATCGATTTCCATATTATAATGAATGTGCATTAACGCGAGTGCTGAAAGTCGTTCTTGCGTCATGCTTGCTCGTAGGTAGGTGTGTAATCTGCGTAAAGCACTTGCACTTCGTTCACATTCGCAACTTGTTGCAGGAATAGTGCAACACAATCTTAGAAGCACAGAGATATTAGGGAACATGTCATCATCACACTCCATAATTGCTGCTGCTGCCGTGGATGGACGTTGGTCAGAGGATAATGCTAGGAATCTGTGTTTCCATCTGAATAATTATTGTGGGAACAATTCCGGTGAGTGCATATCTTCTACGTATAATTCAACTACCTCTTCGAGTGATGGTACATCATCCCCACATAACACTGACGGGACTAATCCCAATAGCCTTGATGAAAGCACCGATAAATCGGAAAACTGTGAGCCAAGCTCAGAATGGATGTGGCTTAGGAATGGAATCGCAACGTTTCGACGATAATGCTCCTCAGGTGTAGCTGGAGGCACGTTACAACGCATGGTCTGCCGACCAACAGTCCGTGGCATGGATGGCATGACGTTGACAGCATTAGCCATTCTAACAGATTGCTTATACGTTCTTGAAAATTCGACTTCTACATCATCACAGAGCGCTGTGTATACCGCTTTCACGGTTGAGATCTCACTGTAAGCCTTGATGATGTCTACAGTCTGCCCTTGCAATTTTACTGTTATGCCAGCGAGATGTGACAAGAAGTGATAGATCGTAAGAAATGTCACAATGAAGTCGAAGGAAGTGAGACTTGCCAATAGAGATGCTGCATCACAGCGACTCTTTGGATCCCAAGTAGCTTCACTAAAATCTATGCCACATGATTCGACGTTGGCACCATGAGCAATATTCTCCAATGCTGTAATGATGTAGATATATGCCTGATAGAAATGAGTATATGCCTCGTGTCTGGCAGCCCATCGTGTCTTGCACAAGTCAAGAAGCCCCTTTCGATGTATAGTTTGCTCTGGCAAAGCCTTTCTAATAATCGATTGCAGGAGACCATTGCGCTGTGGGCTTGCCAGGAAGAAGCAACAGCCTTTAGCTTGTCAATTGTGTTTATTGTGCAGGGGAGGGAGCATGAATGCGTTATTACCAGGTTTAGGCAATGACCACTACAATGAACGTATACAGCTTTTGGTGACTGCTGTTTTATTCGTCGCTGAACACCAACATTATCGCTTGACATGTTTGCAGCTCCGTCATAGCCTTGTCCACGGATGTTAGAAGCATCAAGTCCCGTCATCTTTAGAAAATTAAAGATGGTACTGGCGATGACTTCACCGGTGATCCTTGGCAATTTAAGAAAAGAAAGTAATTCCTCCCTGATATCTTTATTTCTGTCAACGAAACGGAACCAAAGGGCGAGCTCCTCTTGGTTGCTGCTAGTTACCTCATCAGCAAGTACACTAAACCATCGAGCGGCTTTGATTTCATCAATCAAATCACTGCGGATTATATCATGGCCGATGATTGTGATGATATCGTTCTGTATTCTAGGTGAGGCATATTTACAATTCCTATTTGCGAGCCCAATACTAGCAAGGTGATGTCGAAGAACCTCGTCATGCTTCGCAATCATCTGTAGGGCTGCCAGAAAGTTTCCCGGATTACCTTTGTAATGTGTGCCGTCACTCGTAACTGTGTTACTTTCCACGACTGTTTCGTTATCTCCTCTAAGTGCAATGCACTGACGTCCACAGAATAATACAGCTTCGGCAACTGTTCTTAGGATATGTCGATTTCTTTCAATGTTTTTCTTCTTTTCATCGACCAAACGAATGTCTATCTTATGTTGTGGGTTCGCAACAGAGTCGCGCATTGATGCCGATCTAATCATTGAATTTACGTGATAACTATTTCATTCATGTTCCTTCGCCTTCTCGTTTAGTTTGTAAAACATGGTAAAGGGTGTATTAACAAATGCCCCCATCCGTTTCCTCTCACTTGTTTGGACCATCAGTGCACAGTGAATGCAAAAGGCAGCATCTAATGAAGGACTGTAGACCATCCATTTATAATCTCGCAAGTATCTCATCTTGAACTGGCGCTGACAATGGTGAAGGAACCGTGACGGGAAAATCTAATCTTCAGATGGGATGAAGTGGCTTGTCAAGAGATGGTATTGATATGCAACATCAAGTTTTTCAATTGCATTGGTCAACTCCTCAGGGCTCAGAGTAGCATTTATGATGTTTCCCATATCATTAACGAAATGAGTAGACCTATGTTGTCTAATTATAAGGGGCTCGGCAACTTCAGCAGAATGCTGGACACTTACGCAAACCTTGACCAGGAGATTAGGTGACTCATGAGGTATATACCAGGCTTCTAAGAGACGCCCTGAACGTTTACTGGCGACAGCATCTGACAAATAGTGAGCTATATGGTACACTACTACACTGGTATCACAGACATTACTGCAGAGGCGTCTTAGGTTTAGCGGACATAGCTGGAGAAGCCGGGAAGGAACTGTCCATAGTGCTACTATCCTATGGGAACCATTGCACGGTCACAGAACATGAGGTAGACCGACCCTAACCTACATCGATACTCTGGAGCGCGATTGGGGTATTGGCAGGCGGAGTTGTCAGGCTGCATGGAGAGAAGGGATCAGTGGAGAAGTGTGGTTGTCAATGCCCGAGTTCGCTCGATCAGATGACGGTGAAACTATTTTTATGCCAAATTCGTGCGACATTGATGTTTTTTCACTCTGGGTAGAAAACTGAACGTGAAATAAAGTCGCACTGTTTATCTTTGCGGTCAAATTTTTTTTGCATGACAGTGGACGTTCCTAAAAGCAATTTTTAATTACAGGAATACATCTTTAATAATGTAAATCAAATGTGATAATCAAGACAAAACAAGAAGCATGATATTTCAGAAACACGCCTTTCAAAACTTAAGTAATTTTTACTTACATTTATCAGATTAACATACGATTTCAGCTTCCACAAAGTGGTGCTACCTTTTTATGTAGTGACTGTATACGGGATGATTTCCGATTGACACACCACGTAGAATAGGCGCTAAAGCATAGGCCTACGTCCATGAGTATTTCTTTTAAAGATAGGCATTTCCGTCCAGACACATATAACTTTTTTGTTGGTTTCTCAAAAGCTGTAATTTCTCAGAAGCTTGTAAATATGTTGTCATTGTTTGCTAGCATTACAGTCACACCTCTCGAAACTTGAGCAATTTTTACTTACGGTGATCAGACTAAAAATGATTTTAGCTTCCAGTAGTGGTGCTGCCCCTTGTGGCTGTATAGGGATGATTTCCAAACGAGGATTTGAGTCTTGGCGCGCGCCTATGTTTATCCAATCACGAGTCACAGACTCGCCGCGTCATTGACTCGTCTATCGACGCGGTATGTTTTGGGTGGCCGCCGATTCTGGTGTGCGACTCGATAATTTTATATGAATACTAAAACATTCAAAGATGTGTGTTTATAATTTATACATAGTTTTGTAGAACTGATTGTTACACAAATGCTCCATAAATTCACTTTAATTGGTATTTAAATTTGATAAAAAATTACAATTCTCTACCCCGGAAAATGTGGACCTTTTATAATTGGGGGGGGGGGGGGGTGCGTACGCACCCGTCGCACCCCCCCCCCCTGCGTACGGGCCTGTTCAGCACATCCCACATGAGGTACTCCCTGACTCTCGCCTGCATGAATCTATAGCAGGTCTTTACCAACCCATCCCCATGCCTGAAGAGTGTCCAGTTTGGCATTCCTACAATGAGTTGATGACTTTCCAAGCAAATCCAATGCCGGTCTCTCCACACGTCCTCTGGAAGTGATGGTGCATACGTAGATACAGTAACTCCTGATATCGGAGGTCCCAGGGTGAAATGCAAGACTAGCCAATGTATCTTTTTCCACACCGCCTTGGCTTATGCGCCCTGAAGAAAGAGGTGCTCTGTACTCTCCTTACTTCTGCAACCCTCCCAAAGGCAGCTTACAATTTGGGGCCCAAGTCTCCATCGTGCATAAAAATTCGGAAGGGAAAAGCTCTTTTGTCTGCCAGCCAAGCCATGCTCTGGTAGGGCAGACGACAAGACAATCTCCCATATCTGGCTGACTGTTGTTGAAGGATACCCGCCTATCAGGTCCCTCACTCCGCATTCTCGGACAATGTCTATCATCTCCCATGCTGACCACTATGGGGGCCCACAGTGTTCCTGGACAGGAATTTCTCTATTTCAGCTAAATACCTTGGTATGCTCCAACTGAAAGGAGTGTTCTGTGGCGGGTCTACCAGCCCCATCCTTCTTATCGCAGGGTATAGATAGAAACCCAGCATGTATAGATACACAGAGTCCGCATAGCAGAACACTCCTTTCAGTTGGAGAATCCGGGCTGCATCTAAGATGCTCTTACCTCCCTTATCTGCAGCCTCGGGCATCGTAACTCTCCAGAAACAATCCATCCCAGATCTCCAGATAAAGTGAAAAACATCTCTGTTGACTGCACAGGAATTGTTCTTGGACAAAGGCCAGATGTGCACGATGTGAAACCAACCCCACCAGATTTTTTCTAATGATTGACAGTAAGTGCTGTTGGAAACTCCCTAGTTTCTTCCTCAATTGCTTCATCTGCTTGGACATCCCGACATCCCCGAACCAGATGTTGAGAATTTTGGTGGAATCCAGCCTACCACAAATGGGTATATTCGCATTCTCACAAACATCTTCACTTTTCTGTCAATTTACACTGGCCTCCAAAGTCCGTTTGGGATGATCGCGGATGCCCAGCAAGCTCACGATCGATCATTGGTCTAAGGAAAAGACTAACATCATCCATATACAGAGAAATCTTGGCTTGTGAGATATGGCTACCTGGGATAATAACATGTCTGATTCTCCCTTCTCTCCTGTTGCAAAAGGATCTAAGTGGCTGACAAATGGAGCGAAGCAAACCCCTATTTGCCTCCAGATCCTACGGGAAAAGTCTGCGTTGTACTGTATGTCCATTTATCGCGATTGTACAATAGATGTCTTTGTAGAGCAGCCAAACCCAATTTAGAATGACCTCTCCAAAACGCATTTTGGAGAGGACCTCAAACATGTAGTCATGAGATATTCTGTCTACAGCTTTCTCCTGATCGAAACAGATTAGGCAAGTCCCATCCCCTATGCTACACGTAGGCAATGGTATCCCTGAGCATCGCAAGGTTGTCAGAGATACTCCAGCCCAGAACCGCGCAGGTCTGGTCAGGGTGTATCACCTCCTCCAGTACAGTATTCATCCTCTCAGAGATCACCTTGACTAGGATCATATAATCTACATTTAGCGGCGAAATCAGCCTCCAGTTTTTCATCTCTGTCTTCTCCCGTTTATTTTTATATTATCAGGATGATGTTGATGTTTCTCATTGAGTCCACCATGATCCCCTCCAGAAACAAACTATTGAGTTACTGGCTCCCACCCAGTCCAGCAACTCAGTGAGGTTAGGCAGGAAATCCCAGGAAGCTGTGCTCTTCATGGGCTTCTCACAGTACAGGTCTGCATAAATTAATCTCTGTTGGTTTTACTACACTTCCTGACCTGGTGGTTCTCAACATTCCTTCAGCTCTTCTTTGGAGTATTTCCCATATATAATTTTCCTTATTTTCTTGGAGGGTACCCAATGTATCCCACTGCTGCTTTGGAGTGCCATCTTCAACTATGTAAGTCCTGATCTGGGGCTTGAACCAATAACCTTCTGACTCAGAGCTGAGACTGCTCTGAGCCAGGCTGGCACTGCGCTTTTTTCCCCCACAAAATATCCCTCAAACAGCTATGAATTGAATGATGAATTTTATCTGTAGGATTGTTGGAATGGACACTTGGAGAGTCTCCTTTAAATTCACCATGAAGTGAATAAAAAGATCTCTTAAGAAATACCACAAATTATTATATTGCTGTGGGTATTTCAGATTGCAGCAGACTACATCTTTGATTTGTATAGAGTATATCAACCTACAGTACTAACTTCTTTCCACAGGTTTTTTTCCCATATGATTGCTCATTCACTTCTTGACTATTAGTAGGGCATTGTCAAAATCAAATTGGCTGCTATGTTTCCTTACACATTGAAATGACAAAGACCTGTGAAGCAATTTCAAAATAATTATCCCTGCATTGTCAAGGATTGCATCTGCCTCTTTTTTGGGTGAACGTTTCGTTTCACATTTCCAGCTAAATGATACTCACGTTCTATTTGTGTTTAATTATTTCTAGTTGACAATTGAATTATGGTTCAATGTAATTAACATGAAAGAACAACGATTGCTTGGTGAAGGAGTGGCATTGCCTAAGAAAACAACACAGTAGATTACTGTATTATAAAAGTAGGACTACTGATTAATGTACTCCTTATACAACTGTACAGTTTAGTTGCATAGTTCTTCCACCCAAAACTAAAAGATCAACCAAAGCTTCGGGTAAGTATTTAAAACCTTTTCAAATATAGTACATTGATCTATTTTTACATCATTTTTATGGAGTGAGTAGAAGCACAATTCAAAGCTCAGGGAAAAACAGCAATGTTGGAGGTGCTGTTCTGTGGATGAGAAGTGAAAACAGGGTCCTGTTAAACCCCAACATCAAAATCTGCCTGTTCAGGTAGACATTAAAGATCCCATATCAAAAAAAATAGAGTTTCTCTTCATGTCCTTGCCAAAAAAAACTTGATGATTCACTTAGTGGCTGTTTGTGGGACCACTGCTGTGTCAAATTGGCTGACAGATACCCCTACCCCTAAAATCACTCTGCAGTAAATTTTCTAAATTGCTTTGAAGTGAACATGGAAGGCAATTGTTCAAAACTCATTTAGGAGTGTATGGACAGTTGACAAAGAGCCAATGAGAAGAAGGATAGGATGCATAAACGTTCACTGGGAATGGGACAAACTGTTTGATAGAGAAAGGTGCTTTCTTGGAAAGACAAAAAAAACTTTGATGTGGATTTAGTTATATTATGTGGTGTCAGAAGTGGACTGACTTTGGACTGGACAAAACACAAAATACTGCAGATACTGGAAGTCTGAAACAAAAACAAATTGCTGGGAACACTCCACAGGTCAGGCAGCCTCTATGGAGAAAGGAAAGTGAGTCAACATTTCACGTGAATGCTGACTCACTTTCCTTTTTACATAGATGCTGCCTAAGTTGCTGAGTGTTCCCAGCAATTTCAGTTCCATTCTGATCAGACGTCCCAAGGCGCTGAACAGTCAGGAAGGAATCAGAGCAGGGGGGAAGGAGTCGGGGTAGGGGGAAGGAGACTCAGAAAATTGACTGTATATTTGTGGGCGAAATGTAGCAGAGGAAGATGCTAGAGAATAGTTTGAGACCCTAGAAAGGGATACATGGCTTTGGATGATACAATGAATATTATGAGAGAAAGGTGTTGTAGATAGAACAATATACTGTAACTGTTGGCAGATATATGTTTGGCACAAAAAAAAAGGGACTGTGGATTCAAAACTCAATACAGTATTTTGAAATGTTAAGGTTACTCAGTAAAACAACTGTGGAGACCTGAGGGAGCAAATCGTAAGAGATCAAATTAAAGGAAATTAAAGACAACAGAATAAGTAACATGCTTTTGAAACAGGAAGTTTTGAGTCTACGGAAAGTTGGTACAAATAATAAACATAGAAGAAATATCAGAGCCACTTATGAAAGAGCTTAGACAAAATAGGGAACAAGAGATAAAAAGTGATGAAGTGGCTGAGAGAAGGAATTGGAGGAACACAGATGAAGAGCACAGAGTACAGCTGGCATACAGACACAGACAAAACACGTATGAGAAGACATGGGACTACAACAACAACTTCGATTTATACAGCGCCCTCCATGCCGGACGGCATCTCAGAGCGCTTCACAATAGCAGATACTGGAACCGAGTCTGGGGCAGGGGCAGAAAGGTGACCAAAGGCGCGGTCGAAGAGAAAGGTCTTCAGCTGGGACCTGAAACTGGGAAAAGAGGGGGCGAGACGAAGACAGTGAGGAAGGGAATTCCAGAGCTTCGAGGCATGGTGGCTGAAGGCCCGGCCGCCGAGAGTGGAGCGGAGGATTTGGGGGACATGGAGGAGGCCAGACCTGGTGGAGAGAAGGCAACGGGAGCTGGTTTGAGGATAGAGGAGGTCAGAGAGGTAGGGGGTGCAGAGGAGTGGAGGTATTTGAAAACAAGGGTGAGGATCTTGAAGTCGAGCTATGTGGATTGGAACACCCAATAATGTTGATTGTACTCCAAGAGTGAAATGAGTCATATGAAACGTAAGATGATTATAAACTACTGCTGTGTATATTGTTTCATGCCCAAATGGTATGTTGTGCTGCAGGCTGTTATTTAAAGCACAAACACAGCCAGCTGGCAAACGGCAAAGCACCTCACAGGTTCATTATTGTGTGATATCAGAACAGCAATCAATCAATCAAAACTTATATTCATATAGGGGGCGTTTAGCCCACAAATATACAGTCAATTTTCCTACTCTTCTTCATCCTGCCCCGACCACTCCCCACCCCTCTCTTGTCCCTACCTAACTGTGCAGCGCTTTGGTACGTCCTCTCGATGTGAAAGGCCCAATGTAAATGCAAGTTTTGATTGATTGATTGATTGATTGCTGTTCTGATATCACACAATAATGAATCCGTGAGGTGCTTTGCGATGTTTACCTGTTAGCTTTGTTTGTGCTTGAAATAACAGCCTGAAGCAGAACTTGGGCGTGAAACAATATAGAATTCACCCATGACTATGCTAAGTACCTAACAATTATGTATAATTGAATGACTGCCAAGAGTTATGCAGCACAGAAGCATGTTGTTGGTGGAACGACATTTTCAGCTATTAGATGTTTGGTGATATAATCCGCAGATATGGGGCCAACTTCCACATGTTTGTGGATGACACCCAACTCTATCTTTCCACCTTCATCTCGATTCGACAACTACAATTGTCCTGACAGACTGCCAGTGGGCATTAAGTCCTGGATGAGAACTATCTTTCTACAGTTGAATGTCAACTAGATCAAGGCCCTCCTGATTGGCTCATGCCAGTGCCCTGCACCTCAGGCAGTGGCAGCATCAACCTCCATGGATGCACACTCCATTTCACCAAGCCAGTCAGGAACTTAGGTATCTTGTTCGATCCTCAACTGTCTTTCTCCCCCGCAACCATGCCATGACACACTTTGCCTTACTTCACCTCAGCAACATTGCCCAACTCCACCATTACCTCACACATTTGGCTGTTGAAACTCTTATTCATGCATTCATCACATCCAGGCTTGACTATGCTAACGCCAAGCTTGCCAGCCTTCCAAACTCTTCCCTTCATAGGTTGCAGATCATCTAGAACTCTGCAGCCTGTGTCCTCTCACACACCAAGCTACACAATCCTATCACTCCATTCTTGCCTGACTCCACTGGCTTCCATTGATTCATAGGATTTAATTCAAGATCTTGGTGTTCAACTTTAAAGGTCCCCCCTGTGGTGTTGCCCATCCTGCCTCTGTGACCCCCTAACCCCCTACCAACCTGTATGTTCCCTCTGCTCAGCAGACTTCCATTCCAGGAATGGAAGGTCATTCCTTTCCATGATAAGCAAGATCTTATCACGGGAGAGGAATGGCCTTCAATTTCAATAAATATCTGGAAATTATGCATCGAAATTCCAAATATATTTATTGGAATGGAATTGGAATTGACCTGCTTTGCAGAACAGATCGATTTCAAGATCTTATACAATCCACTTAATTCCCTGGGCTCAGGGAATCCAGGGAATTCCCTCAGGGAATTCCCTGGGCTCAGCCACTGAGCCCAAAGGCTCTGGCTCCAGAGCCTTTGGGCTCAGTGGCTGAAGCACGGCATCCAATGGTGGAGTGGAGGATTCGGTGGACAAGGAGAAGGCCAGACCTGGTAGAGTGAAGGCAACGGGCGCTGTTGTGAGGGGAGAGGAGGTCAGAAAGGTAAGGGGGGGCAGAGGAGATTTGAAAACAAGAGAGGAAATTGAAATCGATCCTCTCTGGGAAAGGGAGGCACTGCAGTCTGGCAAGGGCTTGGGTAATCAGGGAGTGAAGTTTGGTACGGGTAATAATGCAGGCAGCAGAATTCTGGATAACCTGGATTTTATGAAAGGTAGCAGAGGGGAGACCGGTGAGGTGGGTATTGGAATAGTCCAGCCGAGAGGTGACAAAGCTCCTGTGGCTCAGTGCTTAGAGCATTTGTCTTGCAAGCTGGGGAGATCACCAAGTTGGGGAGACCTTTGTTCGAATCTAGATAGGTCAGGGCGAAACCTTGGGCAAGTTTCCTTACTCCACATGCCTAATAATAATCCCTCCAAAAAAAACACAATAATAAAATTGGTCATTTCAATCCACGACTGTGTGTGGCTTACTGCTGTGCACAATTGGCTGCTGTGTTTCGCCCACAATTATATACAGGCAATTCACTTTACAGTATATTCTGTGAAGCGCTTTGGGATGTTGATAAGATGTGGAAAGTGCTATATCAAATGCAAGAATTATTATTATTATTATAAAGGAATGGATCTCCAGGGAGAGTACCAGAGACTAGGGAGTAAACTGAAAAGTGGAACTTCGAGAGTGGTGATCTCTGGGTTGCTTCCAGTGCCTCGAGCAAGCCAGTTCCAGAATGCTAGAATAAGGCACATCAACGCATGGCTGGAGAAGTGGTGTAGGAAGGAGGGTTTCTGGTTCCTAGACCATTGGGACCAATTCTGGGGTAGGTGGAACCTGTACAAAATGGATGGGTTACACCTGAACAGGGCTGGAACCAATCTCCTTGCAGGGAGGTTGTCGAGTTTTGTGGGGGGGGCTTTAAACTAATCCCGGGGGGTGAGGGTGGGAAACTGATCAGTAGTTCAAATACAGGAGGGGTAATAAGGAGGACAGGGGAAAAGGGAAGACGGGAGAAAAATGCAGAGGAAGTAATTTGTGCCTTAGAGTGCATGTATGTAAATGCACGAAGTTTGAGAAATAAAATTGGTGAGCTGCAGGCTCAGGTTGCTGCGAGGCGATATGATGTTATAGCAGTAACAGAGACTTGGCTCCAGCATGGGCAGGAATGGGAGTTGAACATTCCTGGTTATAATGTATTCAGGAGGGATAGAGAAGGGAGAAAAGGGGGCGGGGTGGCAATTTTAGTTAAGGACTCAGTGACTGCCTTAGAAAGGAACGAGGTGGAAGAAGGACTAAAAACCGAATCTATCTGGTTAGAAATGAGGAATAAAAAAGGTGCAGTTACACTGTTAGGGGTATACTATAGACCACCAAATAGTGGGGAGGAGATAGACAAGCAGATCTGCAAGCGTATCACGGAGAAATGCAGAACTAATAGAGTAGTGATAATGGGTGACTTCAACTATCCCAACATAGACTGGCAGAATAGTAGAGTAAAGGGCAAGGAGGGAGAATAATTCCTGAAGTGTGTGCAGGACAACTTTCTTGATCAGTATGTTTCCAGTCCAACGAGGAAAGAAGCATTGCTGGATCTAGTTTTGGGAAATGAGGTAGGGCAAGTTCAACAGGTTTCTGTAGGTGAGCATCTAGGGAATAGTGACCACAATATCGTTAGATTCAGAATAATTATGGAAAGGGATAAGGAACGATCACAGGTGAGGACACTCAACTGGAAAAGGGCTAATTTCAATGAGTTGAGGTGGGACCTAGCCAAGGTGGATTGGAAAGAAAAATTGGCAGGTAAGACAACTAACGAGCAGTGGGCAGCGTTCAAAGAGGAGATAGTTCAGGCACAGGTCAAAAGCATCCCCACAAAGGTGAAATGTAAGGCATCCAAACCTCCCTGGATGACTAAGGAAATCGGGGCCAAAATCAAACAAAAAAAAGAGGCTTATGATACGTGTCAGGCTCAAAATTCAGAAGGGAACCAAGCAGAATATAGGAAGTGTAGGATAGAACTAAAAAAGGAAGTTAGAGGGGCAAAGAGACTGCATGAAAAACAATTAGCGAGTAAGATTAAGGGGAACCCTAAGGTTTTTTACCAACATATTAAGAGTAAAAGGTTGGTCAAGGAGAGGGTGGGGCCAATTAGGGACCTAGGAGGAAATCTCATTGTGGAGGCAGAGGGCATGGCTGATGTACTGAATGAGTACTTCGCCTCTGTCTTCACAAAAGAAAATGATACAGCCAATGCCATGGTATTAGAGGAGAGGGTAGGAGAAATGGATAGAATAATTATAACCAGAGAGGAAGTGCTAAAAAGGTTGACGTCGCTCAAGGTGGATAAGTCACCTGGTCCGGATGGGATGCACCCTAGGTTACTAAGTGAGGCACGGGAGCAAATAGCAGGGACTCTGGCCACGATCTTTCAATCTTCCTTGGACACAGGGGTCGTGCCAGAGGACTGGAGGATAGCTAATGTTACTCCCTTGTATAAAAAGGGGCAGAAGGACAAGCCTGGTAACTACAGACCAGTCAGTCTAACGTCGGTAGTGGGCAAAATTCTAGAGTCCATAATCAGGGACAAGGTAGATCTTCACTTAGAAAGATATAGGCTAATAAAGGACAGTCAACATGGATTTGTTAAAGGCAAATCTTGCCTTACAAATCTGATAGAATTTTTTGATGAGGTAACGGAATGGGTGGATAATGGTAGCGCAGTTGATGTAGTTTACATGGACTTTCAAAAGGCATTTGACAAAGTGCCACATGAGAGACTTATTAAGAAATTAAAGGCCCATGGCGTAAAAGGGACAGTGGCAGCGTGGATCCACAACTGGCTGCGAGACAGAAAGCAGAGAGTTGTAGTGAGCGGCTGTTTTTCAGATTGGAGGGAAGTGAGCAGTGGTGTGCCACAGGGATCGGTTTTGGGACCATTGCTGTTTGTAATCTACATCAATGATCTGGACTTGGGTGTACGGAGTACAGTTTCCAAGTTTGCAGATGACACTAAGTTAGGGAGAATAGTAAACAGTGAGGAGGATAGTAGCCATCTGCAAGAGGATATAGACAAATTGGTAAAGTGGGCAGACACATGGCAGATGAAGTTTAATGCAGAGAAGTGTGAGGTGATGCATTTTGGGAGAAGAAATGAAGGGAGGCAATATAGGCTAGATAGTACAATTTTAAATGGTGTGAAGGAACAGAGAGACCTGGGGATTTGTGTTAGTGACTCGTTGAAGGTGGCAGGACAGGTAGACAAGGCTGTTAAGAAGGCATATGGGATACTAGGCTTTATAAATAGGGGTATAGAGTACAAAAGTCAGGAAGTGCTGACTAACCTCTATAGGACTTTGGTGAGGCCTCAGCTGGAATACTGTGTTCAATTCTGGTCACCACACTACAGAAAGGATGTGAAGGCATTGGAAAGGGTACAACGAAGATTTACTAGGATGGTGCCAGGATTGAGGGACTTCAGCTATGAGGAGAGGCTAGATAGGCTAGGGTTATTCTCTCTGGAGCAGAGAAGATTGAGGGGAGACCTAATAGAGGTTTATAAGATCATGAGGGGTTTCGACAGGGCAAATAGAGAAAAACTATTTCCACTCGTGGGTGAATCTGTGACTCGTGGTCACAGATTTAAAATAGTTTCAAGGCGCAGTAGAGGGGAGCTGAGGAGAAATTTTTTCACTCAGCGAGTTGTTCGAATCTGGAATGCATTGCCTGAAAAGGTGGTGGAGGCTGATTCGATAACAACTTTTAAAAGGGAATTAGATCTTTATTTAGGAAGAACGGGTCTATTAGGCTATGGGGAGCGGGCAGGGCAATGGGATTGAATCGCTCTTTTCAAAGAGCCGGCACAGACTAGATGGGCCGAATGGCCTCCTTTTGTGCCGTAAAATTCTATGATTCTATGATTCTATGATTCTATGATCAGGGTTTCAGTGGTTTTGGGGGCGAGATATTGGCGGAGACGGGCGATGCGTCAGAGATGGAAGAAAGCAGGGCTGATGAGGGACTGGATGTGGGGAAGGAAGGATAATTTGGAGTCAAACCTGACACTTAGGTTGCATACGGGTTTGGAGAGTTTTAGGGGCAAGTCAGATAGGTGGAGGAGGTGAGAGTCATGGAATTGAAGACGTTGAAATTCGTGCTCATCCAGCTCCAGCTCTTGATGTCTGACAGTCAGGCTGACAGAACATCATGGGACTGAGGGTCGCAAAGTGAGGTGAAATAATAGAGTTGGGTTTCATCCGCATACATGTGGAAGTGAACCCCATGTCTATGGATAACATCACCTAGAGGAATCATGTAGATTAGCAAGAGAAGGGGGCCAAGGATGGATCCTTTGGGTACCCTGCAGGTAACCGGGTGAGAGTGGGAGGAAAAGCTGTTTGTAGAGATGTACTAGTGGCGGTTTGTGAGGTAGGACTCGAACCAGGCGAATGCGATCCCTCTGAGGTGGATGACGGAGGACAGGCAGTAGAGGACGATGGCGTGATAGATTGTCGAAAGCACCGGAGGACAAAGAGGCAGAGTGAGCCCTGGTCAAAAAGAGAAAGGATATTGTTTGTGACTTTCACAAACATAGTCTCTGTACTGTGAGCAGGGTGACTGAAAACCGGACTGGAGTGGTTCAAAAAGGCAGTGGAAGGAGCGGTGTGTGCGGAGTTGGTTGGCAATAACATGTTCTAAGACTTTGGCAATGAAGTGCAAGTTTGAAATAGAATGGAAGTGGCTGGGGTTTGAGGGATCTAGGGTAGGTTTTTTGAAGAGGGGTGTGATGACAGCGGTTTTGAGAAGGGCAGGGAATGATCCTGAGGAGAGGGACTGATTTATGATGTCTGCAAGCAATGGGCAGATGAGTGGGAGCTGGGTGACCAGCAAGTTGGTGGGAAGGGGGTCGAGGCAGGTGGTGGGTTTCATCAAGTGGGTTGACAAAAAAGCTCAAAAGACAATCCACTTTACAGTACAGTATATGCGGTGAAGCACTTTGAAAAGTCTCAACAGCATGATGACGCACTATATCAAATGCAAGGATTATCATTACGATGATTATAATTATGGATGCAAACCGTCCGTGTTTCATAATTGATTTGAAATTATGATATTGTTATGAAATTAGCATTTGCTATCGTGCCACTCAACTATTTAGATGCAAATTGCCTATTGTAATGGATTGAGGATTCCATTGGTATTATATCAGATTGCCTGTGAATCATCTTCGCAATTAAAATTCTAGGTTTTCAAAAACTTGTAGGCTTTATTGTGTTTAATATGGAAAGGTCAATAACTGCTAGGAAATGGCACACCCTTCTCCAGGGTGAAATTCTTCCAAATTTATCAGCTGTAACTTTCAAAAGGTGAGTGCTCCACCAACTGGTAGTTATTGAAATGTCATTATTTAACACCAATAATTACTTTAAACTACAACAAATTGTGCCCCTATTATATGGAACTCTGTTTTCTTTTAAGGCGGTGTCTGATACCCTTGAAAACCCATCACCATGCTTAATAGTACACAATCCACGTTACAGAGAGTTCCACTTATTTTATCTCAACGGTACTAATATGCCTTTGTAAATGTTTTCTGCGAAAGCCAATTCAATATGTTAAGGGAATTGTTACAATTCCTCAGCAATTTCCACACTTTAAGGTTAATACTTGAAAAAGCAAGGTGAAGAGATTTGGGAAGAAAGTATAATTATGATCAATTGAAGCACAATTACTGTTTTTGTGTTTCGTGCCAGTGGTTTAACCCTGTTTAGTTCATTGTAAACCAACCTTTCCATCAATGTTTTGTCTGCTGGAAAAAATTGTACAGTTATCTGCAAACTCAATTTTCTCCTGCGCACACAATTTTGTTAACTAGTGATAGTCATTCATGGAGTTCTGTAGCTCAGTGGTTAGAGCACTTGCCTTGCAAGTCAGAGACCTGGGTTCAGTTGCAGGAGAGGTGAAACCTTGGGCAAATTTTTTTACTCCACACCTGATAATAATCCCTCGAAAAAATCAACAATAAATTGATAATTTCAATCCATGACTGTTTGTGGGACACAGCTGTGCACAATTGGCTGCCACGTTTTGCCCACAAATATACAATCAATTCACTTTACAGCATATTCTGTAAAGCGCTTTGAGATATCTAGATGACGTGAAACGCGCTATATCGAATGCAGGGATGAAACAAATTATTTTACGAAAATTTACAATAACTGTATAGCATGGAATCACCTCACTCGGCTAACCAGTCCATGCCAGTGTGTGTACTCTACATGAGTTTCCATCAACTCCTTATTCCTTCCAAACTCTTCTTTACTGATCGCTCATCTGTGAAGGTCTAGCTTCCTCTTGAATACATCTATATTATCTCATTCAACCATTTATGTGTATGATGAACAGCAGCAATACTATCTCAAATCCCTTCAGAACATAAATCCTATCCCTTGCCAGCCTGAGAAGATGCTGTTAACTCATATCTTTGCTTTCTAACTATTCTTTCATCCATTCTGCTACATCTTCTAATGCTGTATGTTATCTGATTTGATGAGGTCCTGGATTTATTTAACTTCAAGATTGACAACATCCACCTGGCTGCCTCCTCCTCCACTTACTCCTATCATCACAAGGGATGATATCATCTCCATTCCCATCCAGCCTCTGGGCACCCATCTCAAGCTTCTCTGTCCATTGCTTGCTGATGCAATCAACCCATCCCTCTCCTAAGGCTTTGTCCTACTCCCATCGAAACCGCTGTCATCACTACACCCCCTAAAAAACCCATCATCAATCTCTCCAATCTCACAAATTTCAGTGCCATCTCAAACCTACTCTTCTTGGTAAAAGTTTTGGAATGCATGGTTGCAAATCAACATAGCTAACACCTCTAATTCTCCACTCAAAGCCCTCCAGTCCCATTTTTGCTCTGCCCAAAGGACAGAGACTGTTATCACACCCTTCCTCAAAAAACCCACCCTCAATCCCTCTAATCTCTCATACTATTGTCCCATTTCCAACCTACCCTTTATAGCTAAAGTCCTGGAATGCATTGTTGTCCTCCGCAGTCTGGTTTTTGCACTGCTCACAGCACAGAAACAACAGTCATCAAAGTAACAAATGACATCCTTTCTCTTTCTGTGTGAGCAGTGCTCCCTCTCCCTTCTTGTTCTCCTCAACATTTCTGCTGCATTCAACACAGTTGATCATGCCATCGTCTTTTAACTGCATCTCCTCCCTCATCCAATCCATGACTGTCTGTAGGACACAGATGTGTGCAATTGGCTGCCATGTTTTGCCCACAAGTATACAGTCAATTCACTTTCCACTATAATCCGTGAAGGGCTTTGAGAAATCTGTATTTTATTATCCCCCTTAGTGGGACCACACTTGCAAACGGTTTGTCCTCCCGCCCCCGCCCAGTCACCTGAGGGGTACGCCAAGGCTCCATCCTTGTCTCCCTTCCTTCCATCATTTACATGCTCATTGTTGGTGATGTAATCTGCTCATTGTTGGTGATGTAATCTGCAAACTTGGGGGTCAGGTACCACATGTATGCAGACCACCCAAATCTAGTCCTCCTCCAGTTGCCACTCTCAGTCCATTGATGTCCTGTCAGTTTGTATGACGTGCATCAAGGCCTGGATGAGTGCAAATTTCATGCAGCTGAATGCCATACACTTTGGCTCCTGCCAATTCTCTTTTTTCCTGCTTTTCTGAACTTCTCAATCTCCCCGGCTCTCAATCAGACTCACCGAATCCATGCGCAAACTAGACGGTAGGTTCAATCCCCAGCTTTCCTTTCTATTCCACATCCGTTCCCCAAACAAGACCACTTTTTTTTTTACCTCAGCCACATTGCCCACATTGCCACATTACCTCAGACATCTCTGTCTGTATCTCACACCCAAGCAGCTGAAACGATGCCTATCTCACATCCCGGCTGGACAATACAACTAATACAGGATTCGCCGCCCAGATTCTCACCCACACAAAACTACGGATCCCCATCACACCAGTCATGCCTTCAGTTATGCCTTCAGCCACTACACCCTGAAACTCTGGAAATCTCTCCCTCAATCCCTCCACCTTGTCACCTCCCTCTCCATTTTCAAATACTGCCTAAAGAGCTTCCTTTTTGATCGTGCTTACGGTCACTGGCCCCACTTCCTCTTCCCCTGGCTCGGAGTCAGACTCCGGCTCTGTGAACGTTACCCCACTTGAAGGGCACTCATGCAAGTTATTGTTGTTATTACTGTTTCCATCACTTTGGGAATTATTGCAAGAAAGGAACGTGTCCACGTAGATTAGGGTGTGTTCCACAAGGAAGTGCAACTTCTTTGAATTTCTGCCACAGATACTGGTTGTTCTTGTTCTTGAGAGATTAAATAGTATTTGAATCACATGTCCAAAAGAGATCGTAAAGAGAGGTATTGATGAACGAGGCTCTGCAGTCTATTTGGTCTCTTTCTCCTTTGAAGCTGAGAAACAACACAAAAGAATCATGGCGAGTGAACCCCCAAATAAAGAAGAAAGTCGGTGAGTAGTGAGCAACTTTGATTGTTATATAAAGTGCCACAGATTACAGCTATCACCGTAGGAAATGTTGCTATTTTTTGTAAAAGAAATCATGTACTTATAATGTGCTTTCTGCTCAAATGGTTCTGGCCTGTTTGACCAAGTTTATGTTGCTCTGCCTTGTGCGCTGTCACTGTCAAATGCTCTGGGATGCTACCCTATGTGAGGAAATCTACATAAGGTTGTTTCTGTTGTTGCTACAAACATTGGGGTGAAATCCGAATGTTTCAGTATTCCTCAACATAATTGTCACAAGGAATTAAATTGGCAGTAGCTGTTGCAGTGGGAGCAAGTAGACTTTTAGCTATAGTAATTTAACATTAATTTGGTGTATTCTATCAAAATGTTTCATTAACACAACAACTTAGATTACATAGTGCCCTCCACGCCGGACGGTGTCTCAGAGCGCTTCACAGTTAGCAGATCACAGTAGCCCCACATCCGCACTATGACCAGTACTGTCTTCCAACACCTTTGCAACAACGACAGACTCCGCCACTGCCTCACCCCTCAGGCTGCCGAAACCCTAGTCCATGCATATGTCACATCAATGCTGTAATTCACTCCTATACTATGGAAACTCCGTCGTTGGCCTTCCTGATTCTTCCCTTTACAAGCTGCAGATCATCCCGGCCTTTGCAGCTCGTGTCCTCACCCACACTATGCTCCGCGACCACATCGCCCACCCAACTCTCTCCTGCCCCTCCCCTCTACTCTGCCCCTCTCCCTTGCTTGAGTTCCGATCTGACTGTTCAGCGCCTTGGGGCATCCTCCCGACAAGAAGGGCGCTCTAGAAAAAAAATAATTTTATTGTTGTTGTTATATAGGGGGGAAATATGGGACATTTCAAACAATATGGTGTGCTATTTATCTCACTGAACAGAAGGGATTAGAGTGGCCACTTTCTTGGTAGAAAATTTCTGTTTGCGTGAATCTGTTATGAAAGGGCATATATTTCAAACCCTTCCCCAGTTTAAATGTATCACAAAAGTTATTTATTCTTAGTGATGTCATTAGTGACACCTGAAGGGTCATTATTGGATAATTTATACATACGTATAAATTAAATAATAATAATCCTTGCATTTGATTTCTCGCCTTATCGCATCTTGGAGACATCTCAGAGCACTTCACAGAATGCAAAGAAGCAAATAGGTTCTATTCCCCTGTCTGGTCCCTCCATAGCCTGCTTCGTGTCCTTTCATGACCCACACCCGTGTCCCACTATAGGCAGATAGCTTACCAGTTGGCTCAGTTTGTACAAACACACGATCAAAGTGGAAAGTCTTTGGAGGCAAGACTTTGAAACAGACATTCCTTTACGTGCTTGGTGATACGTATTGTTAGTACGAAGTTCTGCCAAATATTCATCCTGCTTGTAATGTGTTCTATTAACACAGGTTATTCTGTTTCGTCCTGCATGTTACATAACAAGCAATTTACTGCTTGACTTCCATTCAAAAAGAGTAATTGACAAAAATCTATGTTTAACATATGCTATTTTAGTTCCTTATGCATCATAGAGATTTAGATTGCGCTTTGGGACGTCGATAAGATGTGAAAAGCGCTATATCAAATGCAAGGATTATTATTATTTATTATTATACATAGGGCTGTTCTGGAGTTGTCAACCTTTATTGAGCTGTACCAACTTTTTGAGGTTGTTGAATACTATAATATACTATAATACAATTTACATTTGTATAGCTCCTGTTACATTGGAAGGATGTCTCAATGTGCTCAACCTTGTTGGCTCAGAACACATGATAGGGTCAAGGAGGAGAAAATTGTCTGAAAGCTTGGTTCAAGTAATAGTAGTATGTTTTGAGGTGGGCCTTGAACGAGGTGAGGGACGGAGCGAGTCAGAGATGTTGTATTTGATCTAAAACGAAGCTGATCAAAATTGGATTTATTATTTGAAGTGCAATCTCATACAAGTGATTTAATTTATTAACTATTATTTTTACACAGGAAACTATGGGATCAATACATCACCACTTCAGTGAATGTTGAGGAAGAAACCAAACAGATGCACACGTTTGTATTACAGACATTTTGCCACATAGCTCTTGGGATGAGTGTGCTTATTCTTGCTCTAGTAAGCAAGGTGAGTTGATTTTTTCCCTGGATGTAACACTTAACATGTGGGAACGTTTACCGGACAATAATATCAAAGGCAAGTTATGTAGTTTTAGCCTCACAAGCCTTGAAATTAAAATGCTAAATGTCAAATATTTTGCTAAAAATATTGGTGTTCAACAGTTTTTTGAAAAAACTCAGTAACTAATGATATATTGCAACCATTGTTCACAGAATCAGTATGGTAGACATAACCATAAATGTGCTCCATCAATTGGATAAAGGATTTAAATGAGGGAGAAATGGAAAGAGATCCAGGGGTAGCAGCAATATACAAACCAAACAGGACATTGAGTTACATTGCCAAATCAGTTGAGCATGGATCTCTAGAGAAATCTTTCTCAAACTATATATTGCTCTTGTTGCACCACACCTAGAGCTCTATATATCATTCTGATCACTACAACACCGGAGGATTGCCGAGGCCCTAGACTAAGAGTGGAGCAATGACGGTAATTCCCAGAAATGGGCTGTGAACAATGATTGGACACGCTAAGGATTTTCAATCTTCAAAGGAGCTATCTCGGAGGGGACTTCATAGAAATGTCTGTAATGTTATATGGGATCAAAAGAAGAGTAAACCTTTTGTTTCACTGTCTTGGCATATTCAATGCTTTTGAATGTGCCAAGATAGAAGAACAAAAGAACGTAGGTTTAGAGTTGCACAGAGCAATTGCAAGGGTGACAACAGTTTTTCTTTGCCTGGAGGGTAATTAATTGTTGGAGCAGGACCAGAAAAGATAAATTAGGTCAGGATGTTGGATTTATTTCTTTAAAAAACACAGATTTGCTGTAGGGAACAGAAGAAGGTTGGGTATTCTGGAAGGAAAAAATCTAATGGATCACATCATCCAAACTGGTTTGTTTGGTCTACTTTGCATACTTTAAGTATTGGGGAGGTGCACAGTCATCACGACTAATGAACTCCCCATTGTATTAACAATAAGTCTATTTTTATATATGGTTAAAGGTTAAGTGCATTTTCAGCTATTTTTATTCATTCAACCAATGTATCCAATTATCTTATTACTTGTAGGTTTCTATCTTATTGCTGATTTCTGCCACAAATGATGACTCGGAGCATTTTGCCAACAAACCCTTCTGTTACCTTCTGCTGGGTTGCACGCTACTGTTCCCCAGCATTCTGATCATCGGAAAAGGTTGTTGGAATATTACCTTCAGACCCGAGTGCATCCCCTCCAAGTACAATCTTTTAACGGTAAGTCACTCCACTTCTGATGTACAGCATTAACTCCTGAAGGAACAATTTGATAGAAGATAAAATGAGACCGAATGACCGAGATTTCAAATGGGAGTTCTTTATTCAAGAATCTGAAGTAGGTCACACTAACTCACAGAAGTTCAATTCTGACTTTATGTTTGGTTGACAACTTGAATTTATATAGTGCCCTTCATGTAGGGTAGCGTCCCA
The DNA here is from genome assembly GCA_035084275.1 of Hydrolagus colliei. Taxonomy (NCBI): domain Eukaryota; kingdom Metazoa; phylum Chordata; class Chondrichthyes; order Chimaeriformes; family Chimaeridae; genus Hydrolagus; species Hydrolagus colliei. The sequence goes on along the minus strand of CM068744.1, from coordinate 104,829,401 downwards.
GAGTGCTTAAATTGACACATATCTAGTTACCAGAATGAATTCCTACTTGGATTATTTAAGGAATTCCCCACTTGATTAAGTAAGTGATCATATCACTTTATGTTACTGCCAGCTCTTCTCTAGTGCCTTTCATGAGGGGTAGCGTCTCAGAGTGCTTAAATGTGACATTTAAACACTCTGAGATGCTACCCTACATGAAGGGCACTATATAAATTCAAGTTATTTTTGTTGTCAACCTGCTCCATTCCAAACATAAAGTCAGAATTGAACTTCTGTGATTTAGCCTGTAATGTTTGTTACATGACATACAATATTTCTACATGAAATAATATACACATTTCAATGGAAAAGATGAAAATGCAAAAGGTCAACATTTCTAAATGGTCATTTGAGTACCATTTACACAAACAAAAACTCACTTAATCTAATTAATATTTCTCACTTACAATCATTGGAAGGAAAACAAAATGCATCCATTTAAATTAATCGTGAATGACTAAAAGTGAATTTGTGGGACATTACAATGCACAAATTGACTGCATATATGAGCACAATACATAGTCACTGCACTTTACAGTATATTCTGTGAAGCACTTCTGGATGTCTTCACGATGTGAAAGATACTGGACCAAATGTAAGCATTCTTATTATTATTATGACCCTATTGAATGTTATTGAACTCATTACAATTCTTCAGTCAGCCTGTCTTGTTTTTTTCAGGTATGTGCGTTGGAAGCAATTGCATGCCTTGGGTCAACATTGCTGGTTATTGTTTGTCTGCCACATTTTGACATATTGACAAATTTGTTCATTTGCAACAGTATTTATCTCATGCCATCCATTTTGCAAGTTCTCAAGCAGAAAATTAACCTACACATACATATCGTAGGACCTCTGGTGGGGCTACTCCTTCTCTCATTTGGCTTAATTTTCTTTGCGATTGAACATTCTTTGGATGTAAAGGAAGTACGTGTAGGAGTAAATTTAGGGTTCACCATTTTTTCCTCTGGTTTACTATCTTTAACATGGTGGGAAAATTTTACTTCAAATTGGCAACATCCACTCGTGCTGCGACTAAAGCATGAAATAGATAAATCCAGAAATGTCGTGAATGTTGCCACAAACACAGTCAGAATTATTGTCACGGCTGTTGTAGTTGGAGCTTGGGTTTCTGTTCAAGGCAAGGACTGGGCAACACTTAGTGCTGTTGAATCTCACGAAATCAGAATACTACTTATCATTTTTGCACTGCAGGCAGGGGCCTCAACTCTTTGCTGCTGGTTTGGAGGCATCGCTTGTAAAATCCGTGCAACAAAAATATGTTTTGCCTTTCCTTTGGTTTTAAATACTCCGATTGTACTTACTTGCCTCCTCCTGCTTTTTCGGTTCAAATATAATGAGCTCTTGGATACTAACAGCAATCACACTATCACTGAATTCTGCTCCACTGTACCTATTGCTCTAACTGGGAATAGTTTTATTACCGAGATCCTTTCTTTGAAAATGATTCAAAGCATTTGCAGTAAGGTCATTTCATCAACGCAAGTCCGTGTAGGCTTATTGGGAGTGGCTGGGATCTGCTGGTGGCTTGGGCTCATTTTTACAACAAACTATGTGTGGAGTCAGAACAACAATAGAATAGAGCGGACATCAAAGCTCTTTGTTAGAAGGATGTACGAGGCTGCCTTTGTTGAACAATCCATGCTGCTTAACAGAAGGACTCAAATGAAGATATATCCCAACAAGGAAACTGAAGAAAGGTATGAGCAGATGAGAATGTTTCTGAGTTGGGTCTTCATGATTCTGTTTTTCCAATCAAACGCATCAACAAAATAACTGAGTACTGTATACTGAAACAGATTAGCATTAAAAGGAAAGGAATATTCCAATTTTGTGATGTACTGGTGCATATTACTTTAATTATATATTTTAATCAACAATTACAGTGCCATGAATTGTGATCCGATCTATACCTAAAAGGACTTCAGGACGTCCTCCCGATATGAAATTTAATTTATTGAGTAGGCTACCGCTGATTATATGAAAATGCTCCCTGTTGCTCAAGAAACCTTCAGTAACTTTCAATAGAGTACTAACTGTCACATAATATGAACTGACTGTCAGTAAGGTTCATTAATCATTCTTGGAAACTAAATTTGAAGAAAATGTTTTAATGTTATTAAAGAGCCAATTGCATTGGCAGCTATTTAATCATTTTGCCAGCTGGTTTGAAATAGAGGTATAAACACAGTTCGCTGCTCCACATTTCCTACACTGCTGGGAACAAACCTCCCGATGGTATACAGGTTATAAGGATAGATACATACATATGTATACATAAACATATGATGAAATAATCCTTGCATTTGATTTAGTGCCTTGTCACATCAGAAGGTTGTAAAATCAACTATGAATTTTGCAAATTAACAATTTGCATAAACCACAATAAATAAACAATAAAATTAGTTTAGGAATATTTGAAATGAGCTCCTAATCTATTTCTTGAGTTTTTCATCGCTGAGATTATTTGTGTTTCATTTTTTAGGAAACCGGAACAGGTGAAGATTTACATTTGTGTGACTATGTGGCATGAAACTGCAGAAGAAATGATACGCATTATATCTTCATTGTTCAGGTAGCTTAATTGTCCAGCGCCTTGGAACTTCCTTCTGACATGAAAGGCGCTCTATCAATGTAATTTTGTTGTTGTAGCTGTCTTTGAAATAGATGCTAGTATCTCTTTTTATCAGTGTTGACACAAATTAATGTCAATCATGATCTACTGTAACAAATAACCCATAATAAGAACCGGTAAAATGGGAATTTCAATGCAGAAGTGAACTATTTAGCTTATGATGCCTCACCCATCTTAGTTCCACAACAGAGCTATTATCTACTCCACTTTAATATATGTAAAATGTTCCTGTTTTTTTTCACCATAGCTCTTTATTGTAACAGAAATAGTTTCATAACTTTATATTAATATTTTAACAATGCTGAGATTCTATCCTGCATGAAGGGCATTATATGAACGCAAGTTGTTGTAATGTTTTTGTAATTCAGGACATACCACTTTTACCACACTTTTGGTCGACTTTCACCCTTGCCATTCTTTTTGGCTCCCACCTGCGTTAAGTACGTTGAGATATTCTCCCAACATGTAAAGTGCTGTATAAATGTACATTGTATGATGCTGTATAAAAAGTTAAATACAGTTAAATTTAGTTAAATTACTTTTACTTTCGCTCAAGAAAACCACACTGATGAATAGTTATTCTCAAGTTGAGAAGCAGATTGATAGATATACTACAGATTTAATGCTTATATCTCCAGTTCCCCCCCCCCCCCCCACACCACCCATCTTGCTGCATTAATTCCTTAACATTGTTGTAAGGCTCGTGATCCTGAAATTGTGTGGTTGTACTTGTTCACAGATTGGACAGATTCAAGGCAAAGCGTGAGGGGATGCCACAAAAAAGTGATGACCACTTTGATTTTGAAGTGCACATTATGTTTGATGATGCATTCAGAAAAGTTAAAGACAAGAATTCACGGACAAAGAAACACATTATTAACGAATATGTTCAGTATCTTATCAGTGCAATAGAGGAAACTTACAGGTATTGTCCCTTATTTCTAACCTTAGGATTCTCAGCAGTGTCTGTAGTGATAGCCTGATGAGCTCCTCGAGAAATTAACAAAAATTCTTACCATAACACTCAAGAAGCCCGAAATATCAATAAGTCTTAGCCTTTGAAACTGTATTCTCTTAAAATTTTAGATGGTGCAGAACTGTCAAAAAATTTTACATTTGATCTTAATTTGGAAGCCAATTTACCTCCGTTCTTAAAATGAACTTGTACAATGATGCTCCAATATCATCCTCGAGGTCAAAGACAACTCCGGCTCCTGTTCCTCACCACCAAACATCACCTCTACCTGTTCTCTTCATACTCACCGCCAACTCCAAATGCGAGGAGGTGATGGACATTCTCAGGTCCAAAATTAGATCCGCTCATTTACCTCTGCCCCAACCTCTCCAATAACTCACTTACACCCTCCTTCCACACGATTGACCCTATTTCCTGCCTCATCACTCTTCTCCCTCATTTCTCAAGTAAAACCTACCACCTGCTCCATTGACCTATTTCTCACACTGCTCTTGTCACCAAGTGTCCCTCCTTTCTCCCTTGCTAGGCAACATTGTCAACCTCTCTGTTTCAATGATGCAGTACCTCTCTTAAACTTGTCATCATTCTCTCCATCTGGGACCAGAGCTTTTTCTGCCTCCTTGTCCTCCTTGACCTCTCTGCTGCCTTTGATACCATTGTATACTCCATCTCTCTTCCCTCTCTCACTCAATCAGCAAACCCACCCCATCCCACCCTGAGAGGCACAGCCCAGAGCCCACACCGCAGTCCCCTGATAGCATCTCCACTTTATGTAAAGTCCTACAGCTTTGTGGTGAGAGCACTCACCTCGCATGCAAGAGGACCTGGATTTGATTGTCAAGTTTCCTTACTCTACATGGCTCTGTTCACCTAGCAGTAAGTAGGAACCCGGTTGTTAGTAGATAGGTGGATCGCTTTGTGGGCGCACTAATCCCTCTGAAAAAAATCAATAATGTGGTCACTCAATTCACCACTGTTTGTGGGACACTGTTGTGTGGAATTAGTTGCCATGTATCATCTTCAAAATCCACAGTCAATTCACTTTACAGTATATTTTCTGAAGTTCTTTGAGATGTCTTGAATTCGTGATCTGGCCCTATATCAAATGCAAGTATTATTACTATTTATCACGGTCTCCCACCCTGCTTCACCTCCATGTTTCTGTCCTTTCTTAGTTTGCTTCCCAACCCTCTCCCCGTCCAGTCACTCACGTGCCTCACCTGCCCCAACTTTAGTGGGCAAGCTTTCAGCCTCAATCTGTATCCTGCAGTCCCTGCACATCATTTTCTGCCCTTCTCTCCTTCCCTCCCTGCCTCCCTCCTTTTAGCGTCCGCTTTAAAAATGTTGTTTGCAACCATGCTTTTGATTACCTCCTGAACCCCCACCCTTCCCCCCCCACACACCTATTCACCACCTAACCAGCTTTCCTCAACCCAATTTAGGCTCCCTGTCAACTGTGGGAAACCTTTAAGACATCCTCCTGAGTGGAAGTCACTAAAAAATTAAAATTGTGTTGCTGTTGTTCTTGGTTCCCTACTCAATATTGCTATTTGTTTGTTGCCACGTCATGTTATGTGAGCAAAGCAGTCTCCTTCTCTTCTAGGATGTTTGAACGTAACTCCACACAGCTTTTTCCTGATAAAATTGATGCAGAATTCTCTACGCACAAAGTAATCCCAACTCCTTATGGAGGAAGGCTTTCTTACACAATGCCATATGGAAGTTATCTGCAGGTCCATCTGAAAGACAAAGAGCAAATCAGACACCGGAAAAGATGGTCACAGGTTAGTGACCATCTTTTGTTGTGAAGAACTTTGAGCTGAAATTTTACTCAGTCTTAGCCAATAAGTCAATTTTGTCGCAAAATATAAGATCATGCAAAACATCATTTTAATTTGTTTTAAATGATGTCTTAATTAAAAAGTTGGTTCTATTTAAAGAACCATGGAAGAGTAGCTTTCAAATAAAGACTAAATTTAAGAATTTTCTGTGATTCCATATAATCTCAGAGTTTAAGACAAAATGGCCTTCCAGGTTAAGAATAGATTAAACTTTGGACTTTTTAAAATTGTCATTTTAACAAAATGTTCAATTTTTTGGTTAAAATGACTAGTTTTTTCTGGATATGCTCAAATGAGAATGTCCCTTTAGTGGCTTTTCAATTCTTACATTTAGATTTTTTTGTTTAGGTGATGTACTTGTACTATTTTCTGGGTTGGAGACTATTTAGGAAGTACTCTATTTCCCAACAACTGCATCCAGAGGACAAAAACGATATCCAAAGGAATTTAAAGGTGAGCAAGTTATTGTGAATAATAATCTTGTGGGCTGAAAGTCCAGTTAGTGTTATTTGTTGCACCATTGTTCATGCTAGATGTAGGGTCCGTCGATATGGAAATTTTCCGATTAAATATATCGATGGGCTCATATCGAGATATACCGAAATATCGATATTTTCGGGGTTTTCGTACTGCGCATGCGCGCGCGGCGCGCGCATTCCGGGTGCGCGTGCATTCGGGGCCTATCTTCTCAGGAGGTAAATATCTTTCTCTCTCTGTGTCTCTCACTCTCTCTCTGTTTTTCTGTCTGTGTGTCTCTGTGTCTCTCTCCCTCTCTCACATCCTCCCCATCTCTATCTATCTGTATATTATCACATCCACCCCCACTCTCCACCCCCCCCCGCTGTCCCTCTCTTGCACCCCCCACCCCCGTCGTCTCTCTCCCCCACCACCCCCCCAGCCGTCTCTTTCTCCCTCACCCCACCCCCGTCGTCTCTCTCCCCCACCACCCCCCCAGCCGTCTCTTTCTCCCTCACCCCACCCGCCGTCTCTCCCCCCCTCCCCCCTCCAGCCATCTCTCTCCCCCACCCAGCCGTCTTTCTCCCCCCAGCCGTCTCTCTCCCCTTCCCCCCAGCCGTCTCTCTCCCCCTCCCCACAGCCGTCTCTCTCCCCCTCTCCTCCCACCCCAGCCGTCTCTCTCCCCCTCCCCCCAGCCGTCTCTCTCCCCCTCCCCCCAGCCGTCTCTCTCCCCCTCCCCCCAGCCGTCCCTCTCCCCTTCTCCTCCCCCCATCAGCCGTCTCCCTCCTCCTCTCCTCCCCCCCCAGCCATCTCTCTCCCCCTCCCCCCAGCCGTCTCTCTCCCCGTCCCCCCAGCCGTCTCTCTCCCCCAGCCGTCACTCTCCCCCTCCCCCCAGCCATCTCTCTCCCTCTCCCCCCAGCCGTCTCTCTCCCCCTCCCCCCAGCCGTCTTTCTCCCCCTCTCCTCCCCCCCCAGCCGTCTCTCTCCCCCTCCCAGCCGTCTCTCTCCCCCTCCCCCCAGCCGTCTCTCTTCCCCTCCCCCTAGCCATCTCTCTCCCCTTCTCATATGGCAATGCAATATGGCAGCTTTGCACCTTGGTCTGTGCATTGTGTATAGAGATGAGCATTCAGTGTGCTCGCATCCCCATTTTTTACCTCGATATATCGTTTTTTCGATATATTGATATTTTAAAAATGTCTATATCGGCATATCGAGATGAAAATTATATCAGGTTTTAGCGATATATCGAGATATCGCCGGACTCTAGCTGGGTGTTAATATGATTTCACCATTATAACTGAGCATCATCAATAGTGCTACTTGTGGCACTAACTAAGATATCACCCAGTTAATTCTTGCTCCTCTGGGTCCTCCTCTTGCTCCTAGAATTGCTTCCCTTGAGTTCCTCACAAATACCCTTTCTTTGTCGGACCTTCTCTTCCTCTAGCCCTCCACACACAGCGATCCTGGTGCAGCCATCAAGCTGTTGAATGACCATTTCTCCACAACCTTCAATTGTCTGGCTCCCCTGAAATCCAGTGTTGTTTCCAAACCCACTCTTCCCCCTGGTACAACTGTCATCTCTGCTCACTCAAAACATAAATCTGGACGCTCAATCGTAGATGTCAGAAATCCGGCCTCACGATTCACCTCCAGCTGTGGTTCGAAGAGGTCCTAGACTTCTTCACCTCAAAGATTGAAAATGTCTACTTAACAGCATTATCTTCCCAGCCCCAAGTCCACTTCCACCCCACCCAGACCATCCACATCCCTTTCTCCCTCCTCCATGGGTTCTGCCAAGCCCCCCCACTCCTTACACTCCTTTGCCCCATTTCTCCCTCCTCCCTCTCAACCACAATCACCGAGATGAAGTTGGCTGCCTGCAACCTTGAACCCCTCCCTACCCAACTCCCAACACAGGTAACTCAACACCCCCCTCCTCTCCCCCCTGCTGACCAACACAGTCAACTAGTTTCTCTCTTCAGGCTCTATTCCACTCCCCGTGAAAACTACTGTTACCACTTGTCCTCTCTATGCTGTGTTCAGCACAGTCGACCACATCATCCTCCTCCACCATCTCTCCTCCCTCATCCATCTTACTGGGGCTGCACTCACACAGTTCAAATTTTATTTAACCAATAGCCTCCATTTCATGTTGTCAATTGTTTTTTTCTCCTGTCCCTACTCAGTCACCTGCTAAACTTCCTGCAAAAATCTACTTTGCCTCCTCTAATACCAACTTCAGGTTTGCTGATGTTCTATCAGCTTGTCTTTCAGATATCAGGTCTGGATGAATGTAAACTTTCTGCAGCTGAATGTGGACAAGACAGAAGCCATATTCCTTGGCTCCTGTCAACTTCTTCACTTCTGCTAATCCAAAATTTTAAACCTCCCTGGGCTCTCCCTCAGATTCACCAAACCAGTGAGCAATCATAGCATCCAATTTAAGACCCCCAGCTTTCCTTCCTCCCCACATCTGGGCCCTAACCAGAACCACCTCCTTCCACCTCTGCCACATTGCCCAGAGGTGGAAGGAGATGACCTTAACTGCTCAACTAGCATTGGTCACCTGTTCATCTTTCACATGCTCCGCCACAACATTGGACATCTTGCTTTCAGCCAATATGCTCCCAAACTCTGAAACACTCTCCTTCAATCGCCAGCCTTGACCTCTCTCTCCCATTTTTTCAAATTGTGCCTGAAAATCTTGCTCTTCATCCATACTTATGGATACCTTCCCAAATGCCCTACCCACTGGATATGAGTCAAGCTCCGCCATTGTTACGTGCTCTGAAATGTTACCATGCGTGGAGCGCACATTTCCAAAAATTACAAGAACCATTGTGTTCGCACATCTGACTTGTCACAAATGGGTCTATATCAGTCAAGTATAGCTCTGTAGTAGGTCTTTGTTGATTTTCTGAGGGAATAAAGCAAAAAGTTCTTCTGTTGTTTAGTCAAACTCCGCTATTGCTAAATACATCGACATCCTATCTACTAGGGTCCGTCGATATGGAAATTTTCCGATTTAGATATATCAATGGGCTCATATCGAGATATACCAAAATATCGATATTTTCGGGTTTTTCGTACTGCGCATGCGCGCGTGGCACGCGCATTCGGGGTGTGCGCGTATTCGGGGCCTATCTCCTCATGAGGTAAATATCTTTCTCTCTTTGTGTCTCTCACACTCACTCTCCCCATCTCTGTGTTTTTCTGTCTGTGTCTCTGTGTCTCTCTCCTCTCTCACATCCCCCCATCTCTATCTATCTGTACATTATCACATCCACGTCTCTTCCCCCACCCCCCCCACCCACCGCCATCCCTCTCTCCGACCCCCCCCCCCCCCCCGCCGTCTTTCTCCCCCCCCCCCCACCCCTTGCATACCTGTATATTGTATTTGAGTACTATGAAAACAATATGGCAGCTTTGCACCTCGGTCTGTGCATTGTGTGTAGAGATGAGCTTTCTGGGTCTTGTAGTTCAGTGTGCGGCATTCCGATTTTTTACCGCGATATATCGATATTTTTTAAATGCCTATATCAGCATATCGATATGAAAATTATAGCAGATTTTCGCGGTATATTGATATATCGCCGGAACCTACTATCTACATTGAATGATACTATATCAATACAAAGTTATTATCGTTGTTTTGTAGTCAGACAAACTTCTACCTGATGGTCTATATTGTCTGGTTGCATCTACATTATGCTCAGTTTAGCAATCCATTCAATATCTATCACAGTAAATGTATGCAAGACACCCAATTCCATTCTCAGTGGTGATGTGTGTGAGGTTCTGTAAGCAGCCCAGAAGTTCTGGCTCACAGATTGCACCATTGGATTATGGGCTAATTAAATACGGGCTGACTCAAGAAAATGGAAATTGGAATGTCCTACAAATGACTATTTCTATGCCAGGATCCATGGTCTGATAAATCTAATTACAGTACTATAGATGGCAGCTTCAGTACCAACTATCAAGAGGGATTTGGCAGAAGGCAGGGCAAATTTACAGGCAGTCCATAGCTGTAACACCTCGCAGATTAAATTTTTCACCTCAACATCCTACATTCAAATCATCTTTGCATTTTACAGAGAGAAAAAATGAATACTTACATTTTAGCACTGGATGGAGATGTGGAATTTCAACCATCTGCTGTAACGCTTTTAATTGATAAATTAAGACGGTTTCCTGAGTTAGGGGCTGCATGTGGTCGAATACATCCAACTGGGATTGGTAAATAAAATTTTTCCATCTTTACGATAAGTATCTTACCATCTCTTTCAACACATTACACAATCAATGACTTAAATCACCTAACCAATATGTTGAAAACATTGTGAGATCGGCCAAAGGATTAGTAAATGATGAACCTTGGATTTATCCATCCAGGATTCTTTCATTACGAAGCCTCTTGCCAATCTTGTAATTTAGATCCTATCATTGCTTTTGAGGGATTAAAAATTCATTCAAAAATAAAAACAATACTGTAATAAATTGGTCATTCAATCCACAACTGTTTGTGGAACACAGCTGGGCATAATTGACTGCCACGTTTCGCCCACAAAATATACAGTCAATTCACTTTACCAGCGCCTTGGGACTTCCTCCCGACATGAAAGGTGCTCATCATGATTATCATCACATTCCTTGTGTGTGACCCTCCTCTTCGATGATCCCATTGGCAACTCCTAATTCCCCCCTTCCCTCCCCTCCCCTGTCCCCAGCTCGGGTCTGAAACAGTGACTGCCCAGCGCCTTGAGACATCCTCCTGATGTGAAAGGTGCTATACTTGTAATTTTGTTGTTGTTGTTCCTGATCCAAATACAGTATTATATTATTTATTTAAAGACCTTTTTTCAATCAACACAGAAATTTATTTCTAGAACGACTTCCCTTATAACTGAATCCATAAACCAATTACTCTTTGTGTAAGAACGCTCACCCCTCACTTTGTAAGATAAGTGAAAGATTAACTATAAAACATTATAACAAAATATAGACCTTTAGAGTCTCAGGACACTAAGATCATAAAAACATTCTCCTATTTACCTTTCCCCTTCTGCTGAAGACATATGAGCTATTTTTCTATCTTCTTCATCAAATGTAACACAATCATATGTCTTTTTACACCACCTCTGGTTTTTAGGCCCCATGATCTGGTACCAGAAGTTTGAGTATGCTGTTGGTCACTGGCTACAGAAGACAGCTGAACATGTGCTGGGCTGTGTGCTCTGCAGTCCAGGATGCTTCAGTCTATTCAGAGCAGCAGCGTTAATGGATGATAATGTGATGAGACGCTACACTACAAAGCCCACTACTGGATTAGAACATTTACAGTTTGATCAAGGTAAGAGAAGTAATCAGAACTACCACATAATCCCGTGAAATTGAGTCGATCCTCTGAGGTTATCTTGGTACTCTTCTTCCTGAATCAGGGAAATTTGCGGTACTCCAATGGCCTAGCTAGCCTCCTTGTTATAATAATAATAATAATAATACCACTTATTAATCCTCATACGCCATTTGTTGAAGACACACTGGAACAACAACAAAATTACATTTATAGAGCGCCTTTCACATTGGGAGGACGTCCCAAGGCGCTGAACAGTTAGGTCGGGATCCAAGCAAGGGAGAGAGGCAGCGTAGAGGGGAGGGGTGGCAGAGAGCTAGGAGGGGAGGGAGAGTTGGGAGGGCAACAGAAGGCACAGTCGAAGAGGAGGGTCTTGAGATCGCCCCCTCCCTGGCCTCCTTCAAGTTTCACCTCAAGACTCTCTCCTCTTCAATGGACCCATTGGTAATTCGTAATCCCCCTCCCACTCCCCCAGTACTCACTCAGGTCTGAAGCAGTAACTGTCCTCCTGACATGAAAGGCATTATACAAATGTAATTTTGTTGTTGTTGATGCTGCAGTTGGCTTTGGAAAAAACCACAAGAGCTAGCAAGTGACCCTTGTCAGAAATTGCACACATCATATCATTTCAAGAGAGCACTGGTATTGAGGCTTTTGCATTGAGGTCTCCAAGGGCAATTTACTCCACATAATGATAAGCATGCTAAACATGAGGAGAAAATTAGAATAAAAAGGGAAAATATTTCTAAATATCACATGGAACCAAAAGGATTTGATGTTGTAAAACAGTCTCAGCTTTGTCCAATTCCCCCTTCCGCAACATCGCTTGGCTCCACCACTGTTTCACACTACAGGCACTGAATCCCTCACACAGAGAATAGCAACAACCAGATTCAATTACGCAAACTCACTGCTTTTAGGCCTCCTAAAATCTTCCCTTCATATGATGCAGATCATCCAGAATTCTGCAGCCTCTCCTGCACCAGGTTCCATGACTGTATCATCCCCACCCTCGCCTGACTCCAGTGGCCTTCCCATCATACAGAAGATACAGTTCAATATCCTGGTCCTTATTTTCCATCCATGGCCTCGCTCCACCCTGCCTCTGTGACTTCCTAACCCCTTATCAAACTAACTGCTCCATCCGCTCAGCGGGCTCCAGCCTGCTTCACGTTCCTCTACCTTGGCTGGCCCACCGTTGGTGGGTGGGCCTGCTGCCACAACCCTCTGGAAACTCCATCCCACTATCCCTCTGCCTCTCCCCTTCCATTGCCTCCTTCAAGACCCTCCTCTTCAACCGTGCATTCAGTCTCCCTTCTGTCCAACACCCTCCCTGATCACGACACCCATCTTAGGTTCAAAATACTGATTGTCCAGTGCCTTGGGAGGTCTTCCCAATATGAAAAGTGCTATACAAACGCAATTTTTGTTGTATGTTTTCAATAGGTGTCTTGTCTATCTCCAATGTGTAAAACATAGGGATTTTATGTATTGGTGGAATATGTACGTAGAGCAAAATGTCTAGTTAAGCTGGTGATGGGTTTCCACAAGAGTTGGACACCCAATTGACTAAACATAGTAATAATAATAATGTGTTTCACAGGTGAAGACAGGTGGCTTTGTCTTTTAATGCTGCAGCAAGGTTGGCGTATAGAGTACTGCGCAGGTTCAGATTCATATACCAACGCACCACAAGAGTTCAAAGAATTCTTCAACCAACGGCGACGCTGGGATCCATCAAAATTAGCAAATACCATCGACCTGCTAGCCAGTGGATCCGCAACTGCAAAGAGAAATCCATGCATCTCGAGACCTTATCTTTTATACCAGCTAGTATATATGGCAGCTACTCTTGTAGCACCAGCTACTGTTTGTTTGATGGTAGCGGGTAAGATTTTTTTCATTTTATAACATATATATTTATATCCAGGATTAATGTCATTCCCAACCTAAACAATCACTTTGTTTCATTCAACAGTTACCATGACTTACGTATTTGATTGGAATCCTATTGCTGCTCTTGTAGTTTCAGTGATCATTCCTTTATTCTATATCATTGTTTGCTACAACGCAAAGTCAGATACTCAGATTCTTGTGGGTGGACTCCTAAGCATAATATACGTCTTTTTCATGATCTCAGCATTGTTCACCATAGTAGGTGAGTCTATCTTTTAATTTCACTTTTCTACTTCTTTTCTCAGTTTTAGTCTGCCGTGCTCAATTGGTAGCACTCTCACCTCTGAGTAGGAAGTTAGTAGGTTGAAAACCCTCATTGGGATCGTTAACTCACACAGTCAAGGCTGTCATTCCACTGCAGTGTTGGAGGATTAGAGGATTGTTAGATGAGACATCAAACTGAGGTTTCATCCACTTGTTCTGGTGGATGTTAAAGATCCCATGGTGCTAATCGAAAAAGGAGCAAGCTTCTCCCAGTGTCCAGGCCAACATTCCCCCAAATAAAATTGGGCATTCACTTCATAGCTGTTTGTGTAATATTGCTGTGTAAAAATTGGATATTGCATTTGTAATTTTGTTGTTGTTGTATTTGCTACAAATATATAGTCACTAACTACACTTCACAATATACCTAGTGAGATGCTTTGAGACACCTCAATGACGTGATCAGTTGTTGCATCAAGTGCAAGGATTATTATTATTATTTCTATTATTATTTCATTCGCAACATCTCTAATTCATCTTGCTTCATCCATTGTCTATCAAGATATCAACATTAAAAAATCCTTGCAAGGTATTAGTGGCATTAGGTTAAGGCAATTAGAGCATCTCTGAATGGCTCAGTGAAATAGGTAGTAATGTAGTTATCTTATTGTACAATGTGCAGGCTACAATTACATAAAAATGACAATGCAACATAATTTGTAATACAGGAATTGCAAAATATTGTTGATTTATTGCAAATTCAGTTTGCTACCTGAAAACTGCAAACAACTAACATAACAAATCTAGCTTGCGATTTTTTCAAATTTCCACCATCAACAACATCATGTATTTATAAAGTGCCCTTCACACAAGATAGGCTGATTGAGACTCCAATCCAGTTTTACCCCAAACCTCATTCATGTCCTGTAGCTCAGTGGTTGGAGCATTCGCCTTACAAGCATGAAACCTGTGTTCGAATCCAGGCAGGTCAGGGCGAAAACTTGGGCAAATTTCCTTACTCTACATGCCTAATAATAATCCCTCCAAAAGAAACACAATAATAAAATTGATCATTTTAATCCACGACTGTTTGTGGGATACTGCTGCGCACAATTGGTTGCTACGTTTTGCCCACAATTATACAGTCAAATTCACTTTACAGTATATTTTGTGAAGTGCAATGAGACATCTAGAAGATGTGAAAAGCACTATATCAAAAAAAAGCAAGGATTATTATACCAATTATATGATTTACTGTTCATTGTAATCCCACTTTAATTACTGTGATATAAAGTTATTTCATTGAATTGGTTGGAATATTTTGGCCACTGTAGAACATGTTTAATCTGAGCTAATTGTATTGAAGGTTAGAACCTATTCAATGAGGAACTTTTACACACAGCTATCCTTTTGAACAATGTTTCATTTTGACATTATTCATTTTGCTAAATAGTTTTTTTTTCTCTTTTTAGGTACAATAGTCAAAAGTGGAACCATCATCTCGCCGAGTGGAATTTTTATTACATCAATGATGCTTGTTTATTTAATCTGTGCATTACTTCACCCCAAAGAGTTCCATCTTGTGGCCTATGGCCCCTTGTATTTCTTATGCATTCCTGCTGGCTCCGTTGTCTTATCTATTTACACATTTGTAAATTTGAATGTCACATCTTGGGGAACAAGAGAATCTTCAAATACGCAAACTAGCGGCAATACGCCAACTGCTAAAGAAACATTCTTGAAGCAGTGCAAACTGGGCCCCTGGTATCTTTATTGTACAGTTCGTAAGCGAGTCAAGAATGCAGCTGACAAGGAAACACAGCAAAGGTAGTGATTAATCATGACTATTTCATTATTGCTCAGTCCTGTTTAAACTATTTATAAATTTCGTAGACAAAAGCACAACCTGTGTAATGTTAAAATATTTGTTGTTGAAACTAAGCTACGTGGATTGATGCAGAATATAAGAAAGATACATCACATGCAGGAAGAATTGAAGAGATAGAGAAGAGATAGAGCAGCAATATTGCATTAGTTTCACATCCCAATGTGAGTTCAAAGTCCCAACTTGGGGATTGAACCCACAAGCATCTGAACTCAGAGATGTGTTACAGTTCAATGCCAATGAAGTTTGTAGCTAATGCACCATTGATCTGCAACCGATAATTCAGATCGGTTTCAATCACAAAGAAAGATTGCTTGACATTTTGCATCAATTACCTCCAATGATCGCTGAGAATTTCTAACTGTGTTGCTTCAATTTTGATACTTCTCTCTATAGCAGTAAAGTTACCAAAGAGGAATTGAATTTAATAATAAGTAATAAGAAGTATCCAAACCTTTATCTTAGTACCTTATCAAATCAACAAAACATCTCAAAGCATTTAACAGGATTTACTACACAGTGTGGTGTCTCTGGGTCTGCATGCTTAACTTCAAAACAACTCAGTTGATAACATGCTCACAAGTCTTGTTGGTAGATACTGTATCAAATACCAGATTGTTTAAAATAATGGTTACTATTTAATAAAATAAATTAATCTTTCCATTTGTTATATTTGTTTGTGGAGCTCCTGTAGGTCAGTGGTTCTTGCACTCGCCTTACAAGTGTGAGACCTGTGTTTGAATCCAGGCAGATCAGGGCAAAATCTTGGGCAAGTTTCCTTACTCCACATTCCTAATAATACTCCCTCCAAAAAATACCACAATAGTAAAATTGGTCATTTCAATCCATGACTATTTGTGGGACACTGCTGTGCACAATTGGCTGCCACAATTTGCCCACAAATATACAGTCAATTCACTTTACAGTATATTCTGTGAAGTGCTTTGAGACGTCAATAAGATGTGAAATCGCGATATCAAAATACAAGGATTATTATTATATATATGTTATTGCTTTCCCAGGACAATTGCAGAAACAGTTGACAACGTTGAAGAAAATCTACCACTGGAAAATTGTGAGCAAATAGCACGTTAAATTTTTTTGCATTTTTTTGTAACATTGTCGTCTCACAGAGGCTTACTTTCAGTATGCAATAGCAGTGTTATGGGATGTTTTTATGATAGCAAAACACTTGTCTTAATATGTTACAAAATGCATGGTTTCAGTTCTTATTTTGTGATCTTGAGGTCACTTCCAATATTTTTCATAAGTCACCATCTATATCCCATCTCTGATCGGTCTCTCCTGATACCATACTTTTCAAATTCATACTTTCACAGCAATTTTATTTTAGGTCCATTAAGGTGATTTGTGTTGTTGCTGTTTGGGAGGAAAACACTTTTTCTGCTTTAGGTACACAGCGGGGTCATACTTTGTGTATCAGCAAGTTTATTTCCCTTTTACAATGGGACTAAAGCAATTTCAAGCTTGATTTATCCTAGAACCTAGAAGTGTCTCCCACCGAGGTAAGAGAACACAACTGGGTACAATGTACCTTCGGAGCTGAGTTTTTACCTGTTCAACATGTGTGACACACTTCAGGCCATCAGGAAGATGTCCTCACTCGAATTCCCTGTGAAGGAATCCCATTGGAAATCACCATATATTATCGCTCAATATCTATGGCCGAAGCAAATATCATTGGAATGTACTAAACATAACCATTGCCTGGAGCAGCATCCTCAAACAAGAAACAAAATAGTTTTAACTGGTTAAAACCCACCTGTACACTACAGTGCCAAATACTCTGATACACACCTAGGAAGAGAGAACTTATTCCATCCCAGACATGTGAATTACCATGTGTCAATGGCACACTTGGAACTCTGTCTGGTGTGAATATGCTTAAGTATGGCACTGCACAGTTAATGGTAATATAATGTCAAGGTTATGTGATCTTTTATCAATTAACCATTTCATTAAGGCAGGTCATTGCCTACAAGGCAACAGTAGTTTAGAAGCTAGACTACCAAATGTGTGTAATATATTCAGTGCATTGAATTTTCAACATAATTGTAATCCAACTGATCACTAAATTATACTAATACTAAAAATAATAATCATTACATTGGATAAATGATCTTTCTCTCTAGGAGGATGTTTCAAACACTACGCAGAATATACTATGGAGTTGATAAATTGTGTATTTTGTAGGCAAATGCATACATTGTAAATGAACAAGATAGGCTGTGAGTTAGTGTATCTCTTAGGATAAGTAGTGATGACAATTGTGCAGAAATAGCAGAATCGTTATTTTACGGTTGTATTTCGAAGGTTGGATCCCACAACTAACAGGACATGGGTCGCACACACCATTTGTTGAAGACACACTGGAAGAGGTACAATGATGCTTCTGTTGGATTTTAAATGACATTGTATTATTGTCCAGGCTAATACCCTGAAGATCTGGTTTGGGTTGAATTAGTCAGCTACTCAGGTTTAAACAGCCAACTGAATTCCCCATTTTGTGTTTTATTTCTCAATTGTTGCTTAGAATTGCCATCAAAAATAATGATTTATCCCGACCATAGGCTTTTTATATAAGAGCACAGCATTGGCAGACCACAGCTTTAGCCAGCGAGTAACTGAGAATTAAATACCACTCGGTATATTATCTTCAGGAATCATAGAGATAAGAAGGAAGGTGGAGCATTAGTATTATGAGTCTAAAAGACCACAGTAAAAAAAGACAATTGGTGGGTGGAAGGGAGTTGCAGACATAGACAATTTGGATATGGATAAGAAAAGTAATAGGTTTGAAAAAAAGATTTTGAGATGATTCAGTAGCTTGCCTCAAAGAAAACTTAGGAGGAGAGATTTTGTAGGCATCCTTTTTGACTGTGCCTTCAGCCACTCTCCTACCTCTCTGCCCTTCTTCATCGCAACTCTGCCCCCACCCCCCACCGTGCTCAGGTCCTGATCCCCAACTATTCAGTTCCTTGTGATGTCCTCAGGATGTGAAAGGCACTTTACAACTATTATTTTGTTGTTGTTATTGTGGTAGGAGAACAAATAGACCAATATTTTTGCTAAGTGGAGTTTTAGAGATTTTGTTTCTATTATTGTCACTGCATTTTGGGGATTATGAAAGTACTGGATTCAATGCAAAACACAGTAGCATAATTCAATGGCAAAAAAAGCATCTTAAATAGTCTCTTGTCTTATTGTAGGATGAAACATTATTTTGGTATGACTTGATTGACATTTATCTCAAACCTCTTCATGAAGATAAAGCTTATTTGGAAAAAGCAAACCACGATCTCTTGACTCTGAGGAACAAGGTAGGCTCTGACATTTCCTCTTTATTATTCACTGGGGATGGCTTGATAATATCGATCGGTTGGAACTATCCTATTATCTAGTCTGGATTCTCGGGTGATGATGCTGTAGTGGTGGATGTTTTCTTAATTATTACTGTCACCCTCTGACACAAACATTACTTATAATCCATTACCCAGTATTTTCTCTGCAGAACAAATATTTTCCTTTTACATTCACAGTTTGCATTTATATATCACCCTTCATGTATGATACTGTATAGGACAAGTGTTGCCATTGTTCAGGGAGGAGATGAACAAGTGTTAGGCTGCCTCAGTTGGTAGACACTCCTTTCTCTGGGTCAGAAAGTTGGAGGATTGAACCTCATGTTGGGATTTAGGCCACATATACACTCGGCTGTCAGTATAATGGAATGCTTGGAGTGTCATGCATGGTTGGAAGTGTTCTTTTAGATGAGATGTTAAATCACTTCACGTAACATTATGTATTCTGAAGTACTGTACTTTGAGGTATCATGACGATGTGGTAATGCGTTATATCAAATGCAAGGATCATTATTATTGTTGAACCTGTCTGTTTGTTCAGGTAGATGTAAAGGATTCCTTGCCGATGCACTCCCAGTGTCCCAACCAACAATCCCCCTGATAAAATTGGTCAGTCACTTCCTAAATCTTTTGAGGGATATTACTGTGTACAAATTGGTCAATTAGAGAATGCAGTGAATACACTTTGAGACATCCAATATGAAAGGCGCCATACCAAATGGAAGGATAATAATATACATAGGACAATCGATGAATCAATGAAGATCCATCACAATTTTCACCTATTGTTTCTTTGTAAACTTCCAGGATGTATGTAAGATTATGCTGGTACTTTTTGTTTCACCAGGCTGTTTTCATTTATATGATGATCAATGCAATTTGGATAGTGGCAACTGTCATCCTGCAAATCGTGGCTTCTACGATTGTAATCAGGATCCCAAAATTCCTCACAGATGGAAGTTACGTAGAAAATGAATTCATTTATGTGGACCCACTTGGCATCATGTTTATAATTTCCTTTGCACTTCTTGTGTTGGTTCAATTCTTCACAATGTTATATCACAGGTAAAGATCATTTACAAATACCAATAAGATTATTCTTTTCCTATTTGTTTACATTCCTGCAGAGTAAATGTTTGACTGTGCCTCCGCTCTCTTAAAGTACAGGTGCGTGCCACTGAATGCACCTGGCTTGAATTGAACTTAACGCTCCATCGGCAGATCTAGCTGGAACTTATCAAACCTACCATTCTGCTAAATCATTGTTCAATTAGACAATCTTGGAGGCAAGGACAACCCCAGGCTCTTCTTCTCCATTACCAACCAACTCCTCCGCCCACCCATCCCTCACCCATCCTCATCTCCAATGATGATTGTAAGGCAATGCTGGACCTTGAATACAAAGTTGAGGGGATCCACTCAGCTGCCTCTGCCCTCTATCTACTACCCTTTCCCCATACTACCACAGCCCCCACCCATCCCTCTCTCCACAACATCAAACCAGTCTCTCACTTCTTTTTCATAACCACTTTAACCTGCATGACACTGACTGCCCGCTGCCCCAACCCCATCCCTACTCATCTCCTTACCTCTCAGCTCCACTCCCTTGCCCTTCTACTCACAGACATCATTAACCTCTCCACGTCCACTATGATTCCCACCCCTTTAAAAACAGCCTTCATCACTCTCATCCTTAAAAATGTCTCCCTAGACCCATTCCTGCCACAAATTACTGCTCCATCTCCAACATTCCTTTCCTCCCGAAGGTCCTGGAATGTGTCGTTCTGGAATGAGTCCTGTATCGAGTCCTGAAAAACTCTATATTTGGTTTCCTTTTCTTCAGCACCTGCATGCTCCCTCTTGGTGACATGGGGTCAACTTCCACATGTACGTGGATGACACCCAACTGTATCTCTCTGTCTCCATTCGTGACTCCAGGACTACGAGTATCTGACAGAATGTCAAACATCAAGTCCTGGATGAGAACTAACTTTTTTCAGTTGAATGTCAACAAGACCAAGGCCCTCCTGATTGGCTCCCATCAGTGCCTCCTCACTTCAGGTGCTGACAGCATCACCATCCATTGATGCACACTCTACCCCACTGCACCAATCCGCAACCTTGGAGTCTTGTTTGTCCCTCAACTATCCTTTTTACCCCACGTCCTTGCCATGACCTGCTCTGCTTTCTCTACCTCTGCAATATTGCTCAGCTCCACCACTGTCTCACACTGCAGGTTGCCGAAACCCTGCAGACATGCATTCATAACATCCAGACCTACATCCACAATACAAACGCATTGCTTGTCAGCCCGCCAATTCATCCCTACACAGGCTGCAGATCATCCAGAACTATGCTGCCCATGGACTCTTCCCCACTAGGCTCTGTGACCATATCACTCTCACCCTTACCCTCAAATATTAAAAGTGTCTAAGGGTCTACAATTTACAAATTAAAATGGTGTATTAAATTCCAGATGGTACCCAATTGCCTGGGCCACTAGAAATGTGTGACTTTTTCTGTTACAAATGCAACATTACAAACCTGTACACAGAGTGTGCTCGGCACCGCTACAAACCTGTATATCAGTGTGCTAGGTCTCGGGGAGTGTTGGCATCAAGGAAATGTTGTGAGCGGGAAATTAGCTTGGCCCGGTCTAAAGTGAGCTCTTGGGACAAATTCATGGTAAGGGCTGCACTATGTTCAGGAAACTTTCACCTACAGTTTTACTCAAGGTCATCTCTCAATAGCACCATCCAACCCTCTGCAACTTCAAACAAAATCGATCAAATGTCCCCACCAATTTTCCGCACATATTTAACAAATGTCCCAAGTTTCTGGTAAATATTTCTGCACTTTTCTATTGGCCCAGCCGACTTGCTCTGTGAGAGCTGCAGTTTGGAAGGACATTGCCACCTAGAGTACATTTAGTGTTTCACACTACAGATCTCAAATTGTATCTCAACTATTGCCAGCAATGCAATGCATGGTCAATAGTTATGGAATGTTGCAAAGTTTATCCTAGTATAAAGTTTACCCCATCATAATTCCTGTTCTAATAATGTAGTAGTGTATTTTATATTATTTGTATCTTGAATCGATAGACAGGATTATATTTGAACAGTTTTGCAGCTAACTATACAAATGTTACTAGATAGCACTGGCTTTAGGTAAAACGTTTGCAAATACTGCACTATACAATATACGACTGCGATTTTACTGCGAAATACACTATGTGCTGCACATGCACAAAAAAGATACACCAAATACGATTGCAATTTTACCGCGGAATACATAATGTACTGCGCATGTGCAAATAAGATGCGCCAAATTTGGGGGTCGTTAAAACAAAACCAGATGTCGTATATCGATAAAAAGGTGTTCCAAAATTATCTTAGTTGAATAGAAACAATGTGAATAGAAGCATCGGAAATCGGGGGTTTACCTGTACTGCATATTCTTGGATCAAACTTTCTAGTGAATCTTTATTGTATATTTCTATTTACATTGCAGAATCTATACATTAATCCATTTGCTATCACATGCTGGAACAGAATCATTTCCAAAGCAAAGTGACGATTATCCACTAGTCCAAACAAAGTAAGATTTTTTTTGTTAACCAGTGAACATTCATCAAATGTGCACAACTTATTAGCCGTTCTTGAATCTGTCCTGTTGAATTGTGTATTCAGGCATTTATATCAACCGGGCTCAGTTGGTAGCACTCTCTTCTTTGAGTCAAGAGATCTGTGGATTCTAAGTCTCAAGTCAAGACTTCCAGCTCTGTGTCCAGGCTGACACTCCAGTGTAATTCTGGGGGGAAGGGCAGCATTATAGAGGTATTGTCCGGGTGGAGAGAAGATGGTTTTATTTTTATATCCTGTTGAACAATTGATCATTTACTCTATTCCTGTGTGTTTGATCTTTCTGCATGTTAATTGGCTGCCACATTTGCCTACATTGCTCCTGAAGCTTACAATCTTCCAGGATGTTAAAAGGCTCTAGTTCCGATCCATAAAATTCAAACTAAATTGATGATAATACTGTAGAGTCTTCTGGCTTGGTTCATTCACAATGGTCCTTTCCTACTCTAAAAATAATCAATCTTCAGTTCATCGGGACAGTGCATAAGGCACTTTCTGTATAGTGTGTATATGTAGGCATATGAGAGGACTTTTTATGTTTCCATGGTAAAAAAAAACTGTGAGTGACGCAAAGTGTGTTAGATGATATTATGAAAAGATAAACCAATGTATCACCATTGCTAGCAACTGAAACACATTGAATACATGAGTATCCATCCTCTACTAAAGCCAAACCTCAAACAAAACCTTTTTTCTCTCACCCAAGTTTACCAAACATTACCAAATATTTTCTCTTTATTGTTGAATTTGGTTGACGGAGGAATTTGTCAGGATATCAGGTGAACTCCCTGACCTCCTTGAAAATGCAATCTAACCTGTCTTCAACAACCACGCAAAATTGGTCACTGTATAAGGGTGACGTCTGAGTAGGGGTTTGCTGGTGTCCTGGTTATCTGGGATGTTTCACAGTTGTTGTTAACAGGGGTTTGTTGAATGGAAGTGGTTCCTGAATAGGTTTGTCTGTAATGTTATACAACAGCATAATTTTGGTTGTTGTGCAATGTTAAGCAATATACAACCATCGGAAAAAACTGATATGCAAAAGATACACATTTAAGTAAAAAACTATGGGAAACCTCATTGAACTAATTACTCAACCTTTGTAAGGTTGAGGAATTAGTGCCAGAGACCAGTTGATAATTAACACATCACTTCTCACAATTTTTGTCCTCATCATTTTACTTAATATTTGGAACGCATTACTAAAAGTGAACAATTTATCTCTCATTAAACCCAGTTTTGGTAACAACTGTTCATTTAATAAAGGCATACCATGTGCACAGAAACCCCAGAGTCCTATTTAGTTAAAGGATACTTTTTGTTTCAGAAAGCATCGATCCGGAAATACTTTTGACGAGACATCTACCTCCAAAGTCGTTGATTAACAATATCAGTAATTATTGATACAACTAAGCTGACAACATCAATCAAGGTGCTCTAGAGGAAAAACGGACGCAGAATTCTCAGTGAAAAGAATTTTGCACATCCTTGCTATATTTTGTTGAATATTGCATTTCAATTTATTTTAGGTTTCTTTTTCATTGATTCCATGAACCCGAATTCCATCAGACTCTTCTCAAATCTCTTTCTTTATAACAAATTATCTGATGTGACCTGCAGTTACCCACAAAACACACAGTAACTCCAATATTCACATATTGTTCAAATATTGTTCAAATCCCACATCGGGACTTGGAATCGCAAACTCGAAACTGACAGTATATTATCGGAGATTTTCATCCTTTAGACTTTAAACCAAGGACCCATGTGCTGTAAAGGTAGATGTTAAAGATCCCATGGCACTATTCAAAATGAGAAGGAAGTTTCTCCTGGTGTCCCGGCCTACATTCCCCCAGATAAAGCTGATGGCTGTTTGGGGGATAATGCGTAAATTGTCTAATGCACCTGACCACAAAATATGGTCACTACATTTTACAGTAAATACTGTGATGCACATTGAGATATCTAATTGATAAGGTGCAATTTCAAATGCAAGGATTATTATTATTGATATGAATATTGAATTAACTTGAATCACCAGAGATCCAGTCCATCATTTCAGTCCATGACTGTTTGTGAGACACTGCTGTGTACAATTGGTGGCCATCCTTCGCCCACAAATAAACAGTTGATTCACTTTACAATATATTCTGTAAAGCACTTTGAGACGTCTAGAAGCACTATGTCAAATATAAGGATTATTATTATTTAAATGTTTCATTCATTATTAGCAAAATAATGTGTACGGATTCTATAATTAATGTATTAGATATTATTTCAAAGTATAACTGTGAAAGTTTTTTAAAATTAATCTGTATATTAGCGCCTTGAGAAGCCCTCCTGACATGAAAGGCGCTCTATAAATGTAATTTTGTTGTTGTTGTTGTACATATATAGAGTTAGAATATCCATAATCCTTTAATAATGACTAGTTTAGCTTTGCTGGACCGGTCAAGGTCAGCTATTGATTACATTCCATATTTTCCTGGGAAGATATTCACTGGTCTGAGATAATGAACAATTGGGTCCTTGAGCATGGATGTATGAACAATGGACCATTACTGATTTGATTTAATAAAACTTCATTAATTGCACAAGATTTGTGTCAGTCTTTACTTCACCGCAAGGTTAAATTGGACGCACCTTACAAATGCTCCAAATCTCCCAGCAACATGTGAATGGGCAAGAACATCAAGATGAACCTCATCAATTGTGGCAGACAACCCTTGTTAAAATCAGTTGGAAAATGGGAGAGATTTACACACGTAACTGAGAATGTCACTCAATTTACCAAAAGCAAGAAATCAAAAATGTTACAAGCAGCCAGATGATCAAAATAACACCACTTCAAGATCATAATTATTACCACTTCACAGTGTTTCTGACACTATCTAAATGCTGCATTTGTTATAATATGTAATAATAATCCTTGCGTTTGATATAGAGCCTTATGATGCCACTGAAGCATCTCAAAGTGCTTCACAAAATACTGTACAGTGTAAAGTGGATTGACTGTATATTTTGTTCCTTCTCTGCCTTATGGTACTTTCTTCCACATTCTTTACAGACATTTTCCACTTATATAATAATCCTCACATTTGAGAGGGTGTCTCAAAAGGATATACTGGTACTGTAAAGTGCTGTCATTGTGCATTTTGTGGACGAATGCCAAACTTGTGGACTTGTAAAGCTCCTTCGTTCCCACCTCAGGTTTAAATGCTTGAATTGATTTCTACAAAGAGATTGTCTTTTGGAGACACCATTCAAGATGGATTTTTCTTCCTCATTTGTCCGGTGTGGCTTTCACTTTAAAAATTGGCTATTTTAATTACATTCATACTCTGTATCATATTTATAATATCTCATGTATAATACAAAATCAATTTTATATATTAGCTGTACCCATTGCAGCTTCACTCGCAACAAAAGGATCCAATATGGAATGATGATTGACACACAGATAGGCATTTCATTTTTATCTATACTCAGCTAGGAGGACTCTTGAGAGGACTCAGTGGAAGGGCTACTTTAATATACTTTCTCTCTCTGTCTCTCTCTCAATCACACTGTCTCTTTCCCTCTCTCTCTCTCTCTCTCTCTCAGTCTCCCAGTCTCTCTCAGTTTATTTTTCTCTCTCCCTCTCAGCATATTGCAGTCTCTCTCTGTCTTCCTCTATCTCCCAGTTTCTCTCTCTCAGTCTTTCTCCCGATGTGAAAGGCGCTCTTCAAATGTAATTTTGTTGTTGCTATTTCTCTGTCTCTCTCATAAAGCACACAGTTACTACACTTTATAATATATTCTCTCTCCCAGTCTCTACCTCTCAGTCTTCCTTTCTGTTTCTCTCTCAGTCTCTCTCACTATCTCAGTCTTTCTCTATCCTGCATGGGAGGACTATAGCTCCCATAATAACCAGAACAATGTGGCATAAATTGGTTGCAGAATATGGATGTATATAGATCAACATCGAAGGTTGCATTCTCCATCTCTCAAAGCCAGTCAGGAACCTGGATGTCTTGTTTGACCCTGAACTGTCTTTCCTCCCCCACATCCATGCCATGACCAGCACTGCCTTCCACCACCTTGGTAACATTGCTAGACTCCGCCACTACCTCACCACTCAGGCTGCGGAAATCCTTGTCCGTGCATTTGCCACATGAGCAGTGGTGTGCCACAGTGATCAGTTTTGGACCATTGCTGTTTGTAATCTACATCAATGATCTGGACTTGGGTGTAGGGAGTACAGTTTCCAAGTTTGCAGATGACACTAAGTTAGGGAGAATAGTAAATAGTAGGGAACGGCGATATGGGATTTTTCCGGATATGGATATATTGTTTTGCTCATACCTGCTTTAACCGATCTATCGAGTTTTTATACTGCGCATGCGCGTGCATTCGAAGTGCGCGTGCATTGATGGCGCGCGCGCATTTATGGTGCGCGCTCAGTCGCGGTGCGCGCGCATTGACGGTGCGTCCGCACTGACGATGCGCGCGCAGTCGCGGTGCACGCACATTTCAAAATGCGTGCTCTAGGTCCAGAAAGTTTGTAATGTTGGTGTCAAGGTCTGTTGAATTATACGATGTTGTTTGCTCCCTACCTCCCCCTCTCCTTCTCTCCCTCCTCTCCTCTCTCCTTCTCTCCCTCCTCTCCTCCCTGTCTCCTCTCCCTCCTTTCCCCCTCTCCTTCTCTCCCTCCCTCCCTCCCCTCTCTCCTTCTCTCCCTCCCCTCTCTCCTTCTCTCCCTCCCTCCCTCCCCTCTCTCCTTCTCTCCCTCCCCTCTCTCCTTCTGTCCCTCCCTCCCTCCCTCCCCTCTCTCCTTCTGTCCCTCCCTCTCTCCCTCCCCTCTCTCCTTCTCTCCCTCCTTTCCTTCTCTCCCTCCCTCTCCTCTCTTCCTCTCTCCTTCTCTCCCAACTTTCCCCCTCTCCCTCCCTCCCCTCTCTCATTCTCTCCCTCCTTTCCCCTCGCTCCTTCTCTCCCTCCTTTCCCCCTCTCCTTCTCTCCCTCCCTCCCTCTCCTCTCTCCTTCTCTCCCTCCTTTCCCCTCGCTCCTTCTCTCCCTCCTTTCACCCTCTCCTTCTCTCCCTCCCTCTTCTCTCTTCCTCTCTCCTTCTCTCCCAACTTTCCCCCTCTCCTTCTCTCCCTCCCTCGCCTCTCTCCTTCTCTCCCTCCTTTCCCCTCGCTCCTTCTCTCTCTCCTTTCCCCTCGCTCCTTCTCTCCCCCCTTTCACCCTCTCATTCTCTCCCTCCCTCTCCTCTCTTCCTCTCTCCTTCTCTCCCTCCTTTCCCCTCGCTCCTTCTCTCCCCCCTTTCACCCTCTCATTCTCTCCCTCCCTCTCCTCTCTTCCTCTCTCCTTCTCTCCCAACTTTCCCCCTCTCCTTGTCTCCCTCCATCTCTAAACACAAAATAGAACACACACACACCAAAAACAAAATCTAGAGATTTATTCTCCTCCATTTCTTGCTTGAAAGTAGCATGTAATGTCCACGTGTAAATGAGATCTATTACAATAGAAAAGAGAGAGACAGACAGTCTGACTGTTAGAGTTAGAAGCCAGATTATCACTGCTGTGTGTGTCTGACTAGACACACACATAGAAGCCAGATTATCACTGCTTCTATGTGTGTGTCTGACTAGACACACACATACAGTGATAATCTGGCTTCTAACTCTCTCACACACAAAAATAACACTTACAGCCACAAAATGCCACTTATTTTTATGTAGTCTGAAGTCTGAATTAATGTCCTTCGCCATTGGCAAGCTCTCCTTTGCTATGCAAAAAGTGA
Source organism: Hydrolagus colliei (assembly GCA_035084275.1). Taxonomy (NCBI): domain Eukaryota; kingdom Metazoa; phylum Chordata; class Chondrichthyes; order Chimaeriformes; family Chimaeridae; genus Hydrolagus; species Hydrolagus colliei. The sequence goes on along the minus strand of CM068744.1, from coordinate 104,801,221 downwards.
CAGCGTTCGTGATACTTTGCCACTTTTTGTCCCCTCTCTGGTACAATGTTCTCCTCTTAAATAAAGCAGGAATTGTTTGAGCTGCACTGGCCCCACTACCTGTCGCTTTCTCCGAAGCGCTGGTTCGACTTCCTGCTGTTGTCGACAATGATTTTGCTCTGAGGGCAGCTTGCCGGGCGGGGTGGTGCTGCTTAATGTGATGTCGCAGGTTGCTCGTGCTCGAATCAGATGTCTTAACCAAGACCTTGCAAACTGTACATCTATACACACCATTACTGACTGCATTGTTTTCAAAGTAGTCCCATCTTTTCCCCATGATGAGAAAGGTAAATTTTCAAACTACAATTTTCAGCGATGCGACTTTGTTAAGACGCCACGACTCACGTCGAGTATACACAGTAAAGTGTGCGCGCGCATCGGATGTGCGCGCCCGTTAATTGTGCGCGCGCACCGAATGTACGCGCATTCCATGCTCTAGGTCTAGGAGGTTGCAATGCCGGCGACAAGGTAAGCTGGAAAAGATCGCATAACACTGATAATACCAACAATATTGATATATTGCCAGGAACGATATTAAAAATATATCGGTGTATATTTTTAAAATCGAATCTCTCGATATAACAGTTTTTTTAGAATCACCATATCGGCAAACCGATCTGAAAATCATATCGGGTTGAATCGAAAAACCGATTAATCGCCATTCCCTAGTAAATAGTGAGGAGGATTGTAGCCATCTGCAAGAAGATATAGACAAATTGGTAAAGTGGGCAGACACATGGCAGATGAAGTTTAATGCAGAGAAGTGTGAGGTGATGCATTTTGGGAGAAGAAATTAAGGGAGGCAATATAGGCTAGATAGTACAATTTTAAATGGTGTGAAGGAACGGAGAGACCTGGGGATTTGTGTTAGTGACTCGTTGAAGGTGGCAGGACAGGTAGACAAGGCTGTTAAGAAGGCATATGGGATACTAGGCTTTATAAATAGGGGTATAGAATACAAAAGTCAGGAAGTGCCGACTAATCTCTATAAAACTTTGGTGAGGCCTCAGCTGGAATACTGTGTTCAATTCTGGTCAATTCTGGTCACCACACTACAGAAAGGATGTGAAGTCTTTGGAAAGGGTACAAAGAAGATTTACTAGGATGGTGCCAGGATTGAGGGACTTCAGGTATGAGGAGAGGCTAGATAGGCTAGGGTTATTCTCTCTGGAGCAGAGAAGATTGAGGGGAGACCTAATAGAGGTTTATAAGATCTTGAGGAGTTTCGACAAGGCAAATAGAGAAAAACGATTTCCACTCGTGGGCGAATCTGTGACTCGTGGTCACAGATTTAAAATAGTTTCAAGGCGCAGTAGAGGGGAGCTGAGGAGAAATGTTTTCACTCAGCGAGTTGTTTGAATCTGGAATGCATTGCCTAAAAAGGTGGTGGAGGCTGATTCGATAACAACTTTTGAAAGGGAATTAGATCTTTATTTAGGGAGAACAGGTCTATTAGGCTATGGGGAGCGGGCAGGGCAGTGGGATTGAATCGCTCTTTTCAAAGAGCCGGCACAGACTAGATGGGCCGAATGGCCTCCTTTTGTGCCGTAAAATTCTATGAATCTATGAATCAAGGCTCGATTATGGAAACTCGCTCCTCATCAGCCTTTCCCGATTCTTCCCTTCACAAGCTGCAGATCATCCAGAAATCTGCAGGTTGTGTGCTCTCCCGCACCAAGCTCCGCGACTACATCACTCCCATGCTCGCCCCGGCTCCATTGGCTCCCGAGTTTAATTAAATCGAATTGAAGATCCTCATCCTCATCCAAGGCCATTCATTCCCTTGCCCACTTCTATCTCCTCTAGCTCATTGGTTAGTGCAATCGCCTTACCTGTATTCGAATCCAGGCACGTCAGGGCAAAATTTAGGGCAAGTTTCCTTACTCCACACAACTAGTATTAATCCATCCAAAAAAAACACAATAATAAAAATTAATCATTTCAATCCACAACTGTTTGTGGGATACTGCTGTGCACAATTGGCTGCCGCATTTCGCCCACAAATATACAGCCAATTCACTTTACGGTATATTCTGTGAAGCGCTTTGAGAACGTCAAAAAGATGTGAAAAGCACTATATTAAATGCAAGCATTATTATTATCTCTCAGACCTGCTGACTCCCTATGAACCTGCCTGCCTCCTTTGTTTAACGGTTTGCTCCATGTCCCCTGCCTGACCCGCCCTACCATCAGCCTCTCTGCTCCACACTCTGGAACTCCATCCCACAGTCGCTTCACCTCGTTTACTCCCTTGCCTCCTTCAAGTCCGGTCTCAAGACCTTCCTCTTCGATCATGCCTTCTGCTGCCCTCCCATCCACTTGCTTGGGTCCCAATTTTTCTGTTCAGCGCCTTGGGACGTCCTTCTGACATGAAATGCTTTCGATAAATGTAACTTTGTTGTTGTTGTATCTCACTGAATGGTGGGTGTTTTCCTTTGTCACTACATAGTTACAGAATACGATGCATACCTCATTTTAATAAATTAAAATAAAATTAAATACATGTTTAATATAGATCATCAACGATAGCAGATACCAACCCTCCCCCGCACCCCCACCACCCCCAAATGCCCATCAAACTGCCAGGTGTAAAACCTTTCTGGTGAGGTACAAATCATGTCTCTGTGCCAATGCGTTAATGGATGATTGTGAGATACTGACACACAGTCAGAAATATTGTCTTTATTATTAGGGATAAAATCAATTAAATTGTGTCCTATTGTGTGTTGTATTTAATTCATATTGGAGTGGGATTTCTGGTGTTTGATATAAGATGTGATAATAGCAAAATAAATCAATATGAATCAATGCTTATTTCTAGCCAACCTTACTGAATGACTCCACCCACCCTTCAATCTCCATGACCTGTTCAGCGAGTAGCAATATAGTGGCAAAACACTCATCTGTAAACATTATATCTGGTCAGTAAATTGTAACTCATGCTAGGCATTGAACAGTTGGTATCACTCTTGGTTTTGAGTCAGAAGGTTGTGGGTTCAAAATTCATGTTGAGACTTTGCTCTGCTGAAACGCCAACGCAATGTACTGTATTGATGAGTGTGCCATCCTTCAGTAGAGATGTTAAGCCAAGAACCCATCTGGCTGTTGGACAAATGCAAGAGACAAATCAGTTGCTTTACTGAAAAGCTTTGCGATTGTCAGGTGAAATGGTCATGGGGGCAGCAATTCAGTGGAAAACAACTACACTTTTATAAACTTTGTCAAGGGCATAAATGGAACTGCTGAACTCGGCTGCATGGGGCTGGTATGCTTCAGAAACCAATCACCAGTCCACTCGGGAACCACTCACAGGGGCTCTCAAGAAATTCCCATATACACGGTCCACCCTGCATGCTCGTAAGAGAAATATCTTGGAAATATATGAAATACATAAGAACATAAGAATTAGGAACAGTAGTAGGCCATTTGGCCCTTCGAGCCTGCTCCGCCATTCAACAAGATCATGGCTGATCTTCTCACCTACTTTGATTGCCTGCCCTATCCCCATATCCCCTAATCCCTTTATTTTTCAAAAATCTATCAGTCTCAGCCTTGAAAATGTTCAAGGACTGAGCATCCACAGCCTTCTGGGGTATTTCTTCACTCAGAGAGTAGTGAATTTATGGAATTCTTTACTCCCAGAAGGCTGTGGATGCTCAGTCTTTTAACTTATTGAAGACTAAATGGAACTAGGTTAGAAGATCAGCCATGATCCTACTAAATGGAGGAGCAGGCTCAAGGGGCCGAATGGCCTACTCCTGCTCCTATTTCTTATGTTCTTACTTGTGTTGTTCATCGGAACAGTGTGTGACAGCACAATAACAGGTAAATTGAATATAGGACTAAAATTCCAAATAATTTCAGTTCAGAAACTCATACTCCAGTCATATAACACTTTGAACAGACTGTGCCTAGAGTACTGTATATAATTCTTTGGCCGGGTCCATATGGGGATGCCCAGGTGCTAGAGGCAGCGCAGACCAGAATAATGAGTGAATGAGCTGTGAGCAACAATCAGACAAGGTAAGGCTCTTCACTCTTGAAAAGTCACATCTCAGAGGGTACTTTGTAAAGATATGTAAGATTTTAAATGTGATTGCAAAAGTAATCTTAGAATAATACTTCACATGCTCAGAGAAGAACTCTGTTTGCTAAAGAAGAGACTTTCCGGGGGAACTTAATGAAGGTGTTAACATTTTTTCTAAGGGTTCAATAAGATTAATTCCCCCCCCCCCGCTCTCCGTATCTTCGCCCCTCTCTCCCGATCTCTCACATACTCTCCCCATCTTCCCCTTCCACTCTCTCCATCTTCCCCCTCCCCATCTTGCCCCAACCCACTTCTTCCCCCCTCAATTCCTCCGTGCTATATCCTTCCAAATAACAGTTTCTGCCATTGCCCTGGGAGGATGTTCACCAGAGAGAGAGGAGGGAGCTGAGAAATAAATAGACAAAGAGTGCTGTAAGAGAGAAATGTGGCTGAAATATTTGCTGAAAAAGAAACAGAGTCCAAGAGCGCAAGTTTGAGAGATGTTGGACTGCACTTTATTTGAAGGATGTTCGAAAGGGATAGTGGCCGGGGCAATGGCAGATGCTCAAGCAGTGAGTTGCGAGTTAGTGACAGAGAATGTGAAATCTACAGCAATTAGTGGAAAATGTGGTAAAATGTAGGGCACAATACCAATATCTCATGTGTCAGGGACCAGAAATATAAGCCAAAGAATTATGTTTTGCCCACACAATACCCAGATACTCTTTATGGTGTACAGATCGTCTTTTTACAGATGATTACTTTTTACTCAAATATTTTATTCAACTGTGGCATTCAAGTACACATAATACATTAATATTTACTATTTTTGTTTCAATTATTCTTCGAATATTTACAAAAGAAAGCCGTAATGTATCATTCTAAATTTGTGTAATTGAATGGCCCTTCATAACATTTGTTAGCAAGGAGGCCAACATCTTACTTAAACGTCTGCTATTTCCAGCAAACCCACAACCAAAATGTGGCATAATAAAATAAGAGTTGCTGCAAGTGATATAGTGTGTGCCTTATCATGTCGCTGAAACATCTCCAAGTGCTTCACAGGATATTATTGTGAAGTGTACTGTAATTTGTACACTATAACGTTCCACAAGCAGTCAAAGTATTTGTGGGATTGTTGACATTCCCCGGAGAAACTCTTTTCCCTTTCAAATAAATCTACCGGATCTTTAATGTCCACACAAACAGAGAGACAAGACCTCAGTTTTAACGTCTCATCTATACAGACGGCATCTCCGATAACGGAAAGATCTTCCAACACTGCGTCGGAGTGTCAGCCTAGAATTCAAAGTCATGATTTGAGGCTTGAACCCAATAACCTTTTGATTGTAGCACACTGTGTTCAGTTTTGATTACAGTACTTGCACTAACGAAGGTGCGAAAAACGGCAGCAAGATTCATCCTCGATATAAACGTGGATGAAATACAAAGAACAATTCAAGCCATAGTGTGGTTTTTCTGCAACTACCTGTCAATGTGCATCAACGTTTTATGTTGCCAACTTACACCTGAGGACTGAAACAACACAAAAATGAGTCGTAAAACTATGCAAGATTTCTGGCATTCACAGTTTTTGTTTGATCACTACCGAATCATTAAGAAAGCTTTATTATTGTAATAATAATTCTAAGGTATTGAAAGAAATAGAACATTTGTAATTTATAAATACACTATGCCTTGGCTTTCTGGAAAACAATGCGGTATTCTGGAAGAAATCACACAGCTTGATGGTATTAGTTTAGAAATACATGTACATGTTTTTCATTGACAAATTACTTTTTATAGATTGGGAGACTAGAAGAACATATACCTGAAATAAAAATAAAGTGGCAGGAAAAGCCCGTATGCAGGGGGGGAGCGACGGGTGCGTACGCACCTCCCCAAATTATAAAAGGTCCACATTTTCCGGGGTAGATAATTGTATTTTTTATCAAATTTAAATACCAAGTAAATTTATTGAACATTTGAGTAACAATCAGTTCTTCAAAACTATGCATAAATTATAAACACACATCTTTGAATTAATAGTATTAGTATTAATCTTAGTATTAATATAAAGCATCTTAGTATTAATATAAAATTATCGAGTCGCACACCAGAATCGGCGTCTACCCAAAACATACCGCGTCGATAGACCAGTCTATGACGCGGCGAGTCTGTGACTCGTGATTGGATAAACATAGGCGCCAAGACTCAAATCCATCCTCGTTTGGAAATCATCCCTATACAGCCACAAGGGGTAGCACCACTACTGGAAGTTAAATCATCTTTTCATCTGATCACCGTAAGTAAAAATTACTCAAGTTTTGAGAGGTGTGACTGTAATGCTAGCAAACAATGACAAAATATTTACAAGCTTCTGAGAAATTAAAGCTTTTGAGAACCCAACAAAAAAGTTATATGTGTCTGGACGGGAATGCCTATCTTTAAAAGAAATACTCATGGACGTAGGCCTAGGCTTTAGCGCCTATTCCACGTGGTGTGTCAATCGGAAATCATCCCGTATACAGTCACTACATAAAAAGGTAGCACCACTTTGTGGAAGCTGAAATCGTATTTTAATCTGATAAATGTAAGTAAAAATTACTTAATTTTTGATTGGCGTGTTTCTGAAATATCATGTTTCTTGTTTTGTCTTGATTATCACATTTGATTTATATTATTAAAAATGTATTCCTGCAATTAAAAATTGCTTTTAGAGACGTCCACTGGCGTGCAAAAAACATATGACCGCAAAGATAAACAGTGCTACTTTATTTCACACTCAGTTTTGTACCCAGAGTGAAAAAACATCAATGTCGCACGAATTTGGCATAAAAATAGTTTCACCATCATCTGATCGAGCGAACTCGGGCATTGACAACCACACTTCTCCACTGATCCCTTCTCTCCATGCAGCCTGACAACTCCCGCCTGCCAATACCCGAATCGCGCTCCAGAGTATCGATGTAGGTTAGGGCTGGTCTACCTAGCTTTAGATCTCGGGTCATTTTAAATAGTTTAATGGAATGAAAATAAAAGTCATAAGCCATGTAGTTCCCTTTTCATTTAAATTATCTACATACATAGGCAAACGTTTGTGGACTTGATGAAGAGCATATGTTTTTCCTTAATTTTTTTTGTTAGAAGTCATCATAAATAAATAGTACCAAGACTACGTTATGGGTCGCAAAGAGCAAAATGAACGGAAACGCAAAGCAGCTGCAAAACTGTGCAAGCCCCTAGACCAGTGGATGGTCAAAAAAAGGCTTAGTTCGACTGATGATCAAGAGCCAGCTAAGGAATCGCAAGAAATACAGGATGAGATGGGAGTTAGTGAACCAAGCTGTTCCAGTGACCAGGAAGTTGCCGAGCCCCTTATAATTATACAACATAGGTCTACTCATTTCGTTAATGATGTCGGAAACATCATAAATGCTACTCTGAGCCCTGAGGAGTTGACCAATGCAATTGAAAAACTTGATGTTGCATATCAATACCATCTCTTGACAAGCCACTTCATCCCATCTGAAGATTAGATTTTCCCGTCACGGTTCCTTCACCATTGTCAGCGCCAGTTCAAGATGAGATACTTGCGAGATTATAAATGGATGGTCTACAGTCCTTCATTAGATGCTGCCTTTTGCATTCACTGTGCACTGATGGTCCAAACAAGTGAGAGGAAACGGATGGGGGCATTTGTTAATACACCCTTTACCATGTTTTACAAACTAAACGAGAAGGCGAAGGAACATGAACGAAATGGTTATCACGTAAATTCTATGATCAGATCGGCATCAATGCGCGACTCTGTTGCGAACCCACAACATAAGATAGACATTCGTTTGGTCGATGAAAAGAAGAAAAACATTGAAAGAAATCGACATATCCTAAGAACAGTTGCCGAAGCTGTATTATTCTGTGGACGTCAGTGCATTGCACTTAGAGGAGATAACGAAAGAGTCGTGGAAAGTAACACCGTTACGAGTGACGGCACACATTACAAGGGTAATCCGGGAAACTTTCTGGCAGCCCTACAGATGATTGCGAAGCATGACGAGGTTCTTCGACATCACCTTGCTAGTATTGGGCTCGCAAATAGGAATTGTAAATATGCCTCACCTAGAATACAGAACGATATCATCACAATCATCGGCCATGATATAATCCGCAGTGATTTGATTGATGAAATCAAAGCCGCTCGATGGTTTAGTGTACTTGCTGATGAGGTAACTAGCAGCAACCAAGAGGAGCTCGCCCTTTGGTTCCGTTTCGTTGACAGAAATAAAGATATCAGGGAGGAATTACTTTCTTTTCTTAAATTGCCAAGGATCACCGGTGAAGTCACCGCCAGTACCATCTTGGACTTTCTAAAGATGACGGGACTTGATGCTTCTAACATCCGTGGACAAGGCTATGACGGAGCTGCAAACATGTCAAGCGGTAATGTTGGTGTTCAGCGACGAATAAAACAGCAGTCACCAAAAGCTGTATACGTTCATCGTAGTGGTCATTGCCTAAACCTGGTAATAACGCATTCATGCTCCCTCCCCTGCACAATAAACACAATTGACAAGCTAAAGGCTGTTGCTTCTTCCTGGCAAGCCCACAGCGCAATGGTCTCCTGCAATCGATTATTAGAAAGGCTTTGCCAGAGCAAACTATACATCGAAAGGGGCTTCTTGACTTGTGCAAGACACGATGGGCTGCCAGACACGAGGCATATACTCATTTCTATCAGGCATATATCTACATCATTACAGCATTGGAGAATATTGCTCATGGTGCCAACGTCGAATCATGTGGCATAGATTTTAGTGAAGCTACTTGGGATCCAAAGAGTCGCTGTGATGCAGCATCTCTATTGGCAAGTCTCACTTCCTTCGACTTCATTGTGACATTTCTTACGATCTATCACTTCTTGTCACATCTCGCTGGCATAACAGTAAAATTGCAAGGGCAGACTGTAGACATCATCAAGGCTTACAGTGAGATCTCAACCGTGAAAGCGGTATACACAGCGCTCTGCGATGATGTAGAAGTCGAATTTTCAAGAACGTATAAGCAATCTGTTAGAATGGCTAATGCTGTCAACGTCATGCCATCCATGCCACGGACTGTTGGTCGGCAGACCATGCGTTGTAACGTGCCTCCAGCTACACCTGAGGAGCATTATCGTCGAAACGTTGCGATTCCATTCCGAAACCACATCCACTCTGAGCTTGGCTCACAGTTTTCCGATTTATCGGTGCTTTCATCAAGGCTATTGGGATTAGTCCCGTCAGTGTTATGTGGGGATGATGTACCATCACACGAAGAGGTAGTTGAATTATACGCAGAAGATATGCACTCACCGGAATTGTTCCCACAATAATTATTCAGATGGAAACACAGATTCCTAGCATTATCCTCTGACCAACGTCCATCCACGGCAGCAGCAGCAATTATGGAGTGTGATGATGACATGTTCCCTAATATCTCTGTGCTTCTAAGATTGTGTTGCACTATTCCTGCAACAAGTTGCGAATGTGAACGAAGTGCAAGTGCTTTACGCAGATTACACATCTACCTACGAGCAAGCATGACGCAAGAACGACTTTCAGCCCTCGCGTTAATGCACATTCATTATAATATGGAAATCGATATTGGTAGAGTGGTTGACGTATTCGCTTCAAAGCAACCAAGGCGTCTCGAATATGGAACGCTATTAAAGAATTAATTTCCCCTCCCTTATTTTTCCAAGTATTTTTTCGTCAGATCAGTATTGCTTGATGGGTCACTTCCTTTAATTTTGATTCTAAATAAATAAATAAAAACTAACTACACTATTGCTCACAGTTCAACGATATTTTCAGGATAATGCTGATAACAGGCTTGTAACAAGTGTGAATTAACTGTTTTACACTGATTTTCAGTTTCTGTATATTTTCTTGTCTTTTATAAAATTTGCTTTGCTGGAATATCTGAGCACATAATTCATACTTTACTCTTACATTATTGTTCATTACAGTCCGAAAGAAATTTAGTCTCAGGATAACAATGCAGAACAACTTATTAATTACCGTCAATCTGTAGTTTATGATCATTTTCTCTGTGTTATTTTCTGTGCTTTAACTGTGTTAATTGGATTGTAATTTACTTTATCGTTCGCATTCCTTACATCATCGAGTCGACAATCATGTTTGCTTTTATCGGCGAACACATTCGACCTTCCCAATTAGACACGGACTACCGGGGAAAATAAAAACACTGAATAAATAATGATGCTCTTAAACACCAAGGGCATGAAACATTTACCGTTCATATTAGATCTTCTGAACCGATTAAATAAGACCTCAAACTGTGTAAAACGTCGGAGCCTCGAGGGGGCTTCGGGGGCAGCCCCCAAGCCCCCGGCCATTGTTGGTCCCATCACTAGCAATTCGCACCCCCCCAAAAAAAATCCTGCGTACGGCCCTGCCTAGCAGCACTGGCATATGGTAAAGCATTTTACATGAAGATTGACAGCTGAAGATATATGTATTCTTCTCTTGTCACAGAGCAGCATCTGAAGCTGAGTTTACAAGGTTGTTATGAAGCAGCATCTTAATCCTTAATGTTAGACTGTCTTAGTTGGTAGCAATCTGCCCCTGGGTAAGAAAGTTGTGCTTTCAAGCCCCAAGTCATTATATCCAGCTCACAGTATCAGCTGACATGCCAATGCAGCTTCAGGGTGGCTCTGTGTTTTTGAAGCTGCTATCTGTTGAATGAGATGTCAAAGTGATTTCCTGATTGCCTATTCAGGTGGATGTTAAAAATTCCATGGTAGATTTCCAAGAAAGAAGGAGTTTTTCTTGATGCCCTGCCCACAATTAAAATTGGTCTTTCACTCCTTACTGTTTGAGGAATATTGCTGTGTGCAAATTGGTTGTTGCATTCGCCTACAAAATACACAGTTACTACACTTTCAAATAAACCCTGGGAAAAGCTTCGCAAAGGCCTCCCACATTAAAGGAGCTATATCAAATGTAAGGATTATTATGTCATTTTCAGGCATTAGCAATTCTTCCTTTCTCTGTGATCAGAGTTCAGTGGATACGCAAATACCTTCGTATTTGTGAATCAAATCATTTTGATTCAAGCTGATCTCCGCTAAAAGCACCTTAAAATTCTGGTAAAAACATTGGGATGGTGGACAGGTGTTTTGAAAAACTCCTGCAAGTCAAATGATTATGACAAACCTAGAAAGGAGATTCTTTTTTAAACCAGTATATAATCTTTCATTGAAGATCCAGGTAATGCAGAATAAATTTGATATTATAGATCAAATCTGTTATGAAATAATGCAAATTTACCCCCAGTGTTTGTATTCTCTTCATCAACAATTATTTAGATTTGTGCTGTTATTAATTGTCACAAACAATTAAATGACAATATTGAATGTCTAAATATGTTTGCATGTTAAAATGTTATATTTAGTTAGATACTGCTGGAAGCTTCAAGTTATATTTATTTTTATTTCCCTTTCTTTTCCCTTCTTAGGAAATAAAAATATTGAGTCAGAAGTTGAACTTTTTAAACCAGAGAATGCAGGTGAGTGTGTTATACACTGAGCACTCCACTTTCAAGTCATGCTGTTGTGAAAATGTTCCTTTCCTCTAATGTTGGTGCTTGTGCTTCTACTCCGAATCCTAGTTGTATGTTTCATATTATTGCTGGATATTGGACACATTGCAGCAGGACTGTGATAGCTTACCAAGCTTAATATCAGGTGGAATCGTGTGCTACCAGTGATATTATTAAAATGTATGCTTTATAATATTATGTGATATAACAAACATCTGCTGGGCTGTTTTTGGATGCTGGTAGTCTTCCTGCTTATGCTATATGCCTCTGGAACTTGAAATAATTTTACAATTCATTGGTCATGCATTTAGTTATGAAGAGCGATTACAAAATTGGATCTATTTTCATAGGGAGCAGAGAAGATTGCAGTGAACTGGGCAAACTTAAATTTAGCACTTTAAATTTTTGGAGACTATTGTTGAAATAATTATTTGTTTGAGCCAAGTATCTTACAAGACTTCCCCAAGTCACTGACATATGTTAGAGTTGCTCAAACGTTCTGGGACCTTCTAACAATGGTTGAGATAGAACTTACCATGGGAGAAGCTTGAAAGAGAACTAGGGGTGTTACTTGACCTGTCCAAGACAAAATGGGATGTTCAGCTATACATTAACACCCTGGCTTACCAGTCTTTAGACCTGTCCCAAAATCAAAAATGTTTAAAATATTTCTGCGGGCCTGCATGTAGATTCTGACATTCCACCGTTCCTATCCCACACCAAAGTTGCACTGAGCAGGCTTACCTTCCTCACTGACCTTCCAAATGGTCAGGGATATTGACTTTGACTCAGATTGTTTGCAGCTCGTGAGCAGATTCAAATCAAATCAAAACAATAACAAAGCTTATTCGCTATCTTCTGCGAGTGAGAGTCAAACAATTGTAATGGTGGTATTGTCATTCACCAGCATTTTTGAGAAATGAAACGATTTGTACTTCATTTTGAATAATTGAGTTTACCAGGATCGTAATTATAGTTTACCAGACCTCTTCCCCCACCTCCCCATTGAATCGCAAGAAACATAGTCTTGACAAACTTCTTGAACATTGGGCCATTCATTGGGACATGATGATGGGCGGTTATTATGGCCCTACACAGCATGAGCACAGATCTTGAAGGTATTGACTGAAAGATACAAGCGGCTTCTGTAAATTTAACTAAAATGAGACTTTCTGCCTTGGATGAGACCCAGTACAGTAATTAACTTTGCCATTGTTGATAGATAAAATGACGGTGGAGTTATAACATTTAGTCAGTATGGTGAATAAAGAGTTAAGCAATAACTGACCTAGAAAAACAAACTGACCACATCTATGTCTCGAGGTCGAGCAGACTAAGATAGGAGAACCATCTATGATAAATCAGGAACCCAGGCTGTCTACAATGAAGGATGCGGTGCAACCTGCAATGTGCAAATAACACATTGTGCAATATGCGGATATTTTCCCCGGTGGGGAAAGCAAATGTGATTGAAGGAAAGAAGTCCTCCCCTAGTTGTTATGTTGTAATAAATATCAGAGAAAACTACACAACAAGGTTGTCAGCTTGGTGAAGCTGCGACCCTATTTCCGTACCAGACTAAATGACTGGCTCAGACTTAGATAATAAATGTGCTTGGAGTAACAAAGAGTTTTGAAGTATATTTGTTGCGTGAAAGAAGTGACCAATTGAATTTCAGGAGAAAGAGGTAACAAATAAAAATATACCTAACATTGGGGGCTCGTCCGGGATCCCAACATCTCCGATCACTCAGCGGTGCAAGCTCCAGGTTAGGTCTGTACGGGGATTGTCAGGGACAGGTCGATTCTTTTGATGAGAAAAGAAAGCGGACCCCAGTCGCCGTAAAGGTGAAGGGACCCGTACAGGACAAAAGTTATCTGGGATAACTGGACGAATCTCGGATCGAGAAGGATCTTGGGGAGAATAGTCGCCTGGAGCGGTCCGAAGAGGAGTGGGGTGAGTGACGGGATTCCCGAAATTGGATCATTAAAGTTTTTTTTGTCAGAAAAAAGACTGTCAAAAACAATGTGTAGTGGGAATAGCAAAGGAGGTTGTTGTGTGTGTGTTGGAAGAGGACAAGAGCGACTCCCATTGAGAGACGCATATTCTCCTCTCCTTCACTTTAAAATACTGGGTTTGAATCCCTAGGTGGTGAACGAGGTTCACTTTAACTAATAAAACACAGGGGAGTTGCACTCCTAAACAATATCACGATAGCGCGCGCTGCAAGTACATATTTAGAGTATAAGAATTAGAAATAAAGAATAAGAAATATTTGTTATGTTTACAGTATAAGTTATTTAGAGAAGCATTAAGTAATATACAGTATAAGTGTTGATAAAGTATAAGTGTCTTAGTGAATAAGCGATTGTGACGCACCCGATAAAGCATAAGGAATTTTACAGTATGAAGAGAAGCTTTTGTTGTATGTTTTATGTAATGTATGCACCCAGAATACGGTGATTGAAGCGGCCAGGCTCCCAGCAGGATACTCGGCACAAATGGCTGAACTTGTGGCGCTCACTCGAGCCTGCGCATTAGGACAAGGAAACATTGTTAATATATATACAGATTCGCAATACGCCCACTCTACATGCCACGTATTTGCAGGACAATGGCGAAACCGAGGCATGGTTACCTCCACAGGAAAGCCAATCTCCCATGCAGATTTAATTTTAAACCTAATTGATGCATTACAACTTCCGAAACAATTGGCAATGCTTAAATGTACTGCCCATACCTCTGCAAAGGACCCTGTGTCAAAAGGAAATGCCTTTGCAGATAAAACTGCCCAGGCAGTGCCATTCGCAGAAATACTCATGTTGGAAACGCCGCCTTCTATTGATATAACAATGATTAAAACTATGCAGGATGAGGCAAGCACGCTTGAAAAACGTGCATGGCATAACATGGGATGCACTAAAAACCCCTCGGAAATCTGGGTAGGGGCTACAGGATTACCTGTGTTGCCCCGATCATTGTTTCCTATTGCGGCAAAGTTGAGCCATGGCAAATGCCATGTTACAAAAGGAGGGATGAGGACAATGATAGAGCAACAGTATACAACGTTCGGACTAACAACTTATCTACAAAAATTTTGTAGACAATGTATCACTTGTCTCCGTAATAATCCACAAGGGCAAGCAAAATGCAACCAAGGGCAATTCCCGTCGGCAAATGAACCTTTTTCACATTGGATGATGGATTTTATTCATCTAAACGTTTGTGAAGGAAAAAATATTGCCTGGTTATGATTACGGGTGAGAGTACCGAGCCATGCCCACTACAACCGGGAGATTGGACTCTAGTGAAGGACATTAAGCGAAAACATTGGCATCAACCGAAGTGGACAGGGCCTTATCAGGTGTTATTAACCACGCCAACGGCAGTACGAATTGCGGAGCGGAACACCTGGGTACACCTCAGCCATTGTAAGAAGACACCACCAGCATAAAGAACACGACCATCAACATGGCATGGCTACGGCTTCTCATCCTTGGACTATATTGTGGACTGGTAACAAGTTTGGGAAAAAATACGTTTCTCTTAACTGCACATAAGGCAGCTGGGGCATATAATCAATCCAGTTGCTGGGTGTGTATGCATATACCGCATAGTGCTGGGTCCGGAATTCCGTTACGATCTATACCACTTAACATATCTAATGTGGTTCATTGGGTTCTCTCCCATTGTAGAAATAACACGGTGGAAATAGATTCCTGCGGGGTTACACAACAATTGGAGTCAGCAGGATATCGGCAGCCAAAATTTAAGGGGTGGTTGCGACATATTGAGAATGGGGCAACCCCATGCCCCTGGTTCCTCATACCTCATACCATAAAAGGCAGTGTATGTTTTGAACGAAATGGTACGGGCCAACCTATGGGAAAGAGTCTATGTAACCAGACAGTAATGATTGGACCTTATCCTGGATCTGTATTTTGGCAAAAATATATGGGAACGTTTAACGTAAGTCTATCAGAAATGGGAAATACGACAAGTACGGGCAGCTGGGAAGGTAATTCATTTCTGGCATGGAACGGGAGTCTTAGCATAAGTAATTATAACGGCATTTATTGGGTGTGTGAGCAGAAGGCATCTGAGAACGAGGTAGTTTTAGACTATGGTGATCTTACTAAATATTATAAAAGGAGGGAATGATAGATAAAATGGCGGTGGAGTTATAACATTTAGTCAGTATAGTGAATAAAGAGTTAAGCAATAACTGACCTAGAAAAACAAACTGACCACATCTATGTCTCGAGGTCGAGCAGACTAAGATAGGAGAACCATCTATGATAAATCAGGAACCCAGGCTGTCTACAAGGAAGGATGCGGTGCAACCTGCAATGTGCAAATAACACATTGTGCAATATGCGGATATTTTCCTCGGTGGGGAAAGCAAATGTGATTGAAGGAAAGAAATCCTCCCCTAGTTGTTATGTTGTAATAAATATCAGAGAAAACTACACAACAAGGTCGTCAGCTTGGTGAAGCTGCGACCCTATTTCCGTACCAGACTAAATGACTGGTTCAGACTTAGATAATAAATGTGCTTGGAGTAACAAAGAGTTTTGAAGTATATTTATTGCGTGAAAGAAGTGACCAATTGAATTTCAGGAGAAAGAGGTAACAAATAAAAATATACCTAACAATTGTAGCATTGAATCTGCTTTCTTGATCAACTGTGAACTTGTGTGCTAGCGGTAGAATGACACGTTCTTCTGAGTATCTTCTGAGTATCCTATACTGCTACTGACGTGAAAGACGCTATACAAGTGTAATTTTGTTGTTGTTGTTGCTAGTGTATGCTGCCCCATATTTTGTGAAACAAACAAGAACAACAAAATTACATTTGTATAGCGCCTTTCACATCAGGAGGACGACACAAGGTGCTGGACAGTCACTGCTTCAGACCCGAGCTTAGGTCGGGGTGGGGAGGGAAGGGGTGATTAAGAGGTGCCGATGGGTCAACAACAACAACAACAACTTCATATATAGCGCCCTCCACGCTGGACGGCATCTCAGAGCGCTTCACAATAGCGGATTCCGGGACTGAGCCAGGGGCAGGGGTCCATCAAAGAGAAGAGTCTTGAGGCAGGACGTGAAGGAGGCCAGGAAGGGGGTGAGTCGGTGGGACTGCGGGATGGAGTTCCAGAGGTTGGGAGCAGAGTGGCTGAAGGCTCGACCGCCAATCGTGGGGCGGGTGGGTCGGGGACGTGGAGCCAGTTAGGAACCTTTCCAAATGTGACCAAACTGCATTCTCTACAGTTTATTTTTAAAACTACCTTATAAAAGAACGTAAAAATACAATACTGCACGTGATTACTTTGAATATGTTATGAAGGTGTGGTGTTCTCAGAGGATCTGTGTTCAGCCCCACCAAACCCAAGTATTTATAAACGACCTAGAACACACTGCAAAGTAGGTACATTTGCATTTGACACAAATTTGATAGGTGGGGGAAAGGCTGTTGGAATCAGAGGAAATTTCATGTTTGTAGAAACATTTATTGTGCTCCATTTATATTAAGATGCTCTTCCCATTGGCATATGTTTTTCTCTGCTCTTGCTTTCCCCAAACTCTTGTTGCTGGGCTGCAGTTCGATTAAGATGCACAAGTGGCGTTTTTCATATGTGAGCTTTGTCATTAGATATTGCCAGGTCACTCGACTGTGCAGGGAGGGCAACATGGGTCGAGCCTGATCTTTTCTCACGCAGATGCCACACATGCACAATAGAGGATTCTACAAAAACACTTCTCACACCTTTCCCTCCATTCCCAGTACAGCCAAAATCCTTATCCACGCATTTCTCACCTCTCGCCTTAATTATTCCAATGCCCTCCACTATTCATAAAACACAATTACAGTAATTCTAAATTCTTTCGCACAAAATTCCAAAGTTTGATTTTTCTTGCTGTGAGATGTAAGTGACTACTCTCTTTGTCTTATTTTTTGGATAGCAGATTCCCACAATTGGAAAGGAATGTCTAAACGCCCACCTCTGTGGTGATCCACAGCTGCTCCAATTACCAGCTAATTTCATGAATTCGGATGGAAACTGCGAGAAATTTAAGAATGGCAGGTTTAAGATCATGTGCATTGAGAGAAAAGATTATTGACATAATGTCCGAACAAAACACTGCCCAACTGCTCGCTGTCAATATTTTGAGTGCAGTACTCGATAAATTAGGATAAAATGTTAGGATCTGAAGAATGATTTGAGACTTTCCGCCAACAATTATGGAATAATTTGGCAGCTGATCAATAGAAAGGTGTTCTGGTTTTGGTCCCTGAGATGTGTTGAGCTGTGGTAGGAGCATACAATACTGATGGACATTCTACATTCGCACAGGACACTGCTGCGCACAATTGGCTGCAGTGTTACACCCACAAATATACAATAAACTATTTTTACAGTACTGTAAACTATTTTTCTGTATATTCTGTGAAGCATTTTGAGACATATAGAAGCCATGCAAAACGCTTTATAAAATGCAAGGATTATTATTATTATAATAGTACCAGTTTGGATAGTAATAATAATCCTTGCATTTAATATTGCGGTTTTCACATCAACGTCTCAAGGCGATTCACAGGATATACTATCAAGTGAATTGACTGTATATTCGTGGGTGAAACTCAGCAGCCAATTGCACACAGCATTGTCCCACAAACAATCGTGGATTGAAATGATCCATTTTTTTTTTTTTTTTGTGATGATTATTATTAGGCATGTGGAGTAAGAAAACTTGCCCAAGATTTTGCCCTGATTTGCCCGGATTCGAACATAGGTCTCACGCTTGTAAGGCGAGTGCTCTAACCACTGAGCTACAGGAGCTCCATAAAGATGGGCCGTAATTGGAGCAAGTGGCTGGAGGAATGAACCTTCACCTAATTTACTGGAACCAATGGAGCACAATGCTGCTTTCTTTTGGAACAAAGAAGAAACAAAAACTGTCAGTGTTTAAGAATTTCAAGCCCCACATCAGGACTTAGCTGACATTCCTATGCAGTTGGGGGTTGGGGGGGTTGCATGATCGGAGGAGCTGTCCTTCAGATAAGACTAAACCAAGGTCCTATCTATGGCACTATTCAAAACAAGAAGGGAGTTTCTCCCAGTATCCTAAGAAACAAAAACTATCAACGTTTAAGAATTTCCAAGAAAACCGTTCAGTGTTAGACATGACTTCATATTCATTAGGAAACTGAATGGCACTGGAATGCTTGTGCGATTTAGGCAATTATATGATTTACAACGATAAGACTTATGCAAGTTTTGCTGTATTCTCTCCACTCAGTTCCTGTTATCACTGCAAGCCAACACTCTGTCTCCCACTCCCGATCATCACCGTGGTACACAACTCACCTCCTTTCCCTCAAGCGTCAAGTGCGAGCAGTTGAACGCACCTGGCTCAAATCTGGCCTCACGGTCCATCGGCAAATCTGGCAGGGCCACATCAAATTTTACCGCTCCGCCCTAGCCACCGCCAAATCAGCCTTCTACTCCAGGATAATCCTGGAAGCTAAGGACAACCACCGCCTCCTCTTCGCCACCACCAACCAGCTCCTCCGCCCCCCACGACTCGCTTCGCAGATCCTCTCCTCAAACGTACGCTGCGAGGAGATGTTGGACTTCCTCGAGTCCAAAATCAAAAGAATCCGCTCTGCGGTTTCCTCTCTCCATAACTCCTCCACCT
The DNA here is from genome assembly GCA_035084275.1 of Hydrolagus colliei. Classification (NCBI taxonomy): domain Eukaryota; kingdom Metazoa; phylum Chordata; class Chondrichthyes; order Chimaeriformes; family Chimaeridae; genus Hydrolagus; species Hydrolagus colliei. The sequence continues at coordinate 104,781,849 of CM068744.1, read as the reverse complement.
CCGCCCCTCCATCCGTTATTCCAACCCCCACCCACCCCCACTTTCATACTTTCATCTCCACTTCCCTGTCTTCAGTCACAAAAATAATCACTTCCATGAAACCCACCACGTGTTCACTGGACCCCATCCCCACCCCCCTCCTCCGCACCCAGCTCCATCTCTTGGACCCGCTCATCTCTGACACCATCAACCTTTTCTTCTCCTCAGGCACCGTCCCTCCCTCCCTTAAAACAGCCACCATCACCCCTATCCTGAAAAAACCCTCCCTTGATGCGTCGCAGCCATCAAGCTATCGACCCATCTCCAACCTCCCGTTCCTATCTAAGGTCCTTGAAAGAGTGGTTGTCTCCCAGCTCCGCTCTTTCCTTTCAACTCACTCACTCCTTCAACCCCTCCAATCAGGTTTCCACCCTGCTCACAGCACGGAAACTGCCCTGGTCAATGTTACAAATGACATCCTAACCGCCTGTGACCAGGGCTCCCTCTGCCTCCTCGTCCTCCTCGACTTGTCTGCTGCGTTCGACACAGTCGATCACACAATCCTCCTCCAACGTCTTTCCTCCCACCTCAACCTTCAAGGCACAGTCCTTGACTGGTTCCATTCCTACCTGACCCACCGCCTACATTTTGTATCTTCCAACGGTTTCTCCTCAAACCTCCACAGTTTCTCACGGCGTCCCCCAGGGCTCTGTCCTCGGCCCCCTCCTTTTCACCATCTACACGCTCCCTCTGGGCGATGTCATCCGCAAACATGGGGTAAATTTCCATATGTATGCGGACGACATCCAACTGTACCTTTCCGCCTCATCCCTCAATCCCCAGACCATCGATGTTCTGACAGCATGTCTGACTGACATCGAGTCCTGGATGAGGGACAACTTCCTCCAATTGAACGTGAGCAAGACCGAGTCCCTGATTGGCTCAAGCCTGTGCCTCCATACATCGAGCGCTGTCAGCCTCAACATCCAAGGCTGTACTCTCCACCTCACAAAGCCAGTCAAGAACCTCGGCATCACGTTTGACCATAAACTTTCCTTCCTCTCCCACATCCGTGCCTTGACCAGCACCGCTTATATCCACCTGCGCAACATTGCCAGGCTCCGCAACTATCTCAACCCCCACGCTGCCGAAACACTTGTGCACGCGTACATCACCTCACAGCTGGACTACGGAAACTCTCTCCTCGTCGGCCTCCCCAGCTCCTCCATTCACATTCTGCAGGTCATCCAAAACACTGCAGCCCATGTACTATCTCGCACCCACCTCCGTGACCACATAACCCCCACACTTGCCCGTCTCCACTGGCTCCCCATCCTCCAGAGGATCGAGATCAAGATCCTTGTCCTCACCTTCAAGGCCTTACACGGCCTTGCCCCACCCTATTTAACCGATCTACTCTCCCCCTATAAGCCCACCCGGACCCTCCGTTCAGCAGGACTTGGCCTGCTCCAAGCCCCCCGCACAAACTGCCCCACCATCGGAGGCTGGGCCTTCAGTTTCTCCGCTCCCACCCTATGGAATTCCATTCCACAATCCCTCCGCCTTGTTTCCTCTCTTTTCTCTTTCAAGGCCGGTTTGAAGACTTTTCTTTTTGACCATGCCTTTTGTTACCCTGCTAATTTTTCGACGTCCCCCACGTTTTTTTACCCCCTCCCGAACACTTCCCTCCCAGCTCGGGTCACACGCCTCCTGGGCAGCGCCTTGGAACGTCCTCCCGACGTGAAAGGCGCTTTATAAGTCTAATTTGTTGTTGTTGTTGTTGTAGCTAGACAATATGCGAGAAGTTGTTGTAATTCTTAGTTTGACTACCATATTCTTAAACTCGGTAATGAATTTTCGCATGTGTCAGATATACGTCTGACCAGAAAAACAACTCTGCAAACTTATTTGTATGGAAAACACCTTTGATTGTTTCCAGTCTGCCCCAGCTCAATATTAGTTTCCTCAATGTCAGTCAGTCCTTCATAAATCTTCATGATGCCTCCAGGTAACTACCTTAATAGATGTTATTTGATTTTTATGGAATACTTTTATGGAGTATGTTTAATGTCTCATATTAGGTCGATCTGATCTTTATATATGTGTGAACAGCTTTCAGCATTAGTTACAATTGTGTTGATTAAATTCTCTGTAACCTTCTTTTGCATTTTTTCTTCTCCTCCAGCAACAATAGCAAAACTACATTTATAGAGCGCCTTTCACATCAGGAGGACGTCCAAAGGCGCTGAACAGTCAAGTAGAGATCCAAGCAAAGGAGAGGGGCGGGGTAGGGCGAGGGGTGGGAGAGAGTTAGGAGGGGAGGGAGAGAGTTGGAAAGGCGGCAGAAGGCACGGTCGAAGAGGAGGGTCTTGAGACCAGCCTTGAAGGAGGTGAGGAAGAGAGCGAGGTAAAAAGACTGGGCTGGAATTCCAAAGTTTGGAGGCAGAGTCTGAAAGCCCGTCTGCCAATGGTAGGGTGGGTTGGGCGGGAGACGTGGAGCAAGCCAGAGCCCGCTGAACTGAGTGGGCAGGGAGGTTCATAACGGGGACAGTAGGTTGGAGAGGTAGGTGGGGGGGGGGCCAATGCTGTGAATGGCCTTGAAGGTGACGACAAGGATCTTGAATTTGATCCTCTGGGGGATGTGGAGCCAATGGAGCCTGGCAAGGGTGGGAGTGATGTGGTCGCAGAGCTCGGTGCGGGTGAGGATATGAGCTGCAGAGTTCTGGATGATCTGCAGCTTGTGAAGGGAAGAACCAGGAAGTCCAACGAGGAGAGAGTTTCCATAGTTGAGCCCATGATATATCATCCATCCTTTCCAGAGTTTATTGAAGAATACAAATCATGCACATCTAGTAGTTATATTATAGTAGGTGTCAGCTTAGCTCAAGCTAGGTCAGTGAGATATCATTTCAAACACCATCAGGTTGTGATCCTGCAATATAGGTTTTAAACTAGACCCCAGATCAAAGTCCTTGAGATGAGATACTGAAACAATTCTGTATATTTTGAGGTGGATGTTAAAGATCTTGTGACAGTGCTAAAAAGAAAATGGAATGCGACCTAGCGTAGAATCCTCTAGAAAATAATGACTATTTAAGTCATGGTTGTGACTTTTATGATCATTATAGGTTTGGTTTGTCTACAAAACAGTTATACTTGACAACAATTGTAAAGTGCATCAATACATCTCACTGGGGTAAGGCACAATCAACAATCCAAGTTGATTGGATGCAGCCCACCTGATCTCAACCACCCAGAATATCCACCCTTCTATTCTCCCTTCATAGCAACAAGCTATTATTCAGATGAGTCCAATGTCCAGCCTCACCCACCCTTCCCAGCAAAATAATTAGTAATGGCGAGAAGGGTGGGTTGAGACCCATGTTTTATCAGCCTTGCTCAGTGGTAGGAATCTCATCTCTGACTCAGAATCTGAGGGTTCAAGCCCCACATCAGGACTTAGCTGACATTCCTATGCAGTACAGGCGTTGGAATTGCATTATCAGAGGAGCTGTCCTTCAGATGAGACACTAAACCTAGGTCCTATCTGCCTGTTCAGGTGGACGTTAAAGATCTTATGGCACTTTTCAAAACAAGACGGGAGTTTCTCCCAGTATTCTAAGAAACAAAAACTATCAACGTTTAAGAATTTCCAAGAAACCCGTTCAGTGTTAGACATGACTTCATATTCATTGTCTTCCAACAAGACTCCTGACCTCTTTTTTGAAGCATGCCAGTGATGGTCTAAATCACCCTATGGTTTTTGTTGTTGTGATATACATTCATACGTGATTTAGTTGGCTGCTTGGTGCTCTTTTCCAAATTTGTTTACATCAATCTGTTTTTTCAGGAAAATAGCTTGCTGCCAGAAGCAGTACTGTTTGTTCTCTGGTTAATTTTTGGAGTGATATGCTGGAACATTCTTCTTTGTGTGTGACTTGGTATGTTAAAAGCAGTTATTAAGTATCATTGCAAAAAAATAAAAATTTGCATGCGTGTGGTTAACTCCACCACTGTACCACACCACACCACTGCACCTTGCCCACCTCTGCCACTGTCTCTCACCCAGGCTCCTGAGACGATGATCCACACATTCATTACATCCCAGTTTAACTACGCCAATTGCCTGCTTGCTGGACTTCCCAACTCTTCCCTCTGCAGCTTGTGTCCTCTCCCACACCAGGATCTACAAAGTAATCACATCCATTCTTTCCCAGCTTCACTGGCTCTACATTCCTCAGAGAATCGAGTACAAAGTCCTCACTCTCATCTTAAAAGCTCTCCACGGGTGTTATTCCCTGCTGCCACTCACAACTCACAACCCCATATTAGCCTGTCTGCTCCCCACACTTCCCACCCCAACATTGGTGGTCGGGCATTCACCACCTCTGCCCCCACACTATGGGGGGCAGAGATGCCTCCTTCAAATCCTGTTAAATGACATTCCACTTTGACTGTGCCTTCGGCAATCCCACATCCAATACGCTTCTGTATAAGTGTATTTTAAGCCATCACAGTAAATCATTATACTTGTTTATGTTGCACACACCCAACTGAAACTTTGCATGTGTATTGCAGCAAATTGGGCACAATGAACTAAAAGATAAATTAGCCTCACTTCTTGACAAATTGCAGCAAATTGGGCACAATGAACTATAAGATAAATTAGCTTCACTGCTCCATCGCTATTTCACCCCGCAGGTTGCTGAAACTCATTCATCATATCAAGGCTTGACTGTGCCATCGCCCTGCTTTGGAATTCATCCTGTAATCCCTCAACCTCGATCCCTCTCTCTAGCCTCCTTCAAGGCTCACCTCAGGATTCTCCTCTTCAACTGTACCATTGATCACCCCGCCCTTCCCCTCTCTTCTTTCCACCAGCTTGGGTCCAAAACATTGACGAACAGCACCTTGGGACGTCCTCCTGCAATGAAAGGTGCTGTACACATGTAATTTTGTTGTTGTTGTTGTTAATAGCAAAGTTATTCATTTGAGTGAAACTAATTTCTGTAGAAGTTAAGGTATTACAGTAAAGACCTGGAGGTTTTCCTTAGGGGTAATCTTCCTTAGCAAAGAGTTACTACCATAAGTAGATATAAAGAATCAGAGTTTGTGAGTAGATATTAAGAATGTGTGCGTTTGAGATATCTAGAAGACATGAAAAGCGCTATATCAAATGGAAGGATTATTATTATTATAAATGTATGCCATGAAGCGAGTATCAATACAATTAATTGCAAGGGGTGTATGCCGTACTTCAGTCACACAGCTAGGTCAGTGAGGTATAATTTCAGACACCATCGGGTTGTGATCTTGCTGCATAGGTCTTAAACCACAGATCCCAGGCCAAGGTCCTTCACCCAGAAATATACGTTTCACCCATAAATATACAGTCAATTCATTTCAGTCAGTTGACTCTTTTTAAGCCCCCAGGACTCTATCCTTGCCTCATTACTTTTCAACAACTATATGCTCATCCGCAAACATGGGGTTAACTTCCACATGAATGCGGTTGACGCCCAACTCTATCTCTCTGCCTCTAACCTCGACTCCAAGTTGCATAAATTTCCATGGTTGCACACTCAACCTCACCAAGCCAGTCAGGAACCGAGGTGTCTTGTTCGATCCTCAACTGTCTTTCCTCCCCCACATCCAAGCAATGACTCGCTCTGCCTTTCCCCACCTCCGCAACATTGTCCAACTCTGCCACTACCTCACCACAAAGCCACTGATACCCTCATTCACCCCTTCATTACATCCAGGCTCAACTATGCAAATGCCATGCTTGTCGGCCTTACCAATTCCTCCCTCCACAGGCTGCAGATAATCCAGAACTCTGTGGCCCGTGTCTTCTACCGATGTAAACTCAGTGACCCCATCTCCTCCATCCTCACCTGACTAGGCTAGGTCGCATTCCATTTTCTTTTTATTGCTGTCACAAGATCTTTAATGTCTACCTCAAAACATACAGGAGAATTGTTTTAGTATCTCATCTCTGACTTAGAATCCGAGGGTTCAAACCCCACATCAGGACTAAATTGATGTTCCTATGCAGTATGGGGGTTGGGATTCCATTATCAGAGGAGTTGTCCTTCAGATGAGACACTAAACCAAGGTTCTATCTGCCTGTTCAGGGCCAGCTTGGGTAGGTGGAGGAGGTGGGAACTGAATCATTGAAGACGTTGACGAGAGACAAAGAGTATGGCTTCCATCTTGTCAACATTTAGCTGAAGGAAATTTGCATTTATCCAGCCCCTGATGTCTGACAGACATGCTGAGAGAACATCAGGGGACTGGGGGTTGCAAAGTGAGGTGGAAAAATAGAGTTGGTTGTCATCTGCGTCCATGTGGAAGTGTACCCATGAGGGAGCATATAAATTAGGAAGAGGAGGGGGCCAAGGATGGATCCTTGGTTACCCCGCAGGTAACCGAGCGAGAGGAAAAGCCATTTGTGGAGGTACATTGCTAGTGGTTTGGGAGGTAGGACTCGAACCAGGCGAGTACAGTCCCACTGAGTTGGATGACGAAGGACAGGCGGTGGAGGAGGATGACATGATCGACTGTATCGAATGCGGCAGAGAGAGAGGTCACAGATAGAGAGGATGTCGTTTGTGACTTTCACAAGCGCAGTCTGTACTGTGGGCAGAACGGAAACCAGTTTGGCTTATCAGTTATGCCAAATCCCCCACGGGTGGAGGGAGGACTGGAGGGGTTCTAAGAGGGAGTGGCAGGAGAGGTGTGCATGGAGTTGATTGGCAACAACTCGTTCTAGGACTTTTTAAATGAAGGGCAAATTTGAAATAGGGCGGTAGTGCTAGGGACGTAATTTTTTTATTCAATGCTATTGTCCACCCATCCAACAAACTATTTCTTTTAAAATGAGTCAAACGTCCTTCCTGTTACAATCATTAATTTGCATCTTTTTTTTCTGTTGTTTAAATGCAAATGTTAAACATCCCATCATATTATTTCTAAAGAGAGGAGAGTGTCTTCTAGTTTCCTGGCTAACAAAATAAAATTAGTCAATTGAGTTCATGCTGTTCATTGAATATTGCTGTGTGTAAAATTGACTGTCGTGTTCATTCATAAAACAGTCACTGCAGAATATCATACGAAGCGCTTTGAAACGTCCTCCCAGTGTGAAAGACATTATATGAAATATTGGCTGATTATTCTTACATGAACTTAATGCATGAATTGCTTCATTCATAGGGTAGTTGATTTTTTTTTCACATCTATACAATCTTGAACAATTCTGCATTGAACAGAAAGGGAGAGAAACATCATATTAAAAGGAAAGTGAAGATCAAACATAAAACCTAAAGAGAGGAATCACAATTGTGGGGTTTCCTGCACCATGCACTCTTTTCACCTGAAATGTTACATGGAAATTCAGTATTAAGCTTTTACCAGTACAAGTCTGTAAACCAGCCTAGAGGAAATGCTACTTTTTTGTGGGGAAGCCCTTGGCTCCAATATAAACTTGCATCACTGTGCAATGCCTGAGATCAAGGAATTAACAAATGGGAAAGAATGAGTGGATAGAAAAACAAATGGGGAGGAAGAAAAAAAAAAGGAAAAAGTAAGACAAGAAAGCAGAGAGGAAAGAAAACATTGGGGCTGGGGAAGGGATGAGAAAAAGATAAAAGACGAAAAACAGGTAGACAGAAAACAATAACAACAACAAAACAACAAAATTACACTTGTACAACGCCTTTCACATCAGGAGGACGTCCCAAGGCGATGGAGAGTCATTGTTTCAGACCCGAGCTGGGGTAGGGGGACGGGGAAGGTGGAGGGAAAGTGGTGCATTTGGGGTGACTGATAAACCAGACGGAGAGATTAAAAAGAGTCAATTGACTAAAAAAAGATTAACAAGGCCATGGGAGACATTTTAAAAGCTTGATGTACTGAAGGAAGACGACTCACAAACTCAACATCACTCTGAGCAAATATGAGACAATTAGCAGTCTTTCACCTCAACTAAATCAGGTTCGACTGAAAAGATGATCATCATGAGTGCGCAGTTTAGATAATGTACGGAACATGCCTGTTTATACAAAATAGTCACAATACAATAAAATTTAGATTTGAATGGCTTTCATGGTGAAACCCAGGGAAGAAAACTCAGCAACGAGTTATCCCTAGTGGGAAGTCGGGCATACATATAAATACTGTACATAAGTGCGAGCATGATATTGAAAGCATGATGACTTACGTGATAGAGACAAGTTAAACCGGGTTGAGTTATCAGGTGTTTAGTGTAATAATAAATATAATCCTTGAATTTGGCACAGTGCCATATCACAATGTCAAAATATCTCAAAGCGCTTCACAGAATTTTACAACAGTGTATTTTGTAAGCAATCACAAAAGTCCATATGCACACAGCAATGTGCTGCAAAGAGCTATGGCATTTATAATTTAGTTCGGAACAATGTTGGTCAGGACACCGGGATAAATTTCCTTCCTTTTCCAAATATAACCATAAGTTCTTTAACATCTTTAACATCCACCTTAGTTTAACGTGTTTAAAATCTCATCTGAAGGATAGCAGCTCCGATAGTACAGGATGTCCTCAACACGTCAGTAGATTGTCAGCCTAGATCATGAGTTCAAAGTTCTGATATGGTGCTTAAAGCTCTAACCCCTGAATCAGTGGCAAAATTGCTACCAACTGAGTCAGACTGACATCTAAGTTGTCGCTATTCAATTAACAATACTGCACATTGCTCCACAGCTCCTCTTAGTTAAGAGTTGCTGGAGAAGCTCCTGCATCACCGACGAGACAAACGCCCATGAAAGAATAACATGTTGGCCTAATTATATGACTGTATATGTACGTGAATGGTTAATGGTATTGAAATAAGTTTTGGGTTACACCGGCTTTAATTGTGGCTGTGGGTTTAATTGTGGTTTCATGCAAATTACAAAGGTGCCTGTTGGGGAAAAAATTCAGGTGGTGATTTAAAGAGGAAAGGGAGAGGTTCAGAAGACTTTCTTCTCCCAGAGATTTGTCAGTGTATGAAATGATTTGCCAGTGGTAGAACTGTAAGAACAGACTTGCTTGGGGGAGATTAAGAGAGAATTAATCAAGCACATCCAGTGGAAGACTTTTAGAGAGTTTTGGAAAGAGCAGAGGATTGGGATCAGCACTTGTAAGAACAAACAGTGATATAAAAAACAAAAAGCTGAATGTCCCCCTGCTGTATCATGCATTCCTGTGGTTTTAGATACGTTTGGTTTATCCAGGATAGCCTCCTAATTGGCTGCATTTAATTTGTATGAAAAAGTTAATTAGATGGTCATTACAGCAATCATATACTGTATGTAAGATAGGTTTAATGTCAAAATAATGATACAGGCAAACCTCTATTTAGGACAGGATTGCGTTCCTGAAAAACTATATTCAGATCGAAACGTTCTAAATCAAAACGCGGTTTCCAATGCGGTCCCATTATATAACCCGAGATGCGTTATTTTCACAAAATGTTCGGACCTTAAACCCACTAAATAACACACAAAATCACACAAAATAACATATTAAAACACACAAAATAACACACAGGCAAGAAGGGGTACTTGGGGTAACTGTAGAGTATTGTACTTTAATACAGTACACTACTGGCAAACTTTAATACTGGTAGTGTGAGGGATGGGAAGTAGAAGCCTCCCCCTGTGAATCAATCATCTTCTTCCTCATGGAGCGGTGATTCCACTGTTGGTCCACAACAATTTGGACCACAAATTGGTCATTTCAAGCCATGACTGTTTGTGGAACACTGCTGTGTACAATTGGCTGCCGTGATTCGCCCACAAATATACAGTCAATTCACTTTACAGTATATTCTGTGAAGCACTTTGGGACATTGATGAGATGTGAAAAGCGCTATATCAAATGCCAGGATTATTATTGTATATTATATATATTATTATTATATTCTCTTCACTCTCAGGCTGCGGTCACGGTTGAGGTAATTTTTATTGAGGATTTCAAGCACATGCTCAACACCACTGAAGACTTCAGACAATTGCGCAGTAGTCAGCTGACACGGGGTGGCTGGAGCTTCTATACCCTCCTCTTCCTCTCCTGCAGCAATCTCTTGAGACAGCATTACTAAATCTGCATTACTGAGATCTTCTCCATGTGAGTCTAGCAACTCAACAACGTCAGCTTCTTTGACTTCCTCAAAGCCAACTTCATTCGCCAGGGTCACAATGTCTTGTTGAATGGTGTGCAGAGTGTCACTTGCAGACAAACCTTTGAAGCCGTGCACACACTCTGGCCAGATCTTCATCTATACACCATTCATAGTTGACTCTTTCAGTTCTGCCCAAGAACTGAAATGCTATTTACAGCATCCATTATATTAAATGAGCACCAGAATTTCTAAATTGATGGTTTACCCTCACCCTCAGTGGCTTGCATAAATTGGTGACATGTTCTCCTAAGGCTTTAAAGGTGGCGATTGCGCATTGATCCATTGGCTGGAGCAAGGTAGTGGTGTTCTTGGGCATGTATTCCACCCTCACATGCGAGCACAGATCACTTAAATTCACTGGGTGGCTTGGAGCATTATCTAGAATTAACAAGGCTTTGTTGTCGAGGTTGTTCTTCTGACAATATTCCTTGAACGTCGGGCAAAAATAAATCAAGAACCATTCCTTAAACATACTCAAAGTTGTCAGGCCTTCTTGTTCCAATGCCAATGTACTGGTAGACTAGCTTTGGCAACACATTCATAGCCCTAGGATTCCGGGAATGGTATACTAGGCTTTAACTTGAAATCGCCTGCAGCATTCCCACCCAGTAGAAGTGTCAGACGATCTTTGGCTGCTTTAAAGACTGGCACACACTTCCCTTCCATGGCAATAAAAGTTCCTGTGGGCATACGCTTCCAGAAGAGGCCAATTGTAATCAACATTAAAGACCTGCTGAGGTATGTACCAATCATCAATCATCTTCTTAAACTCAGCAGGATATTATTGTGCAGCAACAGTGTCAGCACTTGCAGCTTCCCCACTCATCTTGATGTTGTGGAGCCCATATTGTCTTTTAAACCTTTAAAACCAGCTTCTGCTAACACTAAAAGATTGTGCCATTGAGCCTTCTCCTTCCTGATCATTTAACTCCCTAAACAATGATTTTGCCTTCTCTTGGATAACCAGGGTATTGAGTGGTATATTACGCTGGTTCTGATCCTTAATCAAGACACAGCATTTGTTCCATGTTTTCCATCACATCACTCCTATGTTTTGCTAATCTGCTTGCACCTGTAGCTGTAACAAACCTTGAACTTGCCAGTATATTGTCCTTATTCTGTTTTATAACAGCCACGGTCGATCTAGCCAGCCCTAAAGCCCTCCCGACGTCCGTACCTTTTTCACCAGAATCGATGCACTTTATCACCTCCAATTTAGTATTTAAAGTGATGACTTTGCAGGGTCTCTTGCCGCTAGTGGTATTACCGCTGCTCATTTCACTTACTGCTCTCTTTCCCGAAATGACATGACACGCAGTAGAGGCTGTAAATTGCCCGAAGTTGCTCGGGAATGTTTGGAAATTACTATAATACTGACATGGGGTGGTGTTGCTTCAAAATCAGTTGGCTTTTAAACAGCGACATACTATTGGCCAGTTCAAACGCTTGGATACACTATATCAGGTGCGAGCGCGATTTACCCGCGAATACACTATGGACTGTGCGTATGGACAAAAAAGACGCGCCAAATACGACTGCGATATACAATGTGTACTGTGCATACGCAAAAAGATAATTTTGGTTGTTAAAACAAAACCAAGAGTCCTATATTGATTTAAAAAAGTGTTAAAAAATTATACTTGTTCAATTGAGACAATGTAAATAGAAGCGACCTAAATCGGGGCTTACCTGTATGGCTAAGGACACTTCAGGTAACAACAACAATAACTTCAATTTACATAGCACCCTCCAAGCGTCTCAGAGCGCTTCATAATAGGTATTCAGCAATTTGGGAGAATTTACGTAGTGTAACAGCTGAAAAGTATTTAGGTGCCTTTAATTTTCAAAAATAAATCATGGATGAATGACTGCTGTTTCCAATTTCATCTTTGTGAGAAAGATCTGGTTGATCTTTTGGTGGCAGGGGATATTCTGGGTGTGTCAGAAATGTTCTGCCTTGAAGTGAGTGATTTGACATTCATCGAAAAGTGTAACTTCATAATAATTATGTGTAATTATTATAATAATCATCATCCTTGCATTTGATATAGTGCTTTACAAGTCTTCTCGACGCCTCAAAGCGCTTCACAGAATATACTGTAAAGAGCATTGACTGTATAGTTGTGGGCAAAATGCAGTAGCCAATTGTACACATCAGTGTCCCACAAACAGTCATGGATTGAAAAATAACCAATTTATTATTGTTTTTTTCGAGGGATTATTATCAGACTTATGGAATAAGGAAACTTGCCTACAGTTTTGCCCTGCCTGAAATCAACCCAGATCACTCACTTGCAAGAAATTCATTTATTTAAATGTTGTATGCTGTTGTAGAGCTTTTCATCTTCCACTCCCACAGGTAAGATTCACAAGGTTGGAAGCTGCTAGGTATTGTGAGTTTTTTTTAGATGAAGGTCTGAGGATAGAGAAAGAAAAATAGAGTCTCTAGTTAGGTTGGAACATAGTAAATTGTGAAAACGGGAGGAAGCAATCCAATCATGTAGTGCCCTTCAGAAGACTAGGGGCAAGGTTACATAATAATATTAATAATAATAATCCTTGCATTTTGTTATAGCGCTTTTCATATCTTCTGGACATCTCAAAGTACTTCACAGAATATACTGTAAAGTGAACTGACTGTAAATATGTGGGTGAAATGTGGCAGCCAATTACACACAGCAGTGCAAACAGTCATGGATTGAAATGGTCAATTTTTTTGAGGGATTATTGTTTGGTATGTGGAGTAAGGAAACTTACCCAAGGTTTTGCCTTGCCAGGAATTAAACCACAATCTTATTTGGGATATTAAGTTCTTTGAAACATTCTTCAAAATTATGTGAAAGGCATAATATGAATGCTAGTAATATTTCCTTTTGATTTTTGTGCTGATAAGCGTAGAAAATTAGCTATTCCCAAGAAGGAATAATATCTCTTAGATCAATATGGAAGTTGGAAGCCAATTTAAGAACCTGAAAGGCTCCTGCACAAAAAAGTCAATGAGTATCAAATGGCTACCGTGTTTCATGATGGTTGGGTGGGTGGGGGGGTTGATAATGTAAGATTATGCAGAGCTGCTGAACTGGTTTCAATATGACATGTTTGGCAACAAAATGTTAGAATCAACGCTGCTCTCTGTGACGTTCTACTCTGTCTAGTTGATAATATTAATAATCCTTGAATTTAATATAGAGCTTTTCACATCTTCAAAATGTCTCAAAGCACTTCACAAAATATACTGTCAAGTGAATTGACTGTATTTTTTGTGGGCTAAACGTGGCAGCCAGTTGCGCGCAGAAGTGTCCTACAAACAGCCATCAATTGAAATGCCTATTTTAGTTTTTTTTTCTTGAGGGGTTATTATAAGATGTGTGGAGTAAGGAAACTTGACCAAGTTTTTACCCAGCCTATAATCAAACCTAGGGCTTTCACTTATGGGGAGAATGTTCTAACTATTGAGCTACAGGATTCCAGAAAATCCAGGTGAGTTATGTGGTTGATGAGCTGGGTGGGTCCACAGGACTCCAGAGCACTGATGATGACAGCTGTGGGAAGGAAAACAGATTAAACTGGTTTAATTTATGCTGGAGCTGTCAAAACCATATGGGCTTTGCATAAAAATATATTTTGCAGGTTACTCGAACCAACATGGGTGTGGGGCGAGGGGTGGGTGGGGTGGGGGGGGGGGTGGGGGGGATAGTGGGGCACTGCTGTGTGCAATTGGTGGTTGTGTTTCACCCATAAATTATACACTTTACAGTATATCCTATGAAGCACTTTGAGACATCTCAAAAATGTGATGATAATAATAATAATCCTTGCTTTTGATATAGTGCTTTTCACGACTATTGGATGTCTCAAAGCACTTCACAGAATATACTGTAAAGTGAATTGACTGTATATATGTGGGTGAAACGTGGCAGCGAATTGCACATAGCAGTGTCCCACAAACAGTCGTGGATTGAAATGACCAATTTTTATTATTGTATTTTCTTTTGGACGGATTATTTTCAGGCATGTGGAGTAAGGAAACTTGCCGAAGGTGTCGCCCTGATCTGCCTGGCTTCGAACACAGGTTAAAGGGATTATTATAAGGTGATATATCAAATGCAAAGATTATTTTTATTATTCAGCCTTGAGAAAGAAATATCCTTGGCCCACTTAAAGCACTTTGAGATGCTGCCCCATATAAAGAAACGATATGAATGCAAGTTGTTGTTGTCATCTTATTATTCTACCGAACATCTGGTTCCCAGAGAGGTAGAGTAAACAAAAGGACGCCAGCAAAAGGGCATAAACTGTGATGAGGTCTAGAGAGATAACAAGGTTTCTATTGGTGATAACAACCCGTCATGGACTGGTTTGTATGTGGGAAAGCAGAAACTGATATAAGTGACTGCACAAGACTGTATGAATAAGATATCATCACAGAAGAAGGAGGCAGTGGAGAAGGTGGAGATTCTAAGTTATAAAACCCTCTGAGTTGCCGAGGTGGCTAACTCCTGGAAAGCAGAACTAATCTCCCGAATCTCAAACGGCACTCAACCATTGCAGGCATTTTTTTTAATGAACGTGTGTTAATTAACCATATTAATCAGGTAATAAAGTAAGTAGTCTGATTAACTTGGCCTGCTCCAAACCCCCCGCCCGAACCGCCCCACCATTGGAGGCCGGGCCTTCAGTTTCTCCGCTCCCACCCTATGGAATACCATCCCCCAATCAATCCGTCTCGTTTCTTCCCTTTCCTCTTTCAAGGCCGGTTTGAAGACTTTCCTCTTCAACCGTGCCTTTTGTTCCACCCCAAATTTTTCGACCTCCACTTTGTGTTTCACCCCTTCCCAAACACTCCCCTCCCAGCTCGGGTCACACGCCTCCTGTGCAGCGCCTTGGGACTTCCTCCCGACGTGAAAGGCGCTCTATAAATGTAATTTGTTGTTGTTGTTGTTAGAACTAAAATGACAAGCCCAATGGATAGTCACACAATAAGATCATTCAAAGATAACAAGTTAGTGCATTATTTTAAGGTGGTCACTTAGGCAACCTTTCTGCATTAGCATATTTAATCATTGCTCAGGGAATCCTTAAACAATTGTTTGGTATCATCTTCTTCCTTTCTTTTGTCAGCTCCAGAACAATCAGAACATTACACAGTCATCTAGGTGTCGACTGATCAGAGCACAACATAACTCTTCTCAAAAATTTAAACCAATTGATTTGACAACATACAGTAAAACCTTGTTTATCCGGTACCCAACCAACCGGCATTCTCAACCAATCGGTATCTCCCAATTGTATTGTGTCATTTTACCAAGTGTGCTGGAATGCTTTATTGGTAAGTATCCATACAATATTCTGTTATTATTTATTCTATTATTAATATGGTATGTTTTGAAATAAGTTAATTTTTTGTGTAGGATTTTCAGCAATTTGTTGCTCGAATGTCCGGCATATTTAATTAGTTGGCACCGGACAGGTCCCGAGGGTGCCAGATAACAAAAGTTTTACTGTAGTATCCTGATTGCCTTGTTTATTGCTGCCGCACACTGTTTTAAAATGGCGAGCAATTAATTAACTATGATTGCTAGTTTTCTTTCAACTTTCCTTTTTACAAGTCATGTCCCATCCCAAGGAGTAGTATTTTCAAGAGCTTTGAGATGTCTTGCTTCAGCGCCTCCGCACCTCAGGCGCTGGCAACATCAGCATTCAAGGCTGCACTCTCCATCTCTCGAAGCCAGTCAGGAATCTGGGTGTCTTGGTCGACCCCGAACTGTCCTTCCTCCCCCAAATCCGCGCCATGACCGGTACAGCCTTCCACCACTTCTGCAACATTGCTAGACTCTGCCATTACCTCACCCCCTCCATGCTGCTGAAATACTCATCCACGCTTTCACCACATCTAAGCTCGACTATGGGATCTCTCTCCTCGTCGGCCTTCCCAGCACCTCCCTTCACAAGCTGCAGATTTTTCAGAACTCTGCAGCTCGTATATTCTCTCGCACTAGGATCTGCGACCACATCACTCCCACCCTCGCTCATCTTCACTGGCTCCCCATCTCCCAGAAGGTCGAATTCAACATCCTTGTCGTCACTGTCAAGGCCATTCACTGCCTAGCCCCCACCTATCTCTCCGACCTGCTGTTTCCCTATCAGCCTGCATGTCCCCTCCGTTCAGCGGGCTCTGGCCTGCTCCACATCCCCCAACCAAACCGCCCTACCATCGGTGGCCGGGCTTTCAGCCTTTCTGCCCCTACACTCTGGAACTCCATCCCACAATCCCTTCACCTCGCTTCCTCCCTTTCGTTCTTTAAGTTCGGTCTCAAGACCTTCCTCGTCGACCGTGCCTTCTGCTTGCCTCCCAACTCATCCCCCTCTCCTACTCTCCTTCCCCTATCCCAACACCCCCCACACCTGCTCGGGTCCCGACCTGACTGTTCAGCGCCTTGGGACCCCCCCCCCCCCTCCCACCACCACAAAAGTGAAAGGCGCTCTATAAGTGTAATTTTGTTGTTGTTCCCAAAGTGAAGACAACAACAACATATTTCTTCACTCAGAGGGTAGTGAATTTATGGAATTCACTACCCCAGAAGCTGAATTCACTACCCCTGAACTCAAGACTGAGACTGATAGATTTTTTTAAAATAGAGGGATTAGGGGATATGGGGATGGAGCAGGTAAATAGAGTTAGGTCAGAAGATCAGCCATGACCTTATCAAATGGCTGATCAGGCTCGAGAGGCCGAATGGCCTACTCCTGCTCCTAATTCATGTTCTTATGTGAACAGCACGATTTAAATATAAATTCTATTGTTTTGCAAGTGTTTCTTATTCATACTTCCTATATGTAATACCTTGCATTTATCTGTATTAAACTTAATTTGCCAATTATCAGCCCATGTGCATACCCCTCAAGCTGTTTTTGCTGTCTCTTCTGATTCCACAGTTTCTCCCAAACTTGGTGTTATCTCCAAATTTAACTGCCCAACACTAGACCTGTGTATCATTAAAGTTTGCTAGGGGCAGAAAGTATGGAGCCCTGACGCACCCATTCTATTCCCTCCCAATCTTTTTATCTAACTCCTTTAGATTGGGCAAGTTACAACTTACACCTAATAATAGTCCCTCCAAAAAAAACAATAATACATTGGTTGTTTCAATCCACGACTGTTTGTGGGACACTACTGTGCGCAATTGGCTGTCGCATTTCGCCCACATATATAGTCAATTCACTTTACAATATATTCTGTGAAGCAGTTTGAGACGTCTAGAAGACATGAAAAACACTATATCAAAGAGCTCTTTGAACTCAATTTCTTTTCATATTTTGATTTCACACACACTGGGAATATGACACAAATTGCTTGAATTGGGTGTACGTTACTTGATACATAATTTTTCGATAAAATCTGTTGGCTTCACTGACAATTTTGTCACAAAGGGTTGGTCAGAAAATTTGATGACGCATATTAAGAATGAAATTTTGTTTATATTTACTATCATTTGACTGATTCATATTTATTTGGAGGTGGTTAGTGTGTTCAGTAAAATTTGCATCCAATCGTTAATATAATGATTGGTATTGGACTGTCAAAATAAGTATTTTCCCTGGGCCAGTTATCTGATGGGTGTGACTGCATAAAGTATGTAAATTGCAAGGCTGCACCTACAAAGACAAAACCAGCATTCAATATATTTGCCACCATAGCTCATGTGGATAGACTTGTCGCTAAGGTACTCCACCAACTATTGAAAAGAAACCAAGGGTATGGAACCCGAGAGCATCGAATCCAAAAGACTGCAACAGAACAGGTAGAATATTTTAATTTCATTAAGAGAATTTCTGCATTATATTAGTTTATCATTTTTAAATAAAAGAGAAAGATTGATATCTGTAAATAATACCACTAGATCTGTTACTCCCCTGAGCCTAAGATGCATTTGGTGCAAAACAAATGTTGTAGATTAATTTTGTAGTATTAAAGGTGAACTTGAAAGAGGAACTGGCTAATTAACAGTTCAGTCACTTGAAAAAGGTGTGTGACCTATTTGTCCTATCATTAAAAATATAATTCTGGAAAAGTTAAAAAAAAGATTTTTTTTATTATAACATTTTTTATTATAGCATTACATATTATATCTGCTTTATTTAACTCCTTAATGGTGCTTTTTTGGGGGGTAATTCTGCAACTCCATAATTTTGTAGCAAGTTAAGTAAAAAATGGATTACAAATAATGAACATTGATTGATGTTTACTGTGAACACAATGAGAAGAATAAGCACTAGTGTTTGTGTTGGTGGGTATTAAAAACATAACTGAGTGTTATAACAATAATATTTGCACTTCACATAATGCAAATGTCTCAAAATGATTTACAGGTTTACCTAAAATATGCAGTGACTATATTTGTCAGTGTGTTACAGATTGATTATGAATAATATTGCATTTTAGAAAAACAAATGTTATGCAGATTGTTGAACTGGATATATCAATAAATTATATTGTATGTTATATATCAGTATAACATTTATGACTATGGTGTTCAGCTGTGTATCTCATTGTATGTAATGTGTTACAATGAAAACAGTATTAGAACATTTTGTAACTTAAGCTGTTTGTTGCTTTTATATAAAAAAAAGTTCTCGATCTGTTCTGTCCTTACCTTTGCAATCTCCTTCTGTCCAATTCTGCTGTCTGTGGCTTCTTGCTTTCTAATCCTGGTATAATTTAATGTGTTTTATTCCCTCCTTTCCACCATCGGTGACTGAGCCTTCAGCTGTTTGGGTGAGAAATCTGGGTCTATTTATTCTTTTCATCCAACATTTCCGACTGTTCAGAATTTGGCAATTTTTCAATTGCAGTCTTAACTTTGAAGCAGGTTTCCTGTAAGTTATTTTAAGTAATCTAACAATTTGGTCACTGAAATGTTATGGTTATGAAATGTTAACATATTATGGTCACTGAAATGTTACAAATATTGAATAATGCAGACCTAGATGAAATTCTATGTTCATTCTATAATTCTATGTTCCACTCTCTGAAAGTTCCGCTCCCTTTGCCTTACACTTTCTCTCCCTACCTCTCTACTGGTCAATGCCCAGTTTGCCATCTTACTTGGTGGATCCTCCATCATCTTTGCATGTCCATTCTAAAAGAAGGTCGGTCACTGTGTGTAAGTGCAAGTTGTTAAACATTAAACTCCAAAAAGGAAAATGTCATTTTCATTGTCATTGGTTCACTTGGTAACATTCTCATCTTTAACTCAAAAGATTCAAAGTACAGGACTTTGAACAAAGGTTCAGTCTGACATTACAATGCAGTGTTGGGGGCATGCTGCATTGATGTAGGCACTGTACTTCAGATGAGATATTAAAACAAGGTCCTGTCTGCCTAATCAAATGGATATTAAAGATCTTATTACACTATTTTGAAAGAGAAGAGTTTTCCCATCCTGGCCAATAATTCCCCCAAACCTAAAAAAGACATACAGTACAGTACTTTCAAATCCAAGCATTATCATTGCTATAAATAAACTTTAAACAGAACATGAATAACCCTACAGATTTTTGTGAAAAGTAACACTAATACCATATATTCAGTTTCAGGAAAACGTGGGACGCTTTTCTATTAAAAACAATAGATAATGAAGAAGAAACCACAAAAAAGTTTGTGCTGTTCCTGCAATACCTCATCTGTTTTCTCTTTGGAATTTGCCTGTTGGGATTTGCCTTTCTCAGCAAGGTTAGTAACATTTCTAAGATATAAAGTCAATGTTTTATGTATACCAGACGTGTATAAGAAATATAGTAGCTTGAAGGTGATGAGGATGAGTGGGATTGAACAAACACCTTGCACTGGGAGCTGGTGCAAACTCAATGAACCACATTTTATGGGGTTTTATTATAAATTAAATGATTTAAATATAAATGATTTAAAAAGCAGCAAAAAAAGAGAAGATAGTTAACGAAATAATTCATCCCCATGAAGGTTTTACACAAACCTAAAGCACATATTTTTTCATTAGTATCTCCAAAATCTGTGTGCCTTAGAACTAATAACAAATCTGTTCCCCTCAAATCCACACCCGCCCACTACACCCCAAATTTGATCTATTTGATCTGATCCTTCCAGAGTACTCACCCTAATTCCATGATTTTTGCAATATACAGTACATTCTGCGCACATGATGTTTTGTTTGACCTGAAAGGTCTATGTAAACAAATCAAAGATTATTGCTGTTATTATTTCATCATCAAACTATGAATCTTCAAAATCTACAATTAGACAAGTATCAAGAAAGTTTAGCTCAGACAAATGGCAAATCAATTATTCCTGCCCTTAGATAATAACCCAAACCTCCTCACCCCCACCCCCCACCTCTTCCTTTTATAAGGGGGAGATTGTCACTGTGTTGCCTGTTTCCACAGTACTCCAGTGATCACCTTCTGGGAAGGCTTCCTTTGTACACACTTATACTATCAAGGAAGGGATTGCTGATCAAATCTCTGTTCACTTATTTTAGTGAAAAAACCCATACAATACAAAATTACATTTCTAGAAATGTCTTTCAAGTTGGGAGGATATCCCAAGGTGCCAGAAAGTCAGTTATTGGGACCCGAGCTGGGAGTCAGGATCAGGGAGGGTGGAGGGCAGGGAGGATAGGAGGGTAGCTGAAGGCTTGGTCAAAGAGGAGGGTTTTGAAACACACCTTGATGGAGGCAAGAGAGGGAGCAAGGCGAAGGGAATTTTGGATGGAATTTCATATGCTGGGGGCAGAGAAGCTGAAGGCCCACCGCTGATTGTGGGACGGAACAAACGGCTAGAGTCCGCTGAACAGAAGTTGATATGGGGTCAGCACATTGCAGAGGTAGGAGCTGGGAAGGGGCAAGGTCACGGAGGGCCCTGAAGGCAATGACGACGATTTTGAACTCAGTTATCTGGGGACTGGGGAACCAGGTGAGCTGGGCGAGTTTAGGGATAATGGGTTGTACAGTCTGGTGCAGTAGTGGACATGGGCTGCAGTGTTATGGATGATGTACAGCTTATGGAGGGAAGAGATTGAATGGTCAACAAGCGGAGAGTTCATGTAGTTGATGTGATGAATCGTGGATGAGGGTTTTGGCGGCCTGAGAGCTGCGGCAGTGACTGAGCTGGGTGATGATGTGTAGGTGGGAAGGCAGAGCAGGTCATGGCACAGCTGTGAGGTAGAAAGGACAGTTGAGGGTCAAACAAAACACCAAATTTCTGGACTGGCCCACTGAGGTGGATTTTGTTTCCCTGGATGGTGATGCTATCCGTGCTTGGAGTGTGGAGGCTTTGACGAGAGGCAATTAGGAGAGCCTCGCTCTTGTTGATGTTCAGCCATAGAAAGCTAGCCCTCATCCAGTACTTGATGTCTGACAGAAATGTTGTCAGAACGGCCGTGACCCTGGAGTCAAGGTTGGAGGCAGAGAGATAGAGTTGGGCATCATCCGCATACATGTGGAAGTTGACCCATGTCTGTGGATGATGTCACCAAGTGGTAGCATGCAGCAGATGAAAATGAGGGGACCAAGGTCAGAGCTCTGAGGAACACCACACAAGACGGTGCGGAGGCTAGAGGAGAAACTATTTGGGGAAATGAAGTGGATACGGTGTGAGAGGGAGGATCTGAACTAGTCAAGGACAAAATCAGATGTTTGACTTGAGAGGAGAGGCAGTAGAGGAGGATAGAACTGTCAACGGTATTGAAGACAGCAGAGAGTACAAGGTGGCAGAGGGAGCACCAGTCACAGATGGACAAACATTTCTGTTCTGTGGGCTGTACGGAAACCATATTGGAGGGGTTTGTGAAGGGAGTGGTGGGAGAGGAAGTAGCGAAGCTGGAAAGCAAATGACTGGTTCCAGGACCTTGGAATGGAAAGGGATGTTGGAGATGGAACAGTAATTTGAGAGCAGGGATTGGTCCAGGGAGGATTTTTTTAAGGATAGGAGTGATGACAGCTGTTGTTAAAGTGGTGGAAACAGTACCAGTGGACAGGGAGAGGCTTATGATGTATGTGAGGAGGTGGATCTAAGGAGGTAATCTAGGGTGAATATGACTTGCACAATTCTTGGACTTCCAAAGCTGTAGTTAAATTCTTAAAATAAAAAATGTTAAAATAATAATTCGGGTTCAACTGTATCAAGCACCTCCACTTCCTTGGTAGCATAGTTGAGATATGCTACCATACTACCTTGGTGCTCTCAAGAAGATCTGTAGTCCTGACAGTTTCCGGACTAGCCTGCAAGATTACTCTATCTCTACAGATAGAACTGTGGATTTTGTTTTAATATCAGTCTCAATTCATGAGACAGTAAAGCAAGGCCCCACCTGTCTACTCAGGTGGATGTTAAAGATCCCATAGATGTATTCGAAAAGAGAAAGGAGTTTCTTCCGGTGTCAATAATACCACAGATAAATTAGTCATATAGGCTAATGAATTTCAAGCATAATATTTAGGAGAGAATTTGGACAAAAAGTGACTTTGGACAGTAATTGGAATTGTGCCACAACAGCATTGAAGTAGAATGAGTTAGATGGGATGTTTTTTTGCAAACTTGCTTGATGTACATACTGGCAGGAATCACAGTTCATATCTCAAAGATGATATTTGTAGCTCCTTCCAAGTTTACCGTGGCTTACAATATTGCAATGTTATTCTGTACTGATAGAAGTCACCTTTCTGTTACTTGCCTCCGTATCAAAGTGTGTGATACTTGTTTTTGATGATTGTACAATGTTCTGTTTTCCAGACTAGTCTTCTCCTTTTGATCAGTACAACAAGTGAACATTCACAACAGCATTTTGCAAATAAACCTTTCAATTACCTCATCTTAGCGTGTACCATATTAGTACCTAATGTTTTGATACTTGCAAAAGCTCTGTGGAAAATATCCTTTGGGTCATCACACCTGCCTCCTCTGAGTATTCTTCTAACGGTAAGCACATTACCCATAATTCATGTTATTTATTTTCAACATGGTTATTTCCTTCACAGCTTCTTATTTTAAAATATGAAATCCTGGTGACAAATTGTTGGGGACTGGCTAGAGAAAAAGGGGGAATGAAGATTACTTTTCCAGATGAAAATTGGATTGGGTTAGAGCAAAATAGGAATTTATCCACTTAGAGATGATGTTACCAACATTTACTAAGATAGAATGATCTTACAGGCTTAGAACTACAGATTTCAGAACTACAGATCCTCATAAGACCATTGCAACAGCATATCACAAATAAGGTCACACTGTTCCATGGTCACTATGATCAGCCAGTGGAGGATAATCTCAAGGTTTTCATCAACGTGAATAGATGTCGAGAGATAAGAAGAACATGAGACAAAAGTGATAGAGAAAGTAACACCAAAGGTGGAGGAGTCAGTTTCAATGTTGTGAAAAGCAATTTGCATATATACTAGGAAATATTTCTTTACACAGGGAATAAGCAATAGCTAATACTGGACTCAGGATACTGCAAATACTTTGGAAGAAGTTTGGAAATTGGATCAGACCCTGAGCCTGCCTGGTAGTGGGGATTTCAGCCCATTTCAGCATGTTGATGCTGAGAAATGACTATTTAACAAAAATAAGAAACGTGGAGCCTAATACAGTACCTACACAATATGAAGAACTTGTTTCAGGTCATTGCACACCATTTACCAGGAAAAGGGTGCTTCACCAATATTTAAATAAGAAATGGAGGAATTTTCTACAAATTTGACCTTGTTTTTTAAAAAAAGCTTTTCATTGCTTCCTACTTCGGAAGCTGTTTGAGCTTTTTGAACACAATATGATACATTGAGTGAGTGGGGAATGGAAGGGCACTGGAAGAAGGAAAAAGCTCTCTGAGGCTTTGCCCAGCATGAGGGGTACTATAAAAATTCAGGTTGCTGTTGTTTTGAATGGGTACAAATTCATGTGGAGTATCAAAACTGGTATTCAGTAGTTGGGCCAAATGGCTTGTTTCAATGCTGTACAATCCATTAAATCCAAGTAAACTGTTCCTTCCTCTCTTTTTTTCAGGTTTGTGTGATTGAAGGGGTTGTGGCATTAGCAACTTCCCTGCTGATTCTTGTTGTGATGCCTCACTTTGACATACTAACCAATCTGCACATTTTAAGTGGTGTTTGCTTTCTGCCCTCCATTCTGCAAATAGTTTTCCAGCTGAAACCATTTAAAATGGTTTCAGCTTCTATATTCTTTCCAACAGCAGCTTTCGGCTTTGTATTGCTAGGTTTCGTGCTCTTTGTGACAACGCACTGGCGTCAGGAGAATTCAGGGCAAATAGATGAGATGCAAATGTATGTGGGACTCACTATAGTTTTGTTAATGCTAGTGTCTTTAAACTGGTGGGAGAATTTCACCTCCTATTGTAAAAGTGGATTTGTGGTAAAGGTAAAAGAAAACTTGCGGCATTCTAGAAACATCACAAATCTGTGCACTAACTTTGTCAGAATACTAGTGACTGCTTTGGTGGTGGGAGTGCTGATCCCAGCAAGGAAATACAATTGGGACCATCTTACAGCTGTTTCACCATTTCAATGCAAAGTTATCTTGAGCTTGTTTGCAGTACAGGGGATTTCTTCAGTACTTTGTCACTGGTTTGGGGTCATCGTGTGCAAAATGCATGCAATCCGGCGCAGTTTCATCATCCCTTCCTTGTTAACAACACCTATTGTGTTTTTCTCTTTCTTGATTGTATTGGCCAACACTTATAGAGAAATTGGGTTGGGAGGAAGATTTAACCTGACATTGCTGTGCAACACTTTAACATTTGATGAAAACAGCAGCCACACACAGTTTCTACTATTGGAAATCTCTCACAGCCTTTGTAGGACAAGTGTAATTTTAGATCAGGGCAACAGTGGCTTAGCACTAATTGGATTTTCAGGACTGTGCTTTTGGCTAGGGTTGCTTTTTTCAACATTCTATGTATGGGAACGTAGCCTTCAAAGGATTGAAAAAACAACTCAGCTCTTTGTTCGCCGGTTATATGAAGCGGCCTTCATGGAACAGTCAATGCTGCTCAACACACGAGTCGAGAATAAAAAGGATCACAGTCACAGCAGTTTTAAACGGTACCGTACTGTATTATGAAAGGTCTAGCTTGCGACATCTCTCAATGGGATTTAATTTAAGATGGCTTTGTCCTAACACTAAAGATTGCCAAGAAATGAACTAAGTTAGTTCAAAACAATCTAAATTTTAAAGTACAGTAGTTTCTTTCCAAGAACTGAAGAAAACTAGCTTCAAAATTATGAATAAATGTAAGAGTTTTCTACTACAAATTTCTAAAAATTTACATTTAAAAATAAAGTCTTCTTACAGGTTAAGGTGAAAATTAGAGTCTATGTACTGTTTGTAGTTTGTCTTGTGAAGCAAATAACCACTATTCGTACATGGCAGACGAGCTGACTTCTCAGTCTCACTTTGTAGATAAATAATTTATTGGAAATTCTAAAACTAATTTGGAGACCTCCTGCTTTGTCCCTTTTTTTATTTTGGCTGAAGTCCTTGATACTTAATTGTTTGGGAAACAGCAGGTAAATTAAGATTGTTTTTAATGGAGCCACAACAGATATGATGAACCAAGGCTTGGTGACTATCACACCCACCCTTGCCCGGCACCACTGGCTCACCAGACCTCAGAAGATTGAGTTAAAAATTCACAACCTCACCTTCAAGGCCCTCCATAGCCTTGTCCCCTCCTACCTCTCCAACTTTCAACACCTCAGCAGGCTCTAGCATACTCTGTATCTCCCGCCCGGCATGCCCCTCCATTGGAGTTTGGGCCTTCACTTCCCTTCCCCCACTCTCTAGTACTCGATCCCACATTCCCTTCACCTTGTTCCCTCCCTTGCCTTCTTGCAGGCATGCCTCATGACCCTCCTCTTCAACAATACTGTCCGCCACTCTCCTACCCTCTCTGATCTCCACCTTCCCTGATCCCAAACCCACCCCCCGGCTTGTGTCCTAATCCCTGATCGTTCAGTGCCTTGGGATGTCCCTGTGATTTGAAAGATGCTTTGCAATTGTAATTTTAAATTGTATTATGTTCGAACAACCAGTAACACTTATTTTCCCAAAGCAGAGCACAGTATGTTATGATATACTTATGTGCAACAATGTGGCATGAAACAGTGGACGAAATGAGAAAGATTCTTACTTCAATGTTCAGGTAAATCAACTATTACAGTATAAAATTCTCTCTGCACAAGTGTGAGGTGATACATTTTGGGAGAAGAAGTGAGGGGAGGCAATATAGGCTAGGTAGTACAATTTTAAGGGACGTGCGGGAACAGAGAGACCTGGGGATTTGTGTTAGTGACTCTTTGAAGGTGGCGGACAGGTAGACAAAGCCATTAAGAAGGCATATGGGATACTAGGCTTTATAAATAGGGGCATAGAGTACAAAAGTCAGGAAGTGCTGACTAACCTCTATAATACTTTGGTTAGGCCTCAGCTACTGTGTCCAATTCTGGTCACCACACTATAGAAAAGATGTGAAGGCATGCAAAGGGTGTGCAAAGAAGGTTTACTAGAATAGTACCAGGATTGAGGGACTTATAATAATATAATTATATTATACATATTATATTATAAGGATTGAGGGACTTCAGTTATAAGGAAAGGCTAAAGAGGCTAAGTTATTCTCTTTAGAACAGAGAAGGTTGACTCGTGGTCACAGATTTAACATAGTTTCAAAACGAAGCAGAGGAGAGCTGAGGAGAATTTTGTTCACTCAGTGGGTTGTTCGAATCTGGAATGCGTTGCCTGAAAAGGTGGTGAAGGTCGATTCAATAACAGCTTTTAAAAGAGAATTAGATCTTTATTTAGGGAGAACAATATGTTCAAGGACTGAGCAGGTCTGTTAGGTTATGGGGAGAGAGCTGGGCAGTGGGATTGAGTTGCTCTTTTCAAAGAGGCAGCACAGACTAGATGGGCTGAATGGCCTCCTTTTGTGCCATAAAATTCTATGATTCTATGAACAGAGTTGGTGTGACAGAATAGGAATTCCAAAGGGGATTGTTTCAAATTAAATAATCCTATGAAGAAATTAAACAAAGTCACACAAACACAGAACCCATGAAGAGAACATAATAGTTGATGTAACAACATGACCATCATATACTCTATTCGGAAAACATTGTTTAGCTAATTCAAGATCCTATTCAAGATCCTGCTCCTCAATCATTCAAAGCCCTCCACAGCCTTGCCCCACCCTATCTCTGCAACCTGCTAACCCCCACTAACTGACTGCCCCATCCGTTCAGCAGGCTCCGGCCTGCTCCATGTCCCCCAACCCACCTGTTCCACCTTTGGTGGGTGAGCCTACAGCCACTCTGCCCCCAATCTCTGGAACTCCATCCCATAAGAACATAAGAAGTAGGAGCAGGAGTAGGCCATTCGGCCCTCAAGCCTGCCCCGCCATTCAATCATTCTACCTCCAGCTACCTGCCTTTTCCCCATACCCTTTAATACCTTTATGAATGAGAAATTTATCTATCTCAGTCTTTAATATGTTCAAGGACTGAGCATCAATAGCCCTTTTGGGTAAAGAATTCCATACATTCACCACCCTCTGAGTGAAGAAGTTTTTTTCTCAACTCAGTGTGAAAGGGCTGACCCCTAACTTTAAGACAGTGATCCCTGATTCTAGTTTCTCCAACCAGGGGAAACAATCTCCCACTATCTACTTTGTCGTGCCCCTTAATAATCTTATAGGTTTCTATAAGATCCCCTCTACTTCTTCTATATTCCAGAGAATATAGGCTCAAATTAGTCAACCTATCATCATAACTCATCCCCTCATTCCAGGTACTAACCTACGCTACACTCCCTCCAAGGCAAGTACATCCTTCCTTAAATAAGGAGACAAAAACTGCATACAGTATTCCAGGTACTGTCTCACCAGTGCCCTATACAGCTGCAGCAAGACTTCCCTACTCTTATACTCTAATCCTTTCATAATGGAAGCTAACATTCCATTAGCTTTCCTAATTGCCTGCTGCACCTGAAAGGGTAACTAACTTTCTGTTAGTATGCAGTATCCCACAGTACCTTTGCCTTGTGCCCTCCCTAGCCTCCTTCAAGCCCCGCCTCAAAACCCTCCTCTTTGACGGTCCCATCGGTCACCTCAAATCCTCTCTTTTTCTACCACCCTCCCCTTCCCTGATCCCAGCTTGGGTCTGAAGCAAGAAAGATTGTCCAGTGCTTTTGGATGTCCTCCTGGCATAAAAGGCGCAATACAAGTGTAAGTTTGTTGTTATTGTTTCTTACAGGCTGGACAAATACAAGCCAAGCTTGTTAAAATCACACAAAGATAACTTTGATTTCGAAGCACATATTTATTTTGATGACGCTTTCCAGACAGTCTTCAAACCACAGGAAAATAAACAGGAAAGAATCGTGAATAACTACGTTAAGAACTTTATTCACACAATTGATGAAGTTTTCAGAAGTGGACATTCTAAATCCACTGTAATGTGATGTCCATATTAGTATGTGATTTATCTCAGGAGAAAATTTGGTAGGCCTCTGTGCTTTTTCTCACTTTTTCTCATCAGTAGTTCTGTAAACCCATGACACTTTTGAAAGGGAATTTCTCCCAATGTCATGGTCAATAATCCTCCGGATTCATTCATCAATCAACACAAGGTTGTTTGTGAGATCTCACTTGTGAAAAATGACTGCTAGATTTGCCAAAATGTATGACAAAAAGTCATACATTTGACATTAATTACTTGTAAAGTGTTTTTCAAAATAGTTGTTTTCTTTTTTGTATGTACATATACTGTATTTTTAAAAAAAATGAGCTACAAAGAATGAAATTCGTATTATAAGATGCAAATGATCTCCTTGTTTAATTGTAGGATGTTTTTGAGGTAAAGCATTATCTATTCTAGAGCTTGTCAACATATTGACTGCATTTTACCAGCTGGGGGTGGAAGGTAAAGGGGGTAGAAAGGTAAAGATGGCCGAAAACACAGTCAAGGAGGTATCAGAATGGACCCTGAAAGTCCTTGAAGTAATCTTGCTGCCTGGGATAAAAGGTAGCTTCTGGAGTTACTTACTTCATAGTATTAAACATTTTACTCGGCAGAACATTTCTTAGTGAAACATCGGTGGATCAGACAGAAGTAGATGATGAGGATGATATCAAACAGACTCTAATGGAGACACCTTATGGTGGAAGAATCTCCTACACACTTCCATATGGAAATATGTTGAATGTTCATCTGAAGGATAAGAATAAAGTTCGTCACAAGAAGAGATGGTCTCAGGTATGTTTGAATGGTTAATGTAACATCGAAATGATGGAAGGCCACATAATTTTTTTTAAAAATAGATAAAAACAGAAATCCTGCCTAATAGTTAAACATATAAAATAAAAAATACAATCAAATCGATTTAAGCAACCATAGCCATTCAGCAACCACCCACTTAACAACCACCCAGGAACAGCCCAGATATTGCGATTCATCCATCACCACCAACAACAATAACAATAAAATTACTTATGTATAGCGTCTTTCACATTGGGAGGACATCCTAAACAAACACGTACTCAGATGCCCCTTTATATCAAGGTACTTTAGCCAATCCCTTAACCGGTTGCTGAATACAAGTTTGACTGTATAATAATAATAATACTCCTGGCATTTGATTGCTATGTTGGAAAAATATCTCAAGGCATTTAATAAAACTGACTTGGAATCTGAGCTGAGGGTGGGAGCTAAACTAAATTTAGTAAAGGGAGTAGGATAGTCACACATGTCATCAACTTCCTTGCATTTTAGTAAGGGGAATAGAGTAACCTAGAATATAGTAGAAATGCTATTTAACTGTATTCTTCAATAAAGCACTGCTAATATAAAAATAAACATAACAGGAGCACCACATCAATGTGTACCATACTGCATTCCTATTTTAATCTGGTTAAGTAATTTTGGACACACATATACCTATATTTCAATATATTCCAAAATTTTGAGTTGGTTACATTTTCATCACCCATCATTATCTTCGTATTGCATAATGCCATGCTATAATCCGTTGCAGGATTATTTTTAGCAGTTTCAAATTACAGTATAAAGTATCACTATCAGGTCAAACAACTAGATGCAGCTAATAGGTATTTTCGTTCATCGTATACCGTTATGAAAAAAAGCTCTCTGGTCGTAAAGATTAATATAAGAGATAACATTTATCAATGCAGTTTTGTTGAATTGTGTAATTCAACCAATATTAACCAAGCTAATCACCTAGTGTCAGCATACATACATCACCATTGTTTTTAGATGTCCAGCTGTTGGTTACCATATACACTGAAAGATAGACTTAGAGAGATTTTGATACTGTGGGTTATAGTAGAATGCAATTTATATTTAAATTGCGCGTCTAATTCTGATTCTAATTAATTAATTAATTCTAATTCTGAGATTAGACGTTTGGCAATGTTGATTCAAATTCTAACATCTAAACTTTTGCTATCTTGTTAAGGGAACCATGTATGGCAGTTTAATTCTTCAGTATTCTTATGGATGCTATCAATTTCTATGTCTCTCATTGGAAAGTGGGTCAGTGTTGTATTTGTGGCTGGAGCTGCAGCCATGAACAACAACAACAAAACTTACATTTATATAGCGCCTTTCACGTCGAGAGAACATCCCAAGGCGCTGTACAGTCAGGTAGGACAAGAGCAGGGTGGGAAGGATCAGGGCAGGATGAAGAATAGTAGGAAAAGTAACTGTATTAGTGGGCGAAACGCGGCAGCCAAATTGCGCACAGCAGTGTCCCACAATCAGTCACGGAAGTGGGACTAGGGGTAAAAGGGGGTAAAGAAGCAAAAGGGGAGGGGTCGAGGCAGGGGGAAGAAAAGCAGGAAAGTCGACTGAATACTTGTGGGCGAAACGCGGCAGCCAAATTGCGCACAGCAGTGTCCCCACAAACAATCGCGAAAATGGGGCCAGGGGAGAAAGGGGGAAAAGAGGGTAAGGGGGGGAGAGGGAGGGAAAGGTGGGATGGGTTAGGGTTATGGAGGAAGAGGGGGGAGAAAGGGGGGCAAGGAAGAGAGGGAGGGAAAGATGGGAGGGGGCAAGATCAGGAAGAGGGAAGAGGGAGGGAAGGGGAAAAGGGAGGAGAGAAAGTGGGGAAAGGGAGTGAGGGAAGAAGAAGATGGGGGCAGGGGTGGGGGGAATCAAACAACAATAATAAACAATAATAAACAACAAAAGCAATAATATTAACAACAAAAACAGCAACAAACAACAACCAACAATCGTCCAACAATCGTCCAGCAACCACTCCCTGTCCTCGCCGCCCGCCCGGACGATCCCTGAGATGGCGGGAAAAAAGGGGCGCGGAAAAAAGGTCCCAGTGTGGTGTCAGGCCCCAAAACCGACCGGCTCCTCAGTCGATGAACTCGGGGACTCGGGCACCTGGGCGCTCTCCCCCTCGCGGAAGACGTGCGCCACCCGCTGCCTGAGGAAAGTGCCGAGGTCGCGGCCTTCCCAGGTCCTATCGAGGGGCCACTCTTCGCACAGCCAGAGGAAGCGCCGACAGCGAGTGGCCGCCATTCCCTCCGTGATACTCCCCGTCGTCCAAAAAGATGGTATTCGTTGGCCGACTGCCCATAGAGGAAGAACCGGCAGCGATGGAAGCCGGCTCCAGCTGGTGGGCTGAGCGGTGCACAGCGTGAAAGCTCTGTCCCCGCGATCGTTCCAGCCCGAAGATCTCTAGCCTCGGGAGCGGGTGGTCCGTGTGAAAAAAATATCACTATATATCTAATATCACTATTAGATAAAATATTAGATTAAATAGATGATATAAAATATCATCTATCGCCAAGCGAGGTGGAGAGAGTGCAGGATAGCACCTGCATTCTCTCCACCTTGCGGTCAAACAAATGAAGGTAGATTTTATTATTCCTGTCCTCCTAACCCAAATAGGATGAACTCATATTGCTGTAATTAGTTAGAGCTAGTTATGCAACTATCATTTTGAAGTGCTCTGAGATGCTGCCCAGCGTGGCGGGTGCTCTATAAATGCAAGTTCTTGTTGTTGGCAGGATGATGGCAGCATCTAATAGTGAGTCTATATTTCCAAATACTGAGCATCTATTTAATGGGATATTTACTCATGTTTGCAAGTAATCCCTGAATATATCCATGCTAGTTACTGGGGATATAAAGTAGAAACATAGAAATTTTCTGCAAAGTAAATAGCAATTGGGGCTTAGGTGCCAGTGCACTCTTTGAATGAGCTTTCTGTTTGGTCCCATCCTCCTGCCCTTTTACTCTTTCACATGAGATGAACATGAGATTCCATGTTTTAAACATAAGTGCAATGAAAACAAGAGCAAGGTGATAGAGTAATATCGTATCGTATTTTTGCTTGTGAGTATCTAGTCTCTGAACTAGAAGCCTGAATCTCCCACCCCTCCAAAAAGAAATAACAATGTACATTTCACTTTAAGGTAAGTGTGACAAAATCCATGCACTGTGAATCATACCAATTCTATTAGTTTCCATTTCCAATAATGGAAAATGCTACATATTAATGGAGAATAATTCCACAGAGTTTCAGGCACGTTGCCTTTGTAATGTTCGCCATTGATGGCATGTCATGTTGTAATTGCACGTGACCAAAGGCCCAATGGATTTTCTTCCCTATAAATTTCTGAACACATTGGAAATCCAGTTGCTACAT
This sequence comes from Hydrolagus colliei, assembly GCA_035084275.1. Taxonomy (NCBI): domain Eukaryota; kingdom Metazoa; phylum Chordata; class Chondrichthyes; order Chimaeriformes; family Chimaeridae; genus Hydrolagus; species Hydrolagus colliei. The sequence goes on along the minus strand of CM068744.1, from coordinate 104,748,945 downwards.
CACAAAATGTTCTTTTTCCAGATCATGTACATGTACTACCTGCTAGGGTGGAAGTTAAATGGGAAATATTTTTTATCAGGCACATTTGAAGAGGAAACAAACATTACAAATTCATTACAGGTAAGGAATAATAATAATCCTTGCATTTGATATAGTGCCTTATCAGCCATTGAGGTCGTAAACCTCAATATTGCCTGTCTCCGGTAATATCTCGCCCCAAAAGCCCCTGAAACCCTGGTCCATGCCTTTGTAACCTCTCGGCTGGACTATTCCAATGCCCTCTTCGCTGGTCTCCCCTCCACCACAATCCATAAAATCCAACTTATTCAAAACTCTGCTACCATTCATAAAATCCAAGTTATCCAGAATTCTGCCGCCTGCATTTTTACCCATACCAAACTTCGCTCCCCGATTACCCCAGGCCTTGCCAGACTGCACTGGCTCCTTGTCCTGGAGAGGATTGATTTCAAGATCCTCACCTTGTTTTCACATCCCACCACTCCTCTTCCCCCCCCCACGTCTCCGACCTCCTCTCCTCAAAACCAGCACCCGTTTCCTTCGCTCCACCGGGTCTGGCCTTCTCTTTGTCCCCCAAATCCTCCACTCCACCATCGGCAGCCGTGTCTTCAACCACTTCGCCCAGAGGCTCCCTTCTTCACTCCCTTCACTTCGCCCCCTCCCTTCCCAGTTTCAGGTCTCAGCTAAAGACCTTTCTCCTCAACCGCACCTTCGCTCACCTTTCTACCCCTGCCCCAGGCTCGGTCCCGGGATCTGTTGTTGTGAAATTCTCTGAGACGCTGTCCAGTGTGGAGAGCCCTATATAAATCAAAGTTGTTGTTGTAAACCGCTTCACAGGTTATACTATAAAATGGATTGACTGTGTATTTTATGGATGAAAATGCTTTAATTTCTGCATGTACCTGTCCATTCATAAACAATTCTTTGTAATTTTTTAAAAAAGACTGAAAAGCAAAACACTTATATCCTGGCTCTCGATGGCGACATTGACTTTTATCCCTCAGCTGTGATCTTGCTGGTTGACAGACTTAGAAGATATCCACAAGTAGGGGCTGCATGTGGTAGAATACATCCTACAGGAACTGGTAAGCAGTTCATTTAACAAATTTTCACGCCAACTTTATTAGAGATAAGTAGATATCTACGTTTCATAATTAAGCATATGAACAGAAAAGCAAATGTGCAGGGCAAAATGAATTATGTGTTTGAATAATGAATAATAATAATACTCCATGCCCCTCTGTTTACCCAGCAGTAAGTAGGAACTCTGTTTTCGGGGGGAATAATTCCTTCAAAAATATGTAAATACCAAAATAGACAGACAGACAGACAATAATTTGATCACTCAATCCACGACTGCCTGTGGGACACTGCTCTGTGCAATTGGCTGCCATGTTTCTCCCACAAAATATACAGATAATGAATTTAACAGTATTTAACTCTTTTATGAATTCAATTAATAATCTATTAATTTAACTTGCCCCAACTTACCTCTGTGGTCTCCTAACTCCCGACCAAACAGCCCACCCCCTCCGCTCAGCAGGCTCTGGCTCCGGCCTACTCCACATCCCTAACCCACCCACCCCACCTTTGGTAGGTGAGCCTTCAGACACTCTGTCCCCAAACTCTAGAACTCCATCCCGCAGTCCCTCCACCTCGCCACCTATCTGCCTTCCTTCAGTTCCACCTCAAGATCCTCCTCTTCGACAGTCCCATCAGTCAAACTTTCCCTCCACCTTCCCAGTCTCCAACCTTAGCTTGGGTCTGAAACAATGACTGCTCAGCTCCTTGGGACATCCTCCTGCCATGGAAGGTGCTTTACACGTTGTTATATTCGAATCTCTGATCTCCCCTCCTGAACCATCCACAAAATTCAGCTCATACAAAACTTCTCACCTGCACCAAACTTCGCACCCTGATTACCCCAGTCCTTTCCAAACTTCACTGTCTTCCTGTCACAGAACAGATTGACTTCAGTATTCTCACTCTTGGGTTCAGATCTCTCCACTCCGTTGCACTTCCCTACCTCTCTGACCTCCTCACAGCAATACCCGCTGCCTCTGCTCTACTGGGTCCGGCATCCTCCATGTAACCCGGATCCTCCGCTCCACCATTGTCGGCCGTGCTTTCAGTCACTAGTAACTTTGGAACTCCCTCCCTCAACCCCTTCACCTCACCCCCTCCTTTCCCATCTTCCAGTCACACCTGAAGACCTTTCTCTTCGAACGCTGCTGATGGTCGCCGGTCCCCTCCTCCGACTCGACCTCGGGCTCCACCATTGTGAAGTGCTGTGAGACACCTCCCGGCATGGAGGGCGCTATGTAAATGCAAGTTGTTGTTGTTGATATTTGATGAAGCGCTTTGAGACTTTAAGATGTGATAAGGCACAATGTCAAATGCAAGGATTATTATTACTTGCATTCCATGCAGCGCCTTTCACGTCAGGAGGAACTCTCAAAGGCAAACAAAGAAGTATACGTACTAAAGCAGCTTTTGAAGACCAGAAGGGAAGGAAACTCTGAGGTGGAGTTCTGGAGAACAAGGCCTGAATGCCTGAAAGTTTGCTAAAATCTTTCTAGTTGATAAAATGGTGAATCGGTTGGTTACTTTTGTTACACAACAATACAGGAAAGTTATTTTTTTTTCCACTCCATTTTAGGCCCCATGATCTGGTACCAGAAGTTTGAGTATGCCGTTGGTCATTGGCTTCAGAAGACATCGGAACATGTGTTGGGCTGTGTGCTCTGTAGTCCAGGATGCTTCAGTCTATTCAGAGCAGCAGCATTAATGGATGATAATGTGATGAAAAAGTACAACACTAAATCTACCGAAGCATACAACTACATACAGTATGATCAAGGTAAAGTAAATACATATTTACCATCATTGACTACCATTTTGTTTGTATGTTAATAACAAGGTTGATTGAATGTTATTTATAATAATAATAATAATAATTAATAATATTCTTTGCATTATGGTACCTTATCACATCATCATAGAGATTCAAAAATATACTTAAACTGGGTGTGAATGTGTATATTTTGTGGACTGTTATTATTTGGTTCATTTAAAAAATATGGAACAAATGTCAACTATTTTATTCACTTATGGACCATACATATCCAGCCACATGACTACCAGATTCAATATTCTACGAGGGACATCTACTTGTAAACAAGTGATACTCCATTGGAAAAGAATAAAGCTATAAGCCAACGTCTGGGAAACATCACAATAATCTTTATATTTGATAGTACATATTGCATCAAAACACCTCAAAGCACTTCAGAGATTTTCTGTCAAGTTAAATGTTTACATATTTTGTAGGTGAACATAGCAGCCAATTTGCAAATAGCAATGCCCCACAAACAGCCTTGAATTGAATAATCAAGTTTATCTAGTTGTTGACATGGAAACTCCCTTCTCTTTCTAAACAGTTCATGGGATCTTTGATGTCCACCTAAATAGACAGATTGGACCTCAGTTTTAGTTTTACATCTCATCACAAGGATTGCATCTCTGACAATAGAGTGCTTTCCAGCATTACAATGGAATGTCATCTTAGACTATCAGATCGCAGTCTTTACTTTGGGCTTGATACGCCAACCTTCAGTTCAATAATAAATAAGCTTTTCAAAATTAATTATTTTAATTACGGTGCCTATTAAGATTCAGTTGATTTGGGTAAAAATTGGCCAGTTAGGTATTCACTTCACATTATGAAATTTAACATTGCTTTAGACTGATATGTTTCAATCAATTCCAACAGGGGAAGACCGTTGGCTGTGTACTTTATTGTTGCAGCAAGGCTGGCGTGTAGAATATAACGCAGCCTCAGATGCATACTCAAATGCACCAGAGGAATTCCATGAGTTTTACAACCAACGACGGCGTTGGGGTCCATCAACTTTGGCAAACACAATCGAACTTCTGAATAGCGGAGCTCAGACGTCCAAGAAGAATCCTTCCATTTCCAAGCTCTACGTCCTGTACCTAATAATTTCAACAGCAGCTTCCATTCTGGGCCCTGCGACTATTGTACTGATGATAGCAGGTAATTGTTTGCGGTGGATTTCCACGCTAAATTATAGAGGAAAGGGCATCTTATTCTTCATTTTTCAGTATACTTGCCAACAATTAGAGAAATGCATTTAATTATTCCTTTCAATTCTAAGTGAATGAACTTATGTGGATATCATATTTTACAGGAGCATTTTCCTTTGTGTTCAACTGGAATGCAATTGCATGTCTACTGCTTGGAATTGTTCCTCCAGCTATATTCATGGTGTTGTGTTACAATTTGAAGACAAATATGCAGATCAATATTGCCGCACTGATGAGCATAGTCTATGCTTTTCTAATGATCGGAACGTTACTGTCCATCATAGGTGAGTATTTGAATTCCATACACAATCATTATAAAGGAACAGCATTTCTTCAATTTGATATAGCATCTTTTATGTCAGAAAGATATCCTAAAGTAATCAATCGGAGTTGCTGTAAAATATTACAAGTCTTTAGCTATTTGACCAGATCTTGACTTGGTTCTTTTAACTTGCTGCTTAATTGTTCCTTTGGACTACAAACGTGCCACAATTAAAGGAAAGGTTGAAGCAAATTAAAGCAAAGGTTGAAGGAGGATTTTGGTATCCTTTCCTAGCCAATTCTGTCCTGCACCCTGGGACTCTGGTATAGACACATTTACACTGATCAGTTATGCAGTTAGTTTACAACAGCAACAAATTACATTTGTGTAGCACCTCTCAAGTCGGGAGGGTAAACCAAGGTGAGTTAGGAAGGTTTACCTAAGGTTAGGGCATACTGCAATGATCTAATTTGATAACAACTGGAACCAATAATTCACCCACTTTGTTGTATCTTTGTTTGCTTTTTGGAAAGCGGCTGCAACTTTCTATTCATTGCCAGTTGATCCCTCACTTCACCCAATGTGTCCAACACTTTATTAGAGGGTGTAACTATATAAGTATTCAATTTCTGTGTTTGTGCGTGTGACTGAGTTGAGAATTATTAATATCATGCTGACGTGTTATTTTGATTGAACAAATGGCCCTTTAGTTTGAGGAGAATGGACAGATAGCATTTAGGCATCAGAATCATCTCTTATACATATTAATGATTTCTGAAAATTGAGATGGCGCAAATATTATTGTGAGAGTAATATGTTCCTACTATCTGGGTTGTATTTTTTGCTGTTTTGCTTTTAAAATATGATATTCCAATTTCACATGATCATTTGGCCACGATACATGTTTTCTTTGCACTAGCAATGAAACATTTATAGAGCAGAAGGTAGAAACTGTTTCAGGATTACTCTGATGAAGGAGCTCCTGTAGCTCAATGGTTGGCGTGAGACCTGTATTTTAATCCAGGCAGATCAGGGTGAAACCTTGGGCAAGTTTCCTTACTCCACACGCCTAATAATAATCTGTCCAAAAAATCTGTACAATAATAAAAAAAATTGGTAATTTCAATCAACGACTGTTTGTGGGACACTGCTGTGTGAAATTGGCTGCCGCGGTTTGCCCACAAATATACAGTCAATTCACTTTACGGTATATTCTGTGAAGCACTTTGAGTCATCGATAAGATGTGAAAAGCGTTATATCAAATGCAATGATTATTATTATTATGGTTGTTGAGGTCTTGTTCAAATTCAATATTAAAGATCACAATTGACTGAAATCAATATTCTGACAAGCTACATAACTGTTTGTTCCAAGTAATTGTTGGGGGAGGTGGAGAGGGGAAGTCCTCCTTGCATAGCTCTACTCTGAAGGACAAAGTCAAGATCGAGAGAATCAGCTGGTGTTTCTCTAATTGACGGATCATGTGCCTCAGGGGCCTGTATTGGGCCTACGTTTTTACCATGTACATTAGATATGGACAAAGAAGGGGGTTGATGATGTGTATGCCAGGCTCCGTCAATGTTAAGCATTCCGAGACATTACTCTACTTGAAGGGTGCTATATGAATGCACGTTGTTGTTGTAATGTGAGGCACTTTATATTGGGGAAAAAATTAGAGGACGGAATCATAACCTGAAAGCTAAATACTCAATGGAGTGGAAGTACATGGGAGTTACCATGAATAATTCTAATGCAGTTTTGAAGTATATATAAGATCACATTTAAAGATACAACACTACGATTTGAAATTAGTAGCATTTTATAAACATCACAATGATGGGCAAAAATCACATTAAAATCTATATTAATTTCTTAGTGTTTCCTTCTTTATCTGTTTTTAACACCCAACTAAAACATTACCCTTTTGACTGTGCCATGGTCATTTCCGCCTCTCTTCCCCAACCCCACTTCTCCTGCAGTCAGCAGTCAACCCCATTACTGTATTGCGCTCTGGGATGTTATCCTACCTGAAGGGCTCTCTTTATATGTAAATGCAAGTTTTTTTTAAATTAATGCTCAGACACAATTCTTCCACTTGCTTTCTGTAACTTCCTAGAGCTTTTACTAATTCTGCAGCGTCACTGCCCCCCAACAACAATAACCTCCATTTATTTAGCAGCCCTTCATTCAGTGTAGTGGAACATAATTAACACTTAAATGCGTTAATCATTACCATTTAGATTGTATAGTCCAAAATGATAAACTTCAGATCCTGTAAAATTGCTAACATGATGCTTGTTTTGTTTAGGTGACATGATCAGAGCGAATACATTCATTACGCCGACAGGCTTGTTTATCATCTCCATCGCTTTGCTTTTCATTGTAACAGCCATGCTGCACCCACAAGAGTTCTCTATTGTCTTCTATGGCCTACTGTACATTATTTGCATCCCCAGCGGATACTTGTTGTTAATTATTTATTCGATGGTCAACATGAACGACGTTTCGTGGGGCACTCGCGAGGCACCGAGTTATGAAACAGAGAAAAAGAAAGAAAAAGTTAAGCGATACGAAAAGAAGTGGAAATGTTTCTGTTGGGACTTTGAATTCCAGGTCAAGGAGGATAGGAAGGAACTAGCTCAACTCTCCGACTCAGAAGATAGGTAAATATTTTTCTCATCAATATTAACAGTGCTTTAGCATCAGCATTTTAGTGGCACTGGTTTCCATTATGTATCTTACACCATTTAATAGCATGGCATAGTGAAGGAATAGTATATAAGGAAAATAGGGTTCAGTGTACTTTTGATTGCAATTAATATTTGGAAATATTTTGGGAGATTGAGATGGTACAGTTGTTTAGAACCACAGTGACAACTTCCACGTTCGAATACCCTTCATGTAAACTAAGGTCTCAGAGACCTTAAAACAATTTCACTTGCACATCTGGGTTTTTGATTCATAAAAGTCTCTTCTTTCTGATTGTCTGTAAGGTGCTGTTTCAAATAAATGTGGATACTCACAGGGCAGTTGCTGTTTGGCCTATATCTGCTACATAGTGCCTATATTGTTTCAGGAATTGCAACTGCATTGACAGGATGGCAAAGATGGCTGCTGTGAAAAATTAAAACACAAATGACATCCATAATACTTTGAGTGAAGGCTTTCTCTCCATATTTACTTGATAAGCTTTTTTTGAATGTGGTTTATTGGATTTAAAGAAACAATATCACTGAATTTTAGCATCTCATTTGAGATTGTTTTGGATAATTTAACATTTTAGGTCAGAATATGTCACCTAGTCTTATCCTGTAAAACAATTTTGTCTTAAAATATAAATGCACAGTATCCTGCAGTTCTAAATAGGGAACGACTTCTAAATTATGACTGATTCATAATTCCATTCAACCTTAAATTGTAAGCTAAAATGAAGTTACAGGCTCAGATTCTGTGGAATTTCGGGCCTTTTTGTGTGTATGCTCCTTGTATTGTTTTGTTATATTGATATTTCTTGATGCTGGTTTAATTGTTCTAATTCTTTTAATTTTCAAAGAAATAAGTTTGAAAAGCTTAGTATTCATTTTTTTTTCAGTCAAATCAATGATGAAGTTACCGAACTGCCTGCATTGGAAGACAGTGAGTATTAATTATTGATATCATCAAAATGACAAATTTTACACTCAACTGAGACTTAGGGGCTTGGCGATCATGGATGGCAATTTATTTTTGAGTCAATTCTTACCTGACAAAAAGATTGGAAATGTATACTGCAAAATTACTTGAACACTTGCAAGATAATGGATTTTTATTTGTACTTCATAGTGAATTTCTCCAATCTATGATCGCAGTTACTTGCAATTTGTAACCATCACATTTTCAATTCCTAACTGTCCTTCATAACCTACATCCATGCCATCAGTTGCCAAAAGGCAAGGATTACTTTATTATTATAACCTGCTCCACCTTTCCCCACCTCCGCAACATTGTTCGGCTCAGTCAATGTCTAACACCACAGGCCGCCGAGACCCTCATACAGGCATTTGTAACATCCAGGCACGACTCTACAAACTCCCTCCTGTCGTCCTCTGCATCTCCTCCCACCGTAGGCTGCGTTAACCAAACCACAACCTCCTAGGGAAAGTTTTTCACATCTACTCCTTAAGCATTGCAAAACTCCAGAATGTTTATCAATACAACATCTCCACCATTGAAAGCTGATCTTCCCCTTCCTCTCTTTGCAAGCAATGATCCCAATTCATTATTCTATCCTCTTCCACCACCCAGTCCCCTTGCAGCACAAATGCATATTTACCTCAATCTGCACTTTCCTTACAGTGCTTGACACTCCAATAAGTTAACCTTGTGCTTGCTCCTCTTGAGTTTGCTTACTGTGTCACACAACAGTGAGGCAGCAAAAAAGAAGGAAGATAGAACGCCAGGCTACTTTTGTCAAATTACTTCAACTCAAATCTCCAAAAATCACGTTCACAGCATCATTTCAAATTAATGAAGGATAGACACCAGTAGGAATTTGATCATATGGAGGATAATGAATAGAGGATAATGGAGTCCTGTAGTCAGTGGTTAAAGCACTCACTTTACAATCAATCAAAAACTTCAATCAAAACTTACATTTATATAGCGCCTTTTACGTCAAGAGGACGTCCCAAGGTGGTGTAGGGACAAGAGCAGTGGGGGGAGGGGTCGGGGCAGGCTGAAGAAGAGTAGGAAAATTGACTGTATATTTGTGGGCAAAATGCGGCAGCCAAATTGCACACAGCAGTGTCCCACAAATAGTCATGGAAGTGGGATTCAGGGAAATGGTGGGGAAAAGATGTCAAAGGGAGGGGTCAGGGCAGGAGGAAGGAGAGCAGGAAAGCCAACCGTATACTTGTGGGCGAAACGCGGCAGTCAAATTGCACAGAGAGAGAGACCTGGGTTTGATTCCAGGCAGGGCAAAATGTTGGGCAAGTTTCCTTACTCTACATGCCTACTAATAATCCCTCAAAAAAAGCAATAATAAATTGGTAATTTTGCATGACTGTTTGTGGGACACCACTGTATGCAATTGGCTGCCATGATTCTCCCACAAATATACAGTCAATTCACTTTACAATATATTCTGTAAAGCACTTAGAGATATCTAGAAGACTTGAAAAGCTTTATATCAAATGCAACGATTATTATTTAGTACCTTCTGTCATCCTCCCAATGTGAAAGGCATTATATAAAACAATTTTTTGTTGTTGTTGTTGAATGTAATCATGTTCCATTCGATTAGGCCATCGAGGCCAGAAAAATAGATTATTTTAAGAACCTGATTGAAACTTGTAGGATGGCTATTATAAAAGATGAGATCAAATATAACACAGGGCATTCTTAGCTCTTTTGAAAATCTATATTGAAATAGATTTTCAGGTTTTCAGTGGGTGAAATAGAAAGTTTGTGGTTTCTGCACATATGTTGCTCAGAGAAACGATTCTTGCTTTGTTTATGATGTAGATTGGATGAAGAATTTGCAAGGGGAAACATGTCACATAGAGCTCATCGAAGAAAAACTCGATGAAGTAAGTCGATGTTCTTTTTTTCTCTCTTCTATAGTACAGTTCACAATAATTCTCTCAAGGAGCAGAAGGATAAATATATTCATGGTCATTACTCTTGTACTGCACATGAGAGACTGAGAGAAATCAATTTGAATTGATTGACTATACAAGGACCAAGCTCTTTTGCATATTATGTGCTGAGCATTTAATCCAATTGCAGTGCTCGGTTATGAGTAACACTTGTATCAGGCAAAGCAATCCCGGCTTTACTGTACTCTTTCAGAACTCAACTCATTCAGATGCTCCTTTTCACTTTTCACATTAATAATGTACTTCTCTTTTCCATACTTTGTAGCCTGATCTGTGATAAGAAACAAACTGTGAGTCTCAGATATACCGATGGAATGAAAAACTTTATTTGTTGACTTTCATGTGCTTTTGTTTATTATTTCTAGGTGGAGAAACCTTTCTGGGTGGACCTAATCAAGTTATACCTTGAACCACTTATTGAGGACAAAGTCAAACAGTTAGAGATTAAGAAAGATTTGAAAACCGTTAGAAATAAGGTAAACCTAGCATTCAATTAATAATCCCTGCATTTGATACAGTCCTGTATCCAGATCACTTGCTGCAAAATACACAGCCATTTATGTTATAGTAAATCCTTTGAAGCGCTTTGAGATTTTGCAATGTGAAAAGGCATTATACCAAATACTCTACAAGGATTATTATTCTGTAGGAGCCATCCTGCAACCCCTCTGCCTTGCTTCCTCCCTTTCCTCCTTCAAGGCTGGTCTCAAGACCTACCTCTTCGACCGCGCCTTCGGTTGCCCCACTACTCTTCCCTCTCTCCCACTCTCCTTCCCCTTCCCCCTACCTCCCACCCCCACTCCCCACCTCCCAACCCCACCCCCCGCCCCCCCGCTCGGGTCCCAACCAGATTGTTCAGCGCTTTGGGACGTCCTCCCGATGTGAAAGGCGCTATATAAGTGCAATTGTGTTGTTGTTGTTTTGTTGTTGTATTTCCAGACATACTGAGGTCATGTTTTGGGGATCATAAATCTACTACAACACAATATTCTAATGGAGTGTTTCTCTTTTTTCAGGCCACCTTTTTGTTCTTTATAATTAATGTTCTTTGGATAGTTGCAACAATTTTCCTGCAAGCTATTGGCACTGAGATACATATCGAGATCGCCAAGATCCTTCCAAATGGAAGCTTTTCAAACAATGAAAAACTGAAAATAGAGCCACTCGGGTTTATGTTTCTATTCACCTTTGCTGGGCTGCTGGCGATTCAGTTCCTTGCCATGCTGTACCACAGGTAGAAATGATAAAAGTTTAAACTTGCATTCTTATGTGCTGAGCATTTGTTCCAATCACAGTACTGTACAGTACTTGGTTACGAGTACCACTTCTTCACCTCCAAAAAGATGAAGCACTAATAGTAACAATGTATATATTTTCGCTTTTCCCCCCAGAATTATCACGCTCATCCATTTTGTAGCGTATCAAGGAACGCAAGTAAAACCTGCAAGGGCTGTGGGAACGTACCAGAAATTGGTAAGAAACAACACACTACACAAGTAGCTATGCAGTTGGTAAAAAGCCAAATTATAGGTTCTTATTCTTTTAGGAGTACCATTACCTATTCTGAACCATGCTACTTAGATACAAAATGTACCTTTACATTTATAACTTGGGCAACCTCTAAGCAACTTCTATGCCTAAGGATATAAGCATGTCATAGAATTTTACGGCACAAAAAGAGGCCATTTGGCCCATCTAGTCTGTGCCGGCTCATTGAAAAGAGCAACTCAATCCCACTGCCCAGCTCTCTCCCCATAACCTAACAGACTTGTTCTCCCTAAATAAAGATCTAATTCTCTTTTAAAAGCTGTTATCGAATCGGCCTCCACCACCTTTTCAGGCAATGCATTTCAGATTTGAACAACCCGCTGAGTGAAAACATTTCTCCTCAGCTCCCCTCTGCTTCGTTTTGAAACTATTTTAAATCTGTGACCACAAGTCACAGATTCGCCCACCAGTGGAAACAGTTTTTCCTTATTCACCCTGTCGAATCCCCTCATGATTTTTTAAACCTCTATTAGGTCTCCTCTCAACCTTCTCTGTTCTAAAGAGAATAAACCTAGCATGTGAGGTAATTATTTACCAACTCTACTTAAGCTAACTACTCTAACCCCTATTCTTTGCTTTATCAACATTGCTCCAGCAAAGTCCCACAAACAGCCATAATGACTAACAGTATTGGCATGCTGAGATTGGGAGAGTTAATATAGTTTTGTGGTTAATTTGTGGAGATTTGTTTTGAGGACTAAAGAACATAAAACTGATACAATTTTATTATCTCTTGTTTAGATGAAGGACAATGAAGTTTGATCAGGATAAAATGATAAACCATCCAAATTTTGGAAATGAACCTCTGCGTGATTTCATCTCTACTGCTACCATATCTTCTATGAGAAAACTGACATTGAGGGTCATTAAATACTCAGGAATATACTGCACCAGGAAAGTAAAGCCATGTCTCTACGCCTTTGTGATAAAGCCGAAGGATTTGCTTAATAGAAGCTACTGTTTCTGTATGAGAACACTATAAGTATCCTTCCCTTGCCTCCATCTCAAGATCCTCCTTTCTGATTGTGCCTTTGGTCACCTTCCTAGCTCTATCCTCCCTCCACTAGCGCCTGGGACAGCCTCCTGGCGTGAAAGGCTCTATACAAATATAATTTGTTGTTTTTACTGTTAGTGGTTCCTTTTCCTTCAAAGTAAATTTAAACAGTTAAGATGAGTAGAAAGAAATTCAGTGTGTGATTATTGCAATACTATTATTACTTTTACTATTAATTATTGTTATTTTGTTAGTGAAGTTCTATTTTCTTGCCCATACACTTAACTTGATTCATTTAGAGTATGTATTGATAATCCTTCAATCAAGGGAACATCCCCCTTGAGGGTCTCAATGTTCCACCTGGTTTGAGCTTGTAAGACCATTTTATCTTAAAATTTAACACCATGGAGAATTCCCGATTTTTTTTTTTAACATTTTTGTAGTTGTAGCAAACAAGAAACAACTTCTCAAGAATAAATTTAAAATACATTTTTATGCAAACCTATCAGAAATATACCTATCAGACTAAGATGGTAGAATTGGGGATTTTTAGTGTATAAGTTTACAAATGGGGACACATAGTGCTTCAAACTGCTTTCATCAGTTTGTGCCAACCATTAAACACATAATGAATGAAAGTGTCCTTGATGTACCTCCTCTTCGATGTATTCATAGTGTTACCAACAGCCATGAAGGAAGGCAAACCACCTTGCTGCATAACTCTGTATGTGTCCTGTGCTGTATGTTTCCCATGCTATTTTTGGTACATATGAATCTCCTGCTGTTCTACTGGGCAAATGGTAATAGGGATAGGAGACATGAGTGTGCAGTTAATTGTCTTGCTGGTGATAATTGATTGTATAGTGGAAAGATCTGGGTAAAACCACATCTAATGGGGATACAAAATTTACCAAGAGCCAAAACTCCCTGGTAGGCATATGAAGTGACCAACTGAAATGATCAGCCTCTGGTGTACAAGCTGATGTAATACAAATCACCAGTTGAATAACTATGATGTGTAAATGTGAAAGGAAATAAAGATGTTATAATCATACACTATAAAAACTTATCGCAAGCTGAGTATAGATGATTTATATGTGCAATTCTCACAACTGACCATGAATTTGTTTATTTCAATGTTTTTGCACAAGTGGTCAGTTGTTCCAGTGTTTGTTTACAGCTTTGTTTTAATGCAAAATATTCAGTGTAAGATAAAATTAATTGTATATTTGATTGAAAATAGTGAATCTATTGCACAATAAAATTAATTATTAAATATATTTGCCTAAAACCGACTTGCTCCTTGTTCATTTAAAGCTGGTTTGTTTTGGTGAGTTTATTTTATTGGGTTTAGGTTGCGGTAATCTTAACCAATTTCTTAATACGAAATGCGTAATTATTGATTTCCCCCCCGATTTGATGTTTAAGAATTTGAATAATTCCACATTTCATCTTCCAGCTACATTGTACTATGGCGTTAGAGCATCTGATCACATCATTAAGGTGCCTCAAATTGCTTCATAGAAATTATTGTAAAGTGTGGTGACTTGTGTAGGTGAAGCTGGAAGGCAATAATAATTCTTGCATTTGATATAGCAGCTTTCACATTTGGAGGGATTTGTGGAGCTCCTGTTACCCAGTGGTTAAAGCACTCGCCTTACAAGTGTGAGACCCGTGTTCGAATCTGGGCAGATCTGGGCGAAATCTTAGACAAGTTTGCTTACTCCACATGCCTATTAATAACAATCAGTCCCCCCCCCCAAAAAAAAAATAAATTGGTTGTTTCAATCCACGACTGTTTATGCGATACTGCTGTACGCAATTGGCTGACTCTTTTCACCCACGAATATACAGTCAATTTACTATATTCTTTATATTCTGTGAAGCACTTCTGTGACATTGGTAAAATGTGAAAAGTGCTATATCAAATGCAAGGATTATTATTATTAATGTCCATGAAACTGAGAGAACTTGCTTCTCTTTTTGAATAGTGCAGTAAGGTATTTGATGTCTCCTGAACTCCTACCCCGTCTGCCACCCATCCCTCCTTCCACACCTCTCCATCATCCGTCATTAAGACCATCTCCTCGATGAAGCTCACCATCTGCTCCTAGATCCCATCCACACCCCTCCTTACCACCCAGCTCCACTTTCTATCCCTTCTAATCACCGACACGAATCAACCTGTCCCTCTCATCCGGGACCATGCTCACTCCCTTCAAAACTGCCACCATCACCCCCATCCTAAAAAAGCCTTCCCTCGATACATCGCAGCTGTCAAGCTACCTGCCCATCTCCAACCTCCCCTTCTTTTCCAAGGTCCTTGAAAGAGTGGTTGCCTCCCAGCTCCGCTCTTTCCTCACAAAGCACTCACTCCTTGAAACCCCCAATCGGGTTTCTGTGCCTCCCACAGCACGAAAACTGCCCTGGTCAAGGTCACAAATGACATCCTGACCATCTGTGATCAGGGCTCCCTCTGCCTCCTCGTCCTTCTCGATCTATCCGCTGCCTTCGATACTGTGGACCACGCAATCCTTGTCCACCGCCTCTCCTCCCTCCTCAACCTGCAAGGCTCTGTCCTCAAATTGTTCCAGTCCTATCTCTCCCACTGCCTTCACTTCGTCTCCTCCAACGGCTTCTCCTCCAGCCCCCGCACAGTCACATGCGGTGTTCCCCAGGGCTCTGCCCTTGGCCCCTTACTCTTCACCCTCTACACTCTCCCCCTGAGCGACATCATCCGCTGACATGGGGTAAATTTCCACATGTATCTGGATGACACCCAACTCTACCTCTCCACGTCCACCCACGACTCCAGGACTACTGGCGTTCTGACTGCATGTCTGTACCACATTGAGTCCTGGACAAGGGCAAATTTCCTACAGCTCAATGTCAACAAGATGGAGGCCCTCTTGATTGGCTCATATCAGTGCCTCTGCACCTCAGGCGCTGACAACATCAGCGTTCAAGGCTGCTCTCTCCACCTCTTGAAGCCAATCAGGAATCTGGGCATCTTGTTCGACCCCAAACTATCCTTCCTCCCTCACATCCGCTCCATGACCAGCAAAACCTTCCATCACCTCCGCAATATTGCCAGACTCCGCCACTACCTCACCCCCCACGCTGCCGAAACTCTCATCCACGCCTTTATCACTTCCAGGCTCGACTACGGGAACTCTCTCCTCATCGGCCTTCCCAGCTCCTCCCTTCACAGGCTACAGATCATTCAGAATTCTGCAGCTCGTGTAATCTCCCGCACCAGGCTTCGCGACCACATCACTCCCACCCTTGCACATCTCCACTGGCTCCCCGTCCCAAGAGGATCGAATTCAAGATCCTTTTCCTCACTTTCAAGGCCATTCACTGGCCTTGCCCCTGCCTATCTCTCTGACCTATTGTATCCCTATCAGCCCGCCCGCACCCTCCATTCAGCAGACTCAGGCCTGCTCCGCGTCCACCGCCCTAACCACCCAACCATTGGCGGCCGGGCTTTCAGCCTCTCTGCCCCCACACTGTGGAACTCCATCCCACTGCCCCTCCGCCTCGCTTCCTCCCTTTCCTCCTTCAAGGCCGGTCTCAAGACCTTCCTCTTCGACCGCGCCTTCGGCTTCCCCACTAACTCTTCCCCTTCTCCTTCCCCCTACCCCGACCCTCTCCCCCTCCACCCTCCTGCTCAAGTCCTGACCTGACTTTTCAGCATTTTGGGATGTCCTCACGACGTGAAGGGCGCTATATAAATGCCATTTTGTTGTTGTTGAACAAGCAGATGGAAACTTGTTTTAATACCTCATCCAAGAGATGGCACCGTACGATACTGTATAGCACATCCTTTTACGTTCTCAGCAATCAATGTGTAGAAAACTCTTTCATTCTTAGCTAGTGGTATATAAAAACAAATCAGCTTTCTTCGTAATAATAATACATGCGTGATAGAACAAAGAAAACATTCCAGACCCGTGACAAAGCTCAAATGGTGCCTTCCTTTAGTTCCCGAAGCAATTATATAAATAATATATTAGATATTTGTTCCACTTACCTCGTATCATGAAAAAAACACCCAGAACTGAAAAAAAAACGACTTCAATATGGTGCCCATTACTTTGTGTCGGCCACTTTGATCTCCTACACTCCTTGAGTGGAGAGACCAGAGCCTCCTTGCTCCTATATCCTGTTGCCTTTATTTACAACAACAACAAAATTGCACTTACATAGCGCCTTTCATGTCGGGAGGATGTCCCAAAGCACTGACAGGGTGTAGTTTACAGGGTGTAGTTTACAGGGTGTAGTTACATTTTGGGGCTATCCTCAGCTCTGCCTTCCTTCACTTACTGGATGATAAGCCAAAATTCACCACTCCACTGCTCCCCCCTTGATGGGGAGAAACTTTGATTTAGCCACACACATAACATCTTGGGACATTCTTTGGTTACAAGTTGAGCGTCTCTTTCTGCGAACCTTCCCTAAGCATAGATGCCCTGATGTGTGGGGATGTGGCACTGAGATACACACAGCCTTCATGGAGCCTGCTGCGGCTGGGATCGGGCCTCATCTGGCATTAGCCTCGGCTGAACCTAGTTTCAGCAGGGCCGTACGCAGGATTTTTAATGGGGGGGTGCGAATTGCTAGTGATGGGACCAACAATGGCCGGAGGCTTGGGGGCTGCCCCCGAAGCCCCCTCGAGGCTCCGACGTTTTACACAGTTTGAGGTCTTATTTAATCGGTTCAGAAGATCCAATATGAGCGGTAAATGTTTCATGCCCTTGGTGTTTGTTCATATATGAATGATGTTCATAACATCATTATTTGTTCAGTGTTTTTATTTTCCCCGGTAGTCCGTGTCTAAATTTTTTGGGAAGGTCGAATGTGTTCGCCAAATCCGATAAAAGCAACCTTGATGATGTACGGAATGTGACCGATAAAGTAAATTACAATCCAATGAAAACAATACAATGACGAATGCTTGATAAATGTATGCATATAAGAGAAAATGATCATAAACTACAGATTGACAGTAATTAATAAGTTGTTCTGCATTGTTATCCTAAGAGGCAATTTCTTTCGGACTGTAATGAACAATAATGTAAGAGTAAAGTATGAATTATGTGCTCAGATATTCCAGCAAAGCAAATTTTATAAAAGACAAGAAAATATACTGAAACTGAAAATCAGTGTAAAACAGTTAATTCACACGTGTTACAAGCCTGTTATCAGCATTATCCTGAAAATATCGTTGAACTGTGAGCAATAGTGTAGTTAGTTTTTATTTATTTATTTTCGAATCAACATTACAGGAAGTGACCCATCAAGCAATACTGATCTGACGAAAAAATACTTGAAAAAATAAGGGAGGGGAAATTAATTCTTTAATAGCGTTCCATATTCGAGACGCCTTGGTTTATTTGAAGCGAATACGTCAACCACTCTACCAATATCGATTTCCATATTATAATGAATGTGCATTAACGCGAGTGCTGAAAGTCGTTCTTGCGTCATGCTTGCTCGTAGGTAGGTGTGTAATCTGCGTAAAGCACTTGCACTTCGTTCACATTCGCAACTTGTTGCAGGAATAGTGCAACACAATCTTAGAAGCACAGAGATATTAGGGAACATGTCATCATCACACTCCATAATTGCTGCTGCTGCCGTGGATGGACGTTGGTCAGAGGATAATGCTAGGAATCTGTGTTTCCATCTGAATAATTATTGTGGGAACAATTCCGGTGAGTGCATATCTTCTACGTATAATTCAACTACCTCTTCGAGTGATGGTACATCATCCCCACATAACACTGACGGGACTAATCCCAATAGCCTTGATGAAAGCACCGATAAATCGGAAAACTGTGAGCCAAGCTCAGAATGGATGTGGCTTAGGAATGGAATCGCAACGTTTCGACGATAATGCTCCTCAGGTGTAGCTGGAGGCACGTTACAACGCATGGTCTGCCGACCAACAGTCCGTGGCATGGATGGCATGACGTTGACAGCATTAGCCATTCTAACAGATTGCTTATACGTTCTTGAAAATTCGACTTCTACATCATCACAGAGCGCTGTGTATACCGCTTTCACGGTTGAGATCTCACTGTAAGCCTTGATGATGTCTACAGTCTGCCCTTGCAATTTTACTGTTATGCCAGCGAGATGTGACAAGAAGTGATAGATCGTAAGAAATGTCACAATGAAGTCGAAGGACGTGAGACTTGCCAATAGAGATGCTGCATCACAGCGACTCTTTGGATCCCAAGTAGCTTCACTAAAATCTATGCCACATGATTCGACGTTGGCACCATGAGCAATATTCTCCAATGCTGTAATGATGTAGATATATGCCTGATAGAAATGAGTATATGCCTCGTGTCTGGCAGCCCATCGTGTCTTGCACAAGTCAAGAAGCCCCTTTCGATGTATAGTTTGCTCTGGCAAAGCCTTTCTAATAATCGATTGCAGGAGACCATTGCGCTGTGGGCTTGCCAGGAAGAAGCAACAGCCTTTAGCTTGTCAATTGTGTTTATTGTGCAGGGGAGGGAGCATGAATGCGTTATTACCAGGTTTAGGCAATGACCACTACAATGAACGTATACAGCTTTTGGTGACTGCTGTTTTATTCGTCGCTGAACACCAACATTATCGCTTGACATGTTTGCAGCTCCGTCATAGCCTTGTCCACGGATGTTAGTAGCATCAAGTCCCGTCATCTTTAGAAAGTCCAAGATGGTACTGGCGATGACTTCACCGGTGATCCTTGGCAATTTAAGAAAAGAAAGTAATTCCTCCCTGATATCTTTATTTCTGTCAACGAAACGGAACCAAAGGGCGAGCTCCTCTTGGTTGCTGCTAGTTACCTCATCAGCAAGTACACTAAACCATCGAGCGGCTTTGATTTCATCAATCAAATCACTGCGGATTATATCATGGCCGATGATTGTGATGATATCGTTCTGTATTCTAGGTGAGGCATATTTACAATTCCTATTTGCGAGCCCAATACTAGCAAGGTGATGTCGAAGAACCTCGTCATGCTTCGCAATCATCTGTAGGGCTGCCAGAAAGTTTCCCGGATTACCTTTGTAATGTGTGCCGTCACTCGTAACGGTGTTACTTTCCACGACTCTTTCGTTATCTCCTCTAAATGCAATGCACTGACGTCCACAGAATAATACAGCTTCGGCAACTGTTCTTAGGATATGTCGATTTCTTTCAATGTTTTTCTTCTTTTCATCGACCAAACAAATGTCTATCTTATGTTGTGGGTTCGCAACAGAGTCGCGCATTGATGCCGATCTGATCATTGAATTTACGTGATAACCATTTCGTTCATGTTCCTTCGCCTTCTCGTTTAGTTTGTAAAACATGGTAAAGGGTGTATTAACAAATGCCCCCATCCGTTTCCTCTCACTTGTTTGGACCATCAGTGCACAGTGAATGCAAAAGGCAGCATCTAATGAAGGACTGTAGACCATCCATTTATAATCTCGCAAGTATCTCATCTTGAACTGGCGCTGACAATGGTGAAGGAACCGTGACGGGAAAATCTAATCTTCAGATGGGATGAAGTGGCTTGTCAAGAGATGGTATTGATATGCAACATCAAGTTTTTCAATTGCATTGGTCAACTCCTCAGGGCTCAGAGTAGCATTTATGATGTTTCCCATATCATTAACGAAATGAGTAGACCTATGTTGTATAATTATAAGGGGCTCGGCAACTTCAGCAGAATGCTGGACACTTACGCAAACCTTGACCAGGAGATTAGGTGACTCATGAGGTATATACCAGGCTTCTAAGAGACGCCCTGAACGTATACTGGCGACAGCATCTGACAAATAGTGAGCTATATGGTACACTACCACACTGGTATCATAGACATTACTGCAGAGGCGTCTTAGGTTTAGCGGACATAGCTGGAGAAGCCGGGAGGAAACTGTCCATAGTGCTACTATCCTATGGGAACCATTGCACGGTCACAGAACACGAGGTAGACCGACCCTAACCTACATCGATACTCTGGAGCGCGATTCGGGTATTGGCAGGCGGGAGTTGTCAGGCTGCATGGAGAGAAGGAATCAGTGGAGAAGTGTGGTTGTCAATGCCCGAGTTCGCTCGATCAGATGACGGTGAAACTATTTTTATGCCAAATTCGTGCGACATTGATGTTTTTTCACTCTGGGTACAAAACTGAACATGAAATAAAGTCGCACTGTTTATCTTTGCGGTCAAATTTTTTTTGCATGCCAGTGGACGTCTCTAAAAGCAATTTTTAATGACAGGAATACATTTTTAATAATGTAAATCAAATGTGATAATCAAGACAAAACAAGAAACATGATATTTCAGAAACACGCCTTTCAAAACTTAAGTAATTTTTACTTACATTTATCAGATGAACATACGATTTCAGCTTCCACAAAGTGGTGCTACCTTTTTATGTAGTGACTGTATACGGGATGATTTCCGATTGACACACCACGTGGAATAGGCGCTAAAGCCTAGGCCTACGTCCATGAGTATTTCTTTTAAAGATAGGCATTCCCGTCCAGACACATATAACTTTTTTGTTGGTTACTCAAAAGCTGTAATTTCTCAGAAGCTTGTAAATATGTTGTCATTGTTTGCTAGCATTACAGTCACACCTCTCGAAACTTGAGCAATTTTTACTTACGGTGATCAGATGAAAAGATGATTTTAGCTTCCAGTAGTGGTGCTGCCCCTTGTGGCTGTTTACGGGATGATTTCCAAACGAGGATGGATTTGAGTCTTGGCGCCTATGTTTATCCAATCACGAGTCAAAGACTCGCCGCGTCATAGACTGGTCTATCGACGCGGTATGTTTTGGGTGGACGCCGATTCTGGTGTGCGACTCGATAATTTTATATTAATACTAAAACATTCAAAGATGTGTGTTTATAATTTATACATAGTTTTGTAGAACTGATTGTTACACAAATGCTCAATAAATTCACTTTAATTGGTATTTAAATTTGATAAAAAATTACAATTCTCTACCCCGGAAAATGTGGACCTTTTATAATTGGGGGGGGGGGGGGGGGGGCGGGGGTGCGTACGCACCCGTCGCACCCCCCCCTGCGTACGGGCCTGTTCAGCACATCCCACATGACGTACTCCCTGACTCTCGCCTGCATGAATCTATAGCAGGTCTTTACCAACCCATCCCCATGCCTGAAGAGTGTCCAGTTTGGCATTCCTACAATGAGTTGATGACTTTCCAAGCAAATTCAATGCCGGTCTCTCCACACGTCCTCTGGAAGTGATGGTGCATACGTACATACAGTAACTCCTGATATCGGAGGTCCCAGGGTGAAATGCAAGACTTGCCAATGTATCTTTTTCCACACCGCCTTGGCTTATGCGCCCTGAAGGAAGAGGTGCTCTGTACTCTCCTTACTTCTGCAACCCTCCCAAAGGCAGCTTACAATTTGGGGCCCAAGTCTCCATCGTGCATAAAAATTCGGAAGGGAAAAGCTCTTTTGTCTGCCAGCCAAGCCATGCTCTGGTAGGGCAGACGACAAGACAATCTCCCATATCTGGCTGACTGTTGTTGAAGGATACCCACCTATCAGGTCCCTCACTCCGCATTCTCGGACAATGTCTATCATCTCCCATGCTGACCACTTGGTAATCCTATGGGGGCCCACAGTGTTCCTGGACAGGAATTTCTCTATTTCAGCTAAATACCTTGGTATGCTCCAACTGAAAGGAGTGTTCTGTGGCGGGTCTACCAGCCCCATCCTTCTTATCGCAGGGTACAGATAGAAACCCAGCATGTATAGATACACAGAGTCCGCATAGCAGAACACTCCTTTCAGTTGGAGAATCCGGGCTGCATCTAAGATGCTCTTACCTCCCTTATCTGCAGCCTCGGGCATCGTAACTCTGCAGAAACAATCCATCGCAGATCTCCAGATAAAGTGAAAAACATCTCTGTTGACTGCACAGGAATTGTTCTTGGACAAAGGCCAGATGTGCACGATGTGAAACCATCCCCACCAGATTTTTTCTAATGATTGACAGTAAGTGCTGTTGGAAACTCCCTAGTTTCTTCCTCAATTGCTTCATCTGCTTGGACATCCCGACATCCCCGAACCAGATGTTGAGAATTTTGGTGGAATCCAGCCTACCACAAATGGGTATATTCGCATTCTCACAAACATCTTCACTTTTCTGTCAATTTACACTGGCCTCCAAAGTCCGTTTGGGATGATCGCGGATGCCCAGCAAGCTCACGATCGATCATTGGTCTAAGGAAAAGACTAACATCATCCATATACAGAGAAATCTTGGCTTGTGAGATATGGCTACCTGGGATAATAACATGTCTGATTCTCCCCTCTCTCCTGTTGCAAAAGGATCTAAGTGGCTGACAAATGGAGCTAAGCAAACCCCTATTTGCCTCCAGATCCTACGGGAAAAGTCTGCGTTGTACTGTATGTCCATTTATCGCGATTGTACAATAGATGTCTTTGTAGAGCAGCCAAACCCAATTTAGAATGACCTCTCCAAAACGCATTTTGGAGAGGACCTCAAACATGTAGTCATGAGATATTCTGTCTACAGCTTTCTCCTGATCGAAACAGATTAGGCAAGTCCCATCCCCTACGCTACACGTAGGCAATGGTATCCCTGAGCATCGCAAGGTTGTCAGAGATACTCCGGCCTGGAACCGCGCAGGTCTGGTCAGGGTGTATCACCTCCTCCAGTACAGTATTCATCCTCTCAGAGATCACCTTGACTAGGATCATATAATCTACATTTAGCGGCGAAATCAGCCTCCAGTTTTTCATCTCTGTCTTCTCCCGTTTATTTTTATATTATCAGGATGATGTTGATGTTTCTCATTGAGTCCACCATGATCCCCTCCAGAAACAAACTATTGAGTTACTGGCTCCCACCCAGTCCAGCAACTCAGTGAGGTTAGGCAGGAAATCCCAGGAAGCTGTGCTCTTCATGGGCTTCTCACAGTACAGGTCTGCATAAATTAATCTCTGTTGGTTTTACTACACTTCCTGACCTGGTGGTTCTCAACATTCCTTCAGCTCTTCTTTGGAGTATTTCCCATATATAATTTTCCTTATTTTCTTGGAGGGTACCCAATGTATCCCACTGCTGCTTTGGAGTGCCATCTTCAACTATGTAAGTCCTGATCTGGGGCTTGAACCAATAACCTTCTAACTCAGAGCTGAGACTGCTCTGAGCCAGGCTGGCACTGCGCTTTTTTCCCCCACAAAATATCCCTCAAACAGCTATGAATTGAATGATGAATTTTATCTGTAGGATTGTTGGAATGGACACTTGGAGAGTCTCCTTTAAATTCACCATGAAGTGAATAAAAAGATCTCTTAAGAAATACCACAAATTATTATATTGCTGTGGGTATTTCAGATTGCAGCAGACTACATCTTTGATTTGTATAGAGTATATCAACCTACAGTACTAACTTCTTTCCACAGGTTTTTTTCCCATATGATTGCTCATTCACTTCTTGACTATTAGTAGGGCATTGTCAAAATCAAATTGGCTGCTATGTTTCCTTACACATTGAAATGACAAAGACCTGTGAAGCAATTTCAAAATAATTATCCCTGCATTGTCAAGGATTGCATCTGCCTCTTTTTTGGGTGAACGTTTCGTTTCACATTTCCAGCTAAATGATACTCACGTTCTATTTGTGTTTAATTATTTCTAGTTGACAATTGAATTATGGTTCAATGTAATTAACATGAAAGAACAACGATTGCTTGGTGAAGGAGTGGCATTGCCTAAGAAAACAACACAGTACATTACTGTATTATAAAAGTAGGACTACTGATTAATGTACTCCTTATACAACTGTACAGTTTAGTTGCATAGTTCTTCCACCCAAAACTAAAAGATCAACCAAAGCTTCGGGTAAGTATTTAAAACCTTTTCAAATATAGTACATTGATCTATTTTTACATCATTTTTATGGAGTGAGTAGAAGCACAATTCAAAGCTCAGGGAAAAACAGCAATGTTGGAGGTGCTGTTCTGTGGATGAGAAGTGAAAACAGGGTCCTGTTAAACCCCAACATAAAAATCTGCCTGTTCAGGTAGACATTAAAGATCCCATATCAAAAAAAATAGAGTTTCTCTTCATGTCCTTGCCAAAAAAAACTTGATGATTCACTTAGTGGCTGTTTGTGGGACCACTGCTGTGTCAAATTGGCTGACAGATACCCCTACCCCTAAAATCACTCTGCAGTAAATTTTCTAAATTGCTTTGAAGTGAACATGGAAGGCAATTGTTCAATACTCATTTAGGAGTGTATGGACAGTTGACAAAGAGCCAATGAGAAGAAAGATAGGATGCATAAACGTTCACTGGGAATGGGACAAACTGTTTGATAGAGAAAGGTGCTTTCTTGGAAAGACAAAAAAAACTTTGATGTGGATTTAGTTATATTATGTGGTGTCAGAAGTGGACTGACTTTGGACTGGACAAAACACAACATACTGCAGATATTGGAAGTCTGAAACAAAAACAAATTGCTGGGAACACTCCACAGGTCAGGCAGCCTCTATGGAGAAAGGAAAGTGAGTCAACATTTCACGTGAATGCTGACTCACTTTCCTTTTTACATAGATGCTGCCTAAGTTGCTGAGTGTTCCCAGCAATTTCTGTTGCGTTCTGATGGGACGTCCCAAGGCGCTGAACAGTCAGGAAAGAATCAGAGTAGGGGGGAAGGAGTCGGGGTAGGGGGAAGGAGACTCAGAAAATTGACTGTATATTTGTGGGCGAAATGTAGCAGAGGAAGATGCTAGAGAATAGTTTGAGACCCTAGAAAGGGATACATGGCTTTGGATGATACAATGAATATTATGAGAGAAAGGTGTTGTAGATAGAACAATATACTGTAACTGTTGGCAGATATATGTTTGGCACAAAAAAAAAGGGACTGTGGAATCAAAACTCAATACAGTATTTTGAAATGTTAAGGTTACTCAGTAAAACAACTGTGGAGACCTGAGGGAGCAAATCGTAAGAGATCAAATTAAAGGAAATTAAAGACAACAGAATAAGTAACATGCTTTTGAAACAGGAAGTTTTGAGTCTACGGAAAGTTGGTACAAATAATAAACATAGAAGAAATATCAGAGCCACTTATGAAAGAGCTTAGACAAAATAGGGAACAAGAGATAGAAAGTGATGAAGTGGCTGAGAGAAGGAATTGGAGGAACACAGATGAAGAGCATGGAGTACAGCTGGCATACAGACACAGACAAAACACGTATGAGAAGACATGGGACTACAACAACAACTTCGATTTATACAGCGCCCTCCATGCCGGACGGCATCTCAGAGCGCTTCACAATAGCAGATACTGGAACCGAGTCTGGGGCAGGGGCAGAAAGGTAACCAAAGGCGCGGTCGAAGAGAAAGGTCTTCAGCTGGGACCTGAAAGTGGAAAAAGAGTGGACGAGATGAAGACAGTGAGGAAGAGAATTCCAGAGCTTCGAGGCATTGTGGCTGATGGCCCGGCCGCCGAGAGTGGAGCGGATGATTTGGGGGACATGGAGGAGGCCAGACCTGGTGGAGAGAAGGCAACGGGAGCTGGTTTGAGGATAGAGGAGGTCAGAGAGGTACGGGGTGCAGAGGAGTGGAGGTATTTGAAAACAAGGGTGAGGATCTTGAAGTCGAGCTATGTGGATTAGAACACCCAATAATGTTGATTGTACTCCAAGAGTGAAATGAGTCATATGAAACGTAAGATGATTATAAACTACTGCTGTGTATATTGTTTCATGCCCAAATGGTATGTTGTGCTGCAGGCTGTTATTTAAAGCACAAACACAGCCAGCTGGCAAACGGCAAAGCACCTCACAGGTTCATTATTGTGTGATATCAGAACAGCAATCAATCAATCAAAACTTATATTCATATAGGGGGCGTTTAGCCCACAAATATACAGTCAATTTTCCTACTCTTCTTCATCCTGCCCCGACCACTCCCCACCCCTCTCTTGTCCCTACCTAACTGTGCAGCGCCTTGGTACGTCCTCTCGATGTGAAAGGCCCAATGTGAATGCAAGTTTTGATTGATTGATTGATTGCTGTTCTGATATCACACAATAATGAATCCGTGAGGTGCTTTGCGATGTTTACCTGTTAGCTTTGTTTGTGCTTGAAATAACAGCCTGAAGCAGAACTTGGGCGTGAAACAATATAGAATTCACCCATGACTATGCTAAGTACCTAACAATTATGTATAATTGAATGACTGCCAAGAGTTATGCAGCACAGAAGCATGTTGTTGGTGGAACGACATTTTCAGCTATTAGATGTTTGGTGATATAATCCGCAGATATGGGGCCAACTTCCACATGTTTGTGGATGACACCCAACTCTATCTTTCCACCTTCATCTCGATTCGACAACTACAATTGTCCTGACAGACTGCCAGTGGGCATTAAGTCCTGGATGAGAACTATCTTTCTACAGTTGAATGTCAACTAGATCAAGGCCCTCCTGATTGGCTCATGCCAGTGCCCCTGCACCTCAGGCAGCGGCAGCATTAACCTCCATGGATGCACACTCCATTTCACCAAGCCAGTCAGGAACTTAGGTATCTTGTTCGATCCTCAACTGTCTTTCTCCCCCGCAACCATGCCATGACACACTTTGCCTTACTTCACCTCAGCAACATTGCCCAACTCCACCATTACCTCACACATTTGGCTGTTGAAACTCTTATTCATGCATTCATCACATCCAGGCTTGACTATGCTAACACCAAGCTTGCCAGCCTTCCAAACTCTTCCCTTCATAGGTTGCAGATCATCTAGAACTCTGCAGCCTGTGTCCTCTCACACACCAAGCTACACGATCCTATCACTCCATTCTTGCCTGACTCCACTGGCTTCCATTAATTCATAGGATTTAATTCAAGATCTTGGTGTTCAACTTTAAAGGTCCCCCCTGTGGTGTTGCCCATCCTGCCTCTGTGACCCCCTAACCCCCTACCAACCTGTATGTTCCCTCTGCTCAGCAGACTTCCATTCCAGGAATGGAAGGTCATTCCTTTCCATGATAAGCAAGATCTTATCACGGGAGAGGAATGGCCTTCAATTCCAATAAATATCTGGAAATTATGCATCGAAATTCCAAATATATTTATTGGAATGGAATTGGAATTGACCTGCTTTGCAGAACAGATCGATTTCAAGATCTTATACAATCCACTTAATTCCCTGGGCTCAGGGAATCCAGGGAATTCCCTCAGGGAATTCCCTGGGCTCAGCCACTGAGCCCAAAGTCTCTGGCTCCAGAGCCTTTGGG
Source organism: Hydrolagus colliei (assembly GCA_035084275.1). Classification (NCBI taxonomy): domain Eukaryota; kingdom Metazoa; phylum Chordata; class Chondrichthyes; order Chimaeriformes; family Chimaeridae; genus Hydrolagus; species Hydrolagus colliei. The sequence goes on along the minus strand of CM068744.1, from coordinate 104,721,068 downwards.
CTCAGTGGCTGAAGCACGGCATCCAATGGTGGAGTGGAGGATTCGGTGGACAAGGAGAAGGCCAGACCTGGTAGAGTGAAGGCAACGGGCGCTGTTGTGAGGGGAGAGGAGGTCAGAAAGGTAAGGGGGGGCAGAGGAGATTTGAAAACAAGAGAGGAAATTGAAATCGATCCTCTCTGGGAAAGGGAGGCACTGCAGTCTGGCAAGGGCTTGGGTAATCAGGGAGTGAAGTTTGGTACGGGTAATAATGCAGGCAGCAGAATTCTGGATAACCTGGATTTTATGAAAGGTAGCAGAGGGGAGACCGGTGAGGTGGGTATTGGAATAGTCCAGCCGAGAGGTGACAAAGCTCCCGTGGATCAGTGCTTAGAGCATTTGTCTTGCAAGCTGGGGAGATCACCAAGTTGGGGAGACCTTTGTTCGAATCTAGATAGGTCAGGGCGAAACCTTGGGCAAGTTTCCTTACTCCACATGCCTAATAATAATCCCTCCAAAAAGAACACAATAATAAAATTGGTCATTTCAATCCACGACTGTGTGTGGCTTACTGCTGTGCACAATTGGCTGCTGTGTTTCGCCCACAAATATATACAGGCAATTCACTTTACAGTATATTCTGTGAAGCGCTTTGGGATGTTGATAAGATGTGGAAAGTGCTATATCAAATGCAAGAATTATTATTATTATTATAAAGGAATGGATCAGGGTTTCAGTGGTTTTGGGGGCGAGATATTGGCGGAGACGGGCGATGCGTCAGAGATGGAAGAAAGCAGGGCTGATGAGGGACTGGATGTGGGGAAGGAAGGATAATTTGGAGTCAAACCTGACACTTAGGTTGCATACGGGTTTGGAGAGTTTTAGGGGCAAGTCAGATAGGTGGAGGAGGTGAGAGTCATGGAATTGAAGACGTTGAAATTCGTGCTCATCCAGCTCCAGCTCCTGATGTCTGACAGTCAGGCTGACAGAACATCATGGGACTGAGGGTCGCAAAGTGAGGTGAAATAATAGAGTTGGGTTTCATCCGCATACATGTGGAAGTGAACCCCATGTCTATGGATAACATCACCTAGAGGAATCATGTAGATTAGCAAGAGAAGGGGGCCAAGGATGGATCCTTTGGGTACCCTGCAGGTAACCGGGTGAGAGTGGGAGGAAAAGCTGTTTGTAGAGATGTACTAGTGGCGGTTTGTGAGGTAGGACTCGAACCAGGCGAATGCGATCCCTCTGAGGTGGATGACGGAGGACAGGCAGTAGAGGACGATGGCGTGATAGATTGTCGAAAGCACCGGAGGACAAAGAGGCAGAGTGAGCCCTGGTCAAAAAGAGAAAGGATATTGTTTGTGACTTTCACAAACATAGTCTCTGTACTGTGAGCAGGGTGACTGAAAACCGGACTGGAGTGGTTCAAAAAGGCAGTGGAAGGAGCGGTGTGTGCAGAGTTGGTTGGCAATAACATGTTCTAAGACTTTGGCAATGAAGTGCAAGTTTGAAATAGAATGGAAGTGGCTGGGGTTTGAGGGATCTAGGGTAGGTTTTTTGAAGAGGGGTGTGATGACAGCGGTTTTGAGAAGGGCAGGGAATGATCCTGAGGAGAGGGACTGATTTATGATGTCTGCTAGCAATGGGCAGATGAGTGGGAGCTGGGTGACCAGCAAGTTGGTGGGAAGGGGGTCGAGGCAGGTGGTGGGTTTCATCAAGTGGGTTGACAAAAGACAAAAAAGCTCAAAAGACAATCCACTTTACAGTACAGTATATGCGGTGAAGCACTTTGAAAAGTCTCAACAGCATGATGACGCACTATATCAAATGCAAGGATTATCATTACGATGATTATAATTATGGATGCAAACCGTCCGTGTTTCATAATTGATTTGAAATTATGATATTGTTAGGAAATTAGCATTTGCTATCGTGCCACTCAACTATTTAGATGCAAATTGCCTATTGTAATGGATTGAGGATTCCATTGGTATTATATCAGATTGCCTGTGAATCATCTTCGCAATTAAAATTCTAGGTTTTCAAAAACTTGTAGGCTTTATTGTGTTTAATATGGAAAGGTCAATAACTGCTAGGAAATGGCACACCCTTCTCCAGGGTGAAATTCTTCCAAATTTATCAGCTGTAACTTTCAAAAGGTGAGTGCTCCACCAACTGGTAGTTATTGAAATGTCATTATTTAACACCAATAATTACTTTAAACTACAACAAATTGTGCCCCTATTATATGGAACTCTGTTTTCTTTTAAGGCGGTGTCTGATACCCTTGAAAACCCATCACCATGCTTAATAGTACACAATCCACGTTACAGAGAGTTCCACTTATTTTATCTCAACGGTACTAATATGCCTTTGTAAATGTTTTCTGCGAAAGCCAATTCAATATGTTAAGGGAATTGATACAATTCCTCAGCAATTTCCACACTTTAAGGTTAATACTTGAAAAAGCAAGGTGAAGAGATTTGGGAAGAAAGTATAATTATGATCAATTGAAGCACAATTACTGTTTTTATGTTTTGTGCCAGTGGTTTAACCCTGTTTAGTTCATTGTAAACCAACCTTTCCATCAATGTTTTGTCTGCTGGAAAAAATTGTACAGTTATCTGCAAACTCAATTTTCTCCTGCGCACACAATTTTGTTAACTAGTGATAGTCATTCATGGAGTTCTGTAGCTCAGTGGTTAGAGCACTTGCCTTGCAAGTCAGAGACCTGGGTTCAGTTGCAGGAGAGGTGAAACCTTGGGCAAATTTTTTTACTCCACACCTGATAATAATCCCTCGAAAAAATCAACAATAAATTGATAATTTCAATCCATGACTGTTTGTGGGACACAGCTGTGCACAATTGGCTGCCACGTTTTGCCCACAAATATACAATCAATTCACTTTACAGCATATTCTGTAAAGCGCTTTGAGATGTCTAGATGACGTGAAAAGCGCTATATCGAATGCAGGGATGAAACAAATTATTTTACAAAAATTTACAATAACTGTATAGCATGGAATCACCTCACTCGGCTAACCAGTCCATGCCAGTGTGTGTACTCTACATGAGTTTCCATCAACTCCTTATTCCTTCCAAACTCTTCTTTACTGATCGCTCATCTGTGAAGGTCTAGCTTCCTCTTGAATACATCTATATTATCTCATTCAACCATTTATGTGTATGATGAACAGCAGCAATACTATCTCAAATCCCTTCAGAACATAAATCCTATCCCTTGCCAGCCTGAGAAGATGCTGTTAACTCATATCTTTGCTTTCTAACTATTCTTTCATCCATTCTGCTACATCTTCTAATGCTGTATGTTATCTGATTTGATGAGGTCCTGGATTTATTTAACTTCAAGATTGACAACATCCACCTGGCTGCCTCCTCCTCCACTTACTCCTATCATCACAAGGGATGATATCATCTCCATTCCCATCCAGCCTCTGGGCACCCATCTCAAGCTTCTCTGTCCATTGCTTGCTGATGCAATCAACCCATCCCTCTCCTAAGGCTTTGTCCTACTCCCATCGAAACCGCTGTCATCACTACACCCCCTAAAAAACCCATCATCAATCTCTCCAATCTCACAAACTTCAGTGCCATCTCAAACCTACTCTTCTTGGTAAAAGTTTTGGAATGCATGGTTGCAAATCAACATAGCTAACACCTCTAATTCTCCACTCAAAGCCCTCCAGTCCCATTTTTGCTCTGCCCAAAGGACAGAGACTGTTACCACACCCTTCCTCAAAAAACCCACCCTCAATCCCTCTAATCTCTCATACTATTGTCCCATTTCCAACCTACCCTTTATAGCTAAAGTCCTGGAATGCATTGTTGTCCTCCGCAGTCTGGTTTTTGCACTGCTCACAGCACAGAAACAACAGTCATCAAAGTAACAAATGACATCCTTTCTCTTTCTGTGTGAGCAGTGCTCCCTCTCCCTTCTTGTTCTCCTCAACATTTCTGCTGCATTCAACACAGTTGATCATGCCATCGTCTTTTAACTGCATCTCCTCCCTCATCCAATCCATGACTGTCTGTAGGACACAGATGTGTGCAATTGGCTGCCATGTTTTGCCCACAAGTATACAGTCAATTCACTTTCCACTATAATCCGTGAAGGGCTTTGAGAAATCTGTATTTTATTATCCCCCTTAGTGGGACCACACTTGCAAACGGTTTGTCCTCCCGCCCCCGCCCAGTCACCTGAGGGGTACGCCAAGGCTCCATCCTTGTCTCCCTTCCTTCCATCATTTACATGCTCATTGTTGGTGATGTAATCTGCTCATTGTTGGTGATGTAATCTGCAAACTTGGGGGTCAGGTACCACATGTATGCAGACCACCCAAATCTAATCCTCCTCCAGTTGCCACTCTCAGTCCATTGATGTCCTGTCAGTTTGTATGACGTGCATCAAGGCCTGGATGAGTGCAAATTTCATGCAGCTGAATGCCATACACTTTGGCTCCTGCCAATTCTCTTTTTTCCTGCTTTTCTGAACTTCTCAATCTCCCCGGCTCTCAATCAGACTCACCGAATCCATGCGCAAACTAGACGGTAGGTTCAATCCCCAGCTTTCCTTTCTATTCCACATCCGTTCCCCAAACAAGACCACTTTTTTTTTTACCTCAGCCACATTGCCCACATTGCCACATTACCTCAGACATCTCTGTCTGTATCTCACACCCAAGCAGCTGAAACGATGCCTATCTCACATCCCGGCTGGACAATACAACTAATACAGGATTCGCCGCCCAGATTCTCACCCACACAAAACTACGGATCCCCATCACACCAGTCATGCCTTCAGTTATGCCTTCAGCCACTACACCCTGAAACTCTGGAAATCTCTCCCTCAATCCCTCCACCTTGTCACCTCCCTCTCCATTTTCAAATACTGCCTAAAGAGCTTCCTTTTTGATCGTGCTTACGGTCACTGGCCCCACTTCCTCTTCCCCTGGCTCGGAGTCAGACTCCGGCTCTGTGAACGTTACCCCACTTGAAGGGCACTCATGCAAGTTATTGTTGTTATTACTGTTTCCATCACTTTGGGAATTATTGCAAGAAAGGAACGTGTCCACGTAGATTAGGGTGTGTTCCACAAGGAAGTGCAACTTCTTTGAATTTCTGCCACAGATACTGGTTGTTCTTGTTCTTGAGAGATTAAATAGTATTTGAATCACAAGTCCAAAAGAGATCGTAAAGAGAGGTATTGATGAACGAGGCTCTGCAGTCTATTTGGTCTCTTTCTCCTTTGAAGCTGAGAAACAACACAAAAGAATCATGGCGAGTGAACCCCCAAATAAAGAAGAAAGTCGGTGAGTAGTGAGCAACTTTGATTGTTATATAAAGTGCCACAGATTACAGCTATCACCGTAGGAAATGTTGCTATTTTTTGTAAAAGAAATCATGTACTTATAATGTGCTTTCTGCTCAAATGGTTCTGGCCTGTTTGACCAAGTTTACGTTGCTCTGCCTTGTGCGCTGTCACTGTCAAATGCTCTGGGATGCTACCCTATGTGAGGAAATCTACATAAGGTTGTTTCTGTTGTTGCTACAAACATTGGGGTGAAATCCGAATGTTTCAGTATTCCTCAACATAATTGTCACAAGGAATTAAATTGGCAGTAGCTGTTGCAGTGGGAGCAAGTAGACTTTTAGCTATAGTAATTTAACATTAATTTGGTGTATTCTATCAAAATGTTTCATTAACACAACAACTTAGATTACATAGTGCCCTCCACGCCGGACGGTGTCTCAGAGCGCTTCACAGTTAGCAGATCACAGTAGCCCCACATCCGCACTATGACCAGTACTGTCTTCCAACACCTTTGCAACAACGACAGACTCCGCCACTGCCTCACCCCTCAGGCTGCCGAAACCCTAGTCCATGCATATGTCACATCAATGCTGTAATTCACTCCTATACTATGGAAACTCCGTCGTTGGCCTTCCTGATTCTTCCCTTTACAAGCTGCAGATCATCCCGGCCTTTGCAGCTCGTGTCCTCACCCACACTATGCTCCGCGACCACATCGCCCACCCAACTCTCTCCTGCCCCTCCCCTCTACTCTGCCCCTCTCCCTTGCTTGAGTTCCGATCTGACTGTTCAGCGCCTTGGGGCATCCTCCCGACAAGAAGGGCGCTCTAGAAAAAAATTAATTTTATTGTTGTTGTTATATAGGGGGGAAATATGGGACATTTCAAACAATATGGTGTGCTATTTATCTCACTGAACAGAAGGGATTAGAGTGGCCACTTTCTTGGTAGAAAATTTCTGTTTGCGTGAATCTGTTATGAAAGGGCGTATATTTCAAACCCTTCCCCAGTTTAAATGTATCACAAAAGTTATTTATTCTTAGTGATGTCATTAGTGACACCTGAAGGGTCATTATTGGATAATTTATACATACGTATAAATTAAATAATAATAATCCTTGCATTTGATTTCTCGCCTTATCGCATCTTGGAGACATCTCAGAGCACTTCACAGAATGCAAAGAAGCAAATAGGTTCTATTCCCCTGTCTGGTCCCTCCATAGCCTGCTTCGTGTCCTTTCATGACCCACACCCGTGTCCCACTATAGGCAGATAGCTTACCAGTTGGCTCAGTTTGTACAAACACACGATCAAAGTGGAAAGTCTTTGGAGGCAAGACTTTGAAACAGACATTCCTTTACGTGCTTGGTGATACGTATTGTTAGTACGAAGTTCTGCCAAATATTCATCCTGCTTGTAATGTGTTCTATTAACACAGGTTATTCTGTTTCGTCCTGCATGTTACATAACAAGCAATTTACTGCTTGACTTCCATTCAAAAAGAGTAATTGACAAAAATCTATGTTTAACATATGCTATTTTAGTTCCTTATGCATCATAGAGATTTAGATTGCGCTTTGGGACGTCGATAAGATGTGAAAAGCGCTATATCAAATGCAAGGATTATTATTATTTATTATTATACATAGGGCTGTTCTGGAGTTGTCAACCTTTATTGAGCTGTACCAACTTTTTGAGGTTGTTGAATACTATAATATACTATAATACAATTTACATTTGTATAGCTCCTGTTACATTGGAAGGATGTCTCAATGTGCTCAACCTTGTTGGCTCAGAACACATGATAGGGTCAAGGAGGAGAAAATTGTCTGAAAGCTTGGTTCAAGTAATAGTAGTATGTTTTGAGGTGGGCCTTGAAAGAGGTGAGGGACGGAGCGAGTCAGAGATGTTGTATTTGATCTAAAACGAAGCTGATCAAAATTGGATTTATTATTTGAAGTGCAATCTCACACAAGTGATTTAATTTATTAACTATTATTTTTACACAGGAAACTATGGGATCAATACATCACCACTTCAGTGAATGTTGAGGAAGAAACCAAACAGATGCACACGTTTGTATTACAGACATTTTGCCACATAGCTCTTGGGATGAGTGTGCTTATTCTTGCTCTAGTAAGCAAGGTGAGTTGATTTTTTCCCTGGATGTAACACTTAACATGTGGGAACGTTTACCGGACAATAATATCAAAGGCAAGTTATGTAGTTTTAGCCTCACAAGCCTTGAAATTAAAATGCTAAATGTCAAATATTTTGCTAAAAATATTGGTGTTCAACAGTTTTTTGAAAAAACCCAGTAACTAATGATATATTGCAACCATTGTTCACAGAATCAGTATGGTAGACATAACCATAAATGTGCTCCATCAATTGGATAAAGGATTTAAATGAGGGAGAAATGGAAAGAGATCCAGGGGTAGCAGCAATATACAAACCAAACAGGACATTGAGTTACATTGCCAAATCAGTTGAGCATGGATCTCTAGAGAAATCTTTCTCAAACTATATATTGCTCTTGTTGCACCACACCTAGAGCTCTATATATCATTCTGATCACTACAACACCGGAGGATTGCCGAGGCCCTAGACTAAGAGTGGAGCAATGACGGTAATTCCCAGAAATGGGCTGTGAACAATGATTGGACAAGCTAAGGATTTTCAATCTTCAAAGGAGCTATCTCGGAGGGGACTTTATAGAAATGTCTGTAATGTTATATGGGATCAAAAGAAGAGTAAACCTTTTGTTTCACTGTCTTGGCATATTCAATGCTTTTGAATGTGCCAAGATAGAAGAACAAAAGAACGTAGGTTTAGAGTTGCACAGAGCAATTGCAAGGGTGACAACAGTATTTCTTTGCCTGGAGGGTAATTAATTGTTGGAGCAGGACCAGAAAAGATAAATTAGGTCAGGATGTTGGATTTATTTCTTTAAAAAACACAGATTTGCTGTAGGGAACAGAAGAAGGTTGGGTATTCTGGAAGGAAAAAATCTAATGGATCACATCATCCAAACTGGTTTGTTTGGTCTACTTTGCATACTTTAAGTATTGGGGAGGTGCACAGTCATCACGACTAATGAACTCCCCATTGTATTAACAATAAGTCTATTTTTATATATGGTTAAAGGTTAAGTGCATTTTCAGCTATTTTTATTCATTCAACCAATGTATCCAATTATCTTATTACTTGTAGGTTTCTATCTTATTGCTGATTTCTGCCACAAATGATGACTCGGAGCATTTTGCCAACAAACCCTTCTGTTACCTTCTGCTGGGTTGCACGCTACTGTTCCCCAGCATTCTGATCATCGGAAAAGGTTGTTGGAATATTACCTTCAGACCCGAGTGCATCCCCTCCAAGTACAATCTTTTAACGGTAAGTCACTCCACTTCTGATGTACAGCATTAACTCCTGAAGGAACAATTTGATAGAAGATAAAATGAGACCGAATGACCGAGATTTCAAATGGGAGTTCTTTATTCAAGAATCTGAAGTAGGTCACACTAACTCACAGAAGTTCAATTCTGACTTTATGTTTGGTTGACAACTTGAATTTATATAGTGCCCTTCATGTAGGGTAGCGTCCCAGAGTGCTTAAATTGACACATATCTAGTTACCAGAATGAATTCCTACTTGGATTATTTAAGGAATTCCCCACTTGATTAAGTAAGTGATCATATCACTTTATGTTACTGCCAGCTCTTCTCTAGTGCCTTTCATGAGGGGTAGCGTCTCAGAGTGCTTAAATGTGACATTTAAACACTCTGAGATGCTACCCTACATGAAGGGCACTATATAAATTCAAGTTATTTTTGTTGTCAACCTGCTCCATTCCAAACATAAAGTCAGAATTGAACTTCTGTGATTTAGCCTGTAATGTTTGTTACATGACATACAATATTTCTACATGAAATAATATACACATTTCAATGGAAAAGATGAAAATGCAAAAGGTCAACATTTCTAAATGGTCATTTGAGTACCATTTACACAAACAAAAACTCACTTAATCTAATTAATATTTCTCACTTACAGTCATTGGAAGGAAAACAAAATGCATCCATTTAAATTAATCGTGAATGACTAAAAGTGAATTTGTGGGACATTACAATGCACAAATTGACTGCATATATGAGCACAATACATAGTCACTGCACTTTACAGTATATTCTGTGAAGCACTTCTGGATGTCTTCACGATGTGAAAGATACTGGACCAAATGTAAGCATTCTTATTATTATTATGACCCTATTGAATGTTATTGAACTCATTACAATTCTTCAGTCAGCCTGTCTTGTTTTTTTCAGGTATGTGCGTTGGAAGCAATTGCATGCCTTGGGTCAACATTGCTGGTTATTGTTTGTCTGCCACATTTTGACATATTGACAAATTTGTTCATTTGCAACAGTATTTATCTCATGCCATCCATTTTGCAAGTTCTCAAGCAGAAAATTAACCTACACATACATATCGTAGGACCTCTGGTGGGGCTACTCCTTCTCTCATTTGGCTTAATTTTCTTTGCGATTGAACATTCTTTGGATGTAAAGGAAGTACGTGTAGGAGTAAATTTAGGGTTCACCATTTTTTCCTCTGGTTTACTATCTTTAACATGGTGGGAAAATTTTACTTCAAATTGGCAACATCCACTCGTGCTGCGACTAAAGCATGAAATAGATAAATCCAGAAATGTCGTGAATGTTGCCACAAACACAGTCAGAATTATTGTCACGGCTGTTGTAGTTGGAGCTTGGGTTTCTGTTCAAGGCAAGGACTGGGCAACACTTAGTGCTGTTGAATCTCACGAAATCAGAATACTACTTATCATTTTTGCACTGCAGGCAGGGGCATCAACTCTTTGCTGCTGGTTTGGAGGCATCGCTTGCAAAATCCGTGCAACAAAAATATGTTTTGCCTTTCCTTTGGTTTTAAATACTCCGATTGTACTTACTTGCCTCCTCCTGCTTTTTCGGTTCAAATATAATGAGCTCTTGGATACTAACAGCAATCACACTATCACTGAATTCTGCTCCACTGTACCTATTGCTCTAACTGGGAATAGTTTTACTACCGAGATCCTTTCTTTGAAAATGATTCAAAGCATTTGCAGTAAGATCATTTCATCAACGCAAGTCCGTGTAGGCTTATTGGGAGTAGCTGGGATCTGCTGGTGGCTTGGGCTCATTTTTACAACAAACTATGTGTGGAGTCAGAACAACAATAGAATAGAGCGGACATCAAAGCTCTTTGTTAGAAGGATGTACGAGGCTGCCTTTGTTGAACAATCCATGCTGCTTAACAGAAGGACTCAAATGAAGATATATCCCAACAAGGAAACTGAAGAAAGGTATGAGCAGATGAGAATGTTTCTGAGTTGGGTCTTCATGATTCTGTTTTTCCAATCAAACGCATCAACAAAATAACTGAGTACTGTATACTGAAACAGATTAGCATTAAAAGGAAAGGAATATTCCAATTTTGTGATGTACTGGTGCATATTACTTTAATTATATATTTTAATCAACAATTACAGTGCCATGAATTGTGATCCGATCTATACCTAAAAGGACTTCAGGACGTCCTCCCGATATGAAATTTAATTTATTGAGTAGGCTACCGTTGATTATATGAAAATGCTCCCTGTTGCTCAAGAAAACTTCAGTAACTTTCAATAGAGTACTAACTGTCACATAATATGAACTGACTGTCAGTAAGGTTCATTAATCATTCTTGGAAACTAAATTTGAAGAAAATGTTTTAATGTTATTAAAGAGCCAATTGCATTGACAGCTATTTAATCATTTTGCCAGCTGGTTTGAAATAGAGGTATAAACACAGTTCGCTGCTCCACATTTCCTACACTGCTGGGAACAAACCTCCCGATGGTATACAGGTTATAAGGATAGATACATACATATGTATACATAAACATATGATGAAATAATCCTTGCATTTGATTTAGTGCCTTGTCACATCAGAAGGTTGTAAAATCAACTATGAATTTTGCAAATTAACAATTTGCATAAACCACAATAAATAAACAATAAAATTAGTTTAGGAATATTTGAAATGAGCTCCTAATCTATTTCTTGAGTTTTTCATGGCTGAGATTATTTGTGTTTCATTTTTTAGGAAACCGGAACAGGTGAAGATTTACATTTGTGTGACTATGTGGCATGAAACTGCAGAAGAAATGATACGCATTATATCTTCATTGTTCAGGTAGCTTAATTGTCCAGCGCCTTGGAACTTCCTTCTGACATGAAAGGCGCTCTATCAATGTAATTTTGTTGTTGTAGCTGTCTTTGAAATAGATGCTAGTATCTCTTTTTATCAGTGTTGACACAAATTAATGTCAATCATGATCTACTGTAACAAATAACCCATAATAAGAACCGGTAAAATGGGAATTTCAATGCAGAAGTGAACTATTTAGCTTATGATGCCTCACCCATCTTAGTTCCACAACAGAGCTATTATCTACTCCACTTTAATATATGTAAAATGTTCCTGTTTTTTTTCACCATAGCTCTTTATTGTAACAGAAATAGTTTCATAACTTTATATTAATATTTTAACAATGCTGAGATTCTATCCTGCATGAAGGGCATTATATGAACGCAAGTTGTTGTAATGTTTTTGTAATTCAGGACATACCACTTTTACCACACTTTTGGTCGACTTTCACCCTTGCCATTCTTTTTGGCTCCCACCTGCGTTAAGTACGTTGAGATATTCTCCCAACATGTAAAGTGCTGTATAAATGTACATTGTATGATGCTGTATAAAAAGTTAAATACAGTTAAATTTAGTTAAATTACTTTTACTTTCGCTCAAGAAAACCACACTGATGAATAGTTATTCTCAAGTTGAGAAGCAGATTGATAGATATACTACAGATTTAATGCTTATATCTCCAGTTCCCCCCCCCCCCCCCACACCACCCATCTTGCTGCATTAATTCCTTAACATTGTTGTAAGGCTCGTGATCCTGAAATTGTGTGGTTGTACTTGTTCACAGATTGGACAGATTCAAGGCAAAGCGTGAGGGGATGCCACAAAAAAGTGATGACCACTTTGATTTTGAAGTGCACATTATGTTTGATGATGCATTCAGAAAAGTTAAAGACAAGAATTCACGGACAAAGAAACACATTATTAACGAATATGTTCAGTATCTTATCAGTGCAATAGAGGAAACTTACAGGTATTGTCCCTTATTTCTAACCTTAGGATTCTCAGCAGTGTCTGTAGTGATAGCCTGATGAGCTCCTCGAGAAATTAACAAAAATTCTTACCATAACACTCAAGAAGCCCGAAATATCAATAAGTCTTAGCCTTTGAAACTGTATTCTCTTAAAATTTTAGATGGTGCAGAACTGTCAAAAAATTTTACATTTGATCTTAATTTGGAAGCCAATTTACCTCCGTTCTTAAAATGAACTTGTACAATGATGCTCCAATATCATCCTCGAGGTCAAAGACAACTCCGGCTCCTGTTCCTCACCACCAAACATCACCTCTACCTGTTCTCTTCATACTCACCGCCAACTCCAAATGCGAGGAGGTGATGGACATTCTCAGGTCCAAAATTAGATCCGCTCATTTACCTCTGCCCCAACCTCTCCAATAACTCACTTACACCCTCCTTCCACACGATTGACCCTATTTCCTGCCTCATCACTCTTCTCCCTCATTTCTCAAGTAAAACCTACCACCTGCTCCATTGACCTATTTCTCACACTGCTCTTGTCACCAAGTGTCCCTCCTTTCTCCCTTGCTAGGCAACATTGTCAACCTCTCTGTTTCAATGATGCAGTACCTCTCTTAAACTTGTCATCATTCTCTCCATCTGGGACCAGAGCTTTTTCTGCCTCCTTGTCCTCCTTGACCTCTCTGCTGCCTTTGATACCATTGTATACTCCATCTCTCTTCCCTCTCTCACTCAATCAGCAAACCCACCCCATCCCACCCTGAGAGGCACAGCCCAGAGCCCACACCGCAGTCCCCTGATAGCATCTCCACTTTATGTAAAGTCCTACAGCTTTGTGGTGAGAGCACTCACCTCGCATGCAAGAGGACCTGGATTTGATTGTCAAGTTTCCTTACTCTACATGGCTCTGTTCACCTAGCAGTAAGTAGGAACCCGGTTGTTAGTAGATAGGTGGATCGCTTTGTGGGCGCACTAATCCCTCTGAAAAAAATCAATAATGTGGTCACTCAATTCACCACTGTTTGTGGGACACTGTTGTGTGGAATTAGTTGCCATGTATCATCTTCAAAATCCACAGTCAATTCACTTTACAGTATATTTTCTGAAGTTCTTTGAGATGTCTTGAATTCGTGATCTGGCCCTATATCAAATGCAAGTATTATTACTATTTATCACGGTCTCCCACCCTGCTTCACCTCCATGTTTCTGTCCTTTCTTAGTTTGCTTCCCAACCCTCTCCCCGTCCAGTCACTCACGTGCCTCACCTGCCCCAACTTTAGTGGGCAAGCTTTCAGCCTCAATCTGTATCCTGCAGTCCCTGCACATCATTTTCTGCCCTTCTCTCCTTCCCTCCCTGCCTCCCTCCTTTTAGCGTCCGCTTTAAAAATGTTGTTTGCAACCATGCTTTTGATTACCTCCTGAACCCCCACCCTTCCCCCCCCACACACCTATTCACCACCTAACCAGCTTTCCTCAACCCAATTTAGGCTCCCTGTCAACTGTGGGAAACCTTTAAGACATCCTCCTGAGTGGAAGTCACTAAAAAATTAAAATTGTGTTGCTGTTGTTCTTGGTTCCCTACTCAATATTGCTATTTGTTTGTTGCCACGTCATGTTATGTGAGCAAAGCAGTCTCCTTCTCTTCTAGGATGTTTGAACGTAACTCCACACAGCTTTTTCCTGATAAAATTGATGCAGAATTCTCTACGCACAAAGTAATCCCAACTCCTTATGGAGGAAGGCTTTCTTACACAATGCCATATGGAAGTTATCTGCAGGTCCATCTGAAAGACAAAGAGCAAATCAGACACCGGAAAAGATGGTCACAGGTTAGTGACCATCTTTTGTTGTGAAGAACTTTGAGCTGAAATTTTACTCAGTCTTAGCCAATAAGTCAATTTTGTCGCAAAATATAAGATCATGCAAAACATCATTTTAATTTGTTTTAAATGATGTCTTAATTAAAAAGTTGGTTCTATTTAAAGAACCATGGAAGAGTAGCTTTCAAATAAAGACTAAATTTAAGAATTTTCTGTGATTCCATATAATCTCAGAGTTTAAGACAAAATGGCCTTCCAGGTTAAGAATAGATTAAACTTTGGACTTTTTAAAATTGTCATTTTAACAAAATGTTCAATTTTTTGGTTAAAATGACTAGTTTTTTCTGGATATGCTCAAATGAGAATGTCCCTTTAGTGGCTTTTCAATTCTTACATTTAGATTTTTTTGTTTAGGTGATGTACTTGTACTA
>CM068744.1:104595105-104706071 GCA_035084275.1 Hydrolagus colliei | reverse complement strand
TAAGCTTTTTTTGAATGTGGTTTATTGGATTTAAAGAAACAATATCACTGAATTTTAGCATCTCATTTGAGATTGTTTTGGATAATTTAACATTTTAGGTCAGAATATGTCACCTAGTCTTATCCTGTAAAACAATTTTGTCTTAAAATATAAATGCACAGTATCCTGCAGTTCTAAATAGGGAACGACTTCTAAATTATGACTGATTCATAATTCCATTCAACCTTAAATTGTAAGCTAAAATGAAGTTACAGGCTCAGATTCTGTGGAATTTCGGGCCTTTTTGTGTGTATGCTCCTTGTATTGTTTTGTTATATTGATATTTCTTGATGCTGGTTTAATTGTTCTAATTCTTTTAATTTTCAAAGAAATAAGTTTGAAAAGCTTAGTATTCATTTTTTTTTCAGTCAAATCAATGATGAAGTTACCGAACTGCCTGCATTGGAAGACAGTGAGTATTAATTATTGATATCATCAAAATGACAAATTTTACACTCAACTGAGACTTAGGGGCTTGGCGATCATGGATGGCAATTTATTTTTGAGTCAATTCTTACCTGACAAAAAGATTGGAAATGTATACTGCAAAATTACTTGAACACTTGCAAGATAATGGATTTTTATTTGTACTTCATAGTGAATTTCTCCAATCTATGATCGCAGTTACTTGCAATTTGTAACCATCACATTTTCAATTCCTAACTGTCCTTCATAACCTACATCCATGCCATCAGTTGCCAAAAGGCAAGGATTACTTTATTATTATAACCTGCTCCACCTTTCCCCACCTCCGCAACATTGTTCGGCTCAGTCAATGTCTAACACCACAGGCCGCCGAGACCCTCATACAGGCATTTGTAACATCCAGGCACGACTCTACAAACTCCCTCCTGTCGTCCTCTGCATCTCCTCCCACCGTAGGCTGCGTTAACCAAACCACAACCTCCTAGGGAAAGTTTTTCACATCTACTCCTTAAGCATTGCAAAACTCCAGAATGTTTATCAATACAACATCTCCACCATTGAAAGCTGATCTTCCCCTTCCTCTCTTTGCAAGCAATGATCCCAATTCATTATTCTATCCTCTTCCACCACCCAGTCCCCTTGCAGCACAAATGCATATTTACCTCAATCTGCACTTTCCTTACAGTGCTTGACACTCCAATAAGTTAACCTTGTGCTTGCTCCTCTTGAGTTTGCTTACTGTGTCACACAACAGTGAGGCAGCAAAAAAGAAGGAAGATAGAACGCCAGGCTACTTTTGTCAAATTACTTCAACTCAAATCTCCAAAAATCACGTTCACAGCATCATTTCAAATTAATGAAGGATAGACACCAGTAGGAATTTGATCATATGGAGGATAATGAATAGAGGATAATGGAGTCCTGTAGTCAGTGGTTAAAGCACTCACTTTACAATCAATCAAAAACTTCAATCAAAACTTACATTTATATAGCGCCTTTTACGTCAAGAGGACGTCCCAAGGTGGTGTAGGGACAAGAGCAGTGGGGGGAGGGGTCGGGGCAGGCTGAAGAAGAGTAGGAAAATTGACTGTATATTTGTGGGCAAAATGCGGCAGCCAAATTGCACACAGCAGTGTCCCACAAATAGTCATGGAAGTGGGATTCAGGGAAATGGTGGGGAAAAGATGTCAAAGGGAGGGGTCAGGGCAGGAGGAAGGAGAGCAGGAAAGCCAACCGTATACTTGTGGGCGAAACGCGGCAGTCAAATTGCACAGAGAGAGAGACCTGGGTTTGATTCCAGGCAGGGCAAAATGTTGGGCAAGTTTCCTTACTCTACATGCCTACTAATAATCCCTCAAAAAAAGCAATAATAAATTGGTAATTTTGCATGACTGTTTGTGGGACACCACTGTATGCAATTGGCTGCCATGATTCTCCCACAAATATACAGTCAATTCACTTTACAATATATTCTGTAAAGCACTTAGAGATATCTAGAAGACTTGAAAAGCTTTATATCAAATGCAACGATTATTATTTAGTACCTTCTGTCATCCTCCCAATGTGAAAGGCATTATATAAAACAATTTTTTGTTGTTGTTGTTGAATGTAATCATGTTCCATTCGATTAGGCCATCGAGGCCAGAAAAATAGATTATTTTAAGAACCTGATTGAAACTTGTAGGATGGCTATTATAAAAGATGAGATCAAATATAACACAGGGCATTCTTAGCTCTTTTGAAAATCTATATTGAAATAGATTTTCAGGTTTTCAGTGGGTGAAATAGAAAGTTTGTGGTTTCTGCACATATGTTGCTCAGAGAAACGATTCTTGCTTTGTTTATGATGTAGATTGGATGAAGAATTTGCAAGGGGAAACATGTCACATAGAGCTCATCGAAGAAAAACTCGATGAAGTAAGTCGATGTTCTTTTTTTCTCTCTTCTATAGTACAGTTCACAATAATTCTCTCAAGGAGCAGAAGGATAAATATATTCATGGTCATTACTCTTGTACTGCACATGAGAGACTGAGAGAAATCAATTTGAATTGATTGACTATACAAGGACCAAGCTCTTTTGCATATTATGTGCTGAGCATTTAATCCAATTGCAGTGCTCGGTTATGAGTAACACTTGTATCAGGCAAAGCAATCCCGGCTTTACTGTACTCTTTCAGAACTCAACTCATTCAGATGCTCCTTTTCACTTTTCACATTAATAATGTACTTCTCTTTTCCATACTTTGTAGCCTGATCTGTGATAAGAAACAAACTGTGAGTCTCAGATATACCGATGGAATGAAAAACTTTATTTGTTGACTTTCATGTGCTTTTGTTTATTATTTCTAGGTGGAGAAACCTTTCTGGGTGGACCTAATCAAGTTATACCTTGAACCACTTATTGAGGACAAAGTCAAACAGTTAGAGATTAAGAAAGATTTGAAAACCGTTAGAAATAAGGTAAACCTAGCATTCAATTAATAATCCCTGCATTTGATACAGTCCTGTATCCAGATCACTTGCTGCAAAATACACAGCCATTTATGTTATAGTAAATCCTTTGAAGCGCTTTGAGATTTTGCAATGTGAAAAGGCATTATACCAAATACTCTACAAGGATTATTATTCTGTAGGAGCCATCCTGCAACCCCTCTGCCTTGCTTCCTCCCTTTCCTCCTTCAAGGCTGGTCTCAAGACCTACCTCTTCGACCGCGCCTTCGGTTGCCCCACTACTCTTCCCTCTCTCCCACTCTCCTTCCCCTTCCCCCTACCTCCCACCCCCACTCCCCACCTCCCAACCCCACCCCCCGCCCCCCCGCTCGGGTCCCAACCAGATTGTTCAGCGCTTTGGGACGTCCTCCCGATGTGAAAGGCGCTATATAAGTGCAATTGTGTTGTTGTTGTTTTGTTGTTGTATTTCCAGACATACTGAGGTCATGTTTTGGGGATCATAAATCTACTACAACACAATATTCTAATGGAGTGTTTCTCTTTTTTCAGGCCACCTTTTTGTTCTTTATAATTAATGTTCTTTGGATAGTTGCAACAATTTTCCTGCAAGCTATTGGCACTGAGATACATATCGAGATCGCCAAGATCCTTCCAAATGGAAGCTTTTCAAACAATGAAAAACTGAAAATAGAGCCACTCGGGTTTATGTTTCTATTCACCTTTGCTGGGCTGCTGGCGATTCAGTTCCTTGCCATGCTGTACCACAGGTAGAAATGATAAAAGTTTAAACTTGCATTCTTATGTGCTGAGCATTTGTTCCAATCACAGTACTGTACAGTACTTGGTTACGAGTACCACTTCTTCACCTCCAAAAAGATGAAGCACTAATAGTAACAATGTATATATTTTCGCTTTTCCCCCCAGAATTATCACGCTCATCCATTTTGTAGCGTATCAAGGAACGCAAGTAAAACCTGCAAGGGCTGTGGGAACGTACCAGAAATTGGTAAGAAACAACACACTACACAAGTAGCTATGCAGTTGGTAAAAAGCCAAATTATAGGTTCTTATTCTTTTAGGAGTACCATTACCTATTCTGAACCATGCTACTTAGATACAAAATGTACCTTTACATTTATAACTTGGGCAACCTCTAAGCAACTTCTATGCCTAAGGATATAAGCATGTCATAGAATTTTACGGCACAAAAAGAGGCCATTTGGCCCATCTAGTCTGTGCCGGCTCATTGAAAAGAGCAACTCAATCCCACTGCCCAGCTCTCTCCCCATAACCTAACAGACTTGTTCTCCCTAAATAAAGATCTAATTCTCTTTTAAAAGCTGTTATCGAATCGGCCTCCACCACCTTTTCAGGCAATGCATTTCAGATTTGAACAACCCGCTGAGTGAAAACATTTCTCCTCAGCTCCCCTCTGCTTCGTTTTGAAACTATTTTAAATCTGTGACCACAAGTCACAGATTCGCCCACCAGTGGAAACAGTTTTTCCTTATTCACCCTGTCGAATCCCCTCATGATTTTTTAAACCTCTATTAGGTCTCCTCTCAACCTTCTCTGTTCTAAAGAGAATAAACCTAGCATGTGAGGTAATTATTTACCAACTCTACTTAAGCTAACTACTCTAACCCCTATTCTTTGCTTTATCAACATTGCTCCAGCAAAGTCCCACAAACAGCCATAATGACTAACAGTATTGGCATGCTGAGATTGGGAGAGTTAATATAGTTTTGTGGTTAATTTGTGGAGATTTGTTTTGAGGACTAAAGAACATAAAACTGATACAATTTTATTATCTCTTGTTTAGATGAAGGACAATGAAGTTTGATCAGGATAAAATGATAAACCATCCAAATTTTGGAAATGAACCTCTGCGTGATTTCATCTCTACTGCTACCATATCTTCTATGAGAAAACTGACATTGAGGGTCATTAAATACTCAGGAATATACTGCACCAGGAAAGTAAAGCCATGTCTCTACGCCTTTGTGATAAAGCCGAAGGATTTGCTTAATAGAAGCTACTGTTTCTGTATGAGAACACTATAAGTATCCTTCCCTTGCCTCCATCTCAAGATCCTCCTTTCTGATTGTGCCTTTGGTCACCTTCCTAGCTCTATCCTCCCTCCACTAGCGCCTGGGACAGCCTCCTGGCGTGAAAGGCTCTATACAAATATAATTTGTTGTTTTTACTGTTAGTGGTTCCTTTTCCTTCAAAGTAAATTTAAACAGTTAAGATGAGTAGAAAGAAATTCAGTGTGTGATTATTGCAATACTATTATTACTTTTACTATTAATTATTGTTATTTTGTTAGTGAAGTTCTATTTTCTTGCCCATACACTTAACTTGATTCATTTAGAGTATGTATTGATAATCCTTCAATCAAGGGAACATCCCCCTTGAGGGTCTCAATGTTCCACCTGGTTTGAGCTTGTAAGACCATTTTATCTTAAAATTTAACACCATGGAGAATTCCCGATTTTTTTTTTTAACATTTTTGTAGTTGTAGCAAACAAGAAACAACTTCTCAAGAATAAATTTAAAATACATTTTTATGCAAACCTATCAGAAATATACCTATCAGACTAAGATGGTAGAATTGGGGATTTTTAGTGTATAAGTTTACAAATGGGGACACATAGTGCTTCAAACTGCTTTCATCAGTTTGTGCCAACCATTAAACACATAATGAATGAAAGTGTCCTTGATGTACCTCCTCTTCGATGTATTCATAGTGTTACCAACAGCCATGAAGGAAGGCAAACCACCTTGCTGCATAACTCTGTATGTGTCCTGTGCTGTATGTTTCCCATGCTATTTTTGGTACATATGAATCTCCTGCTGTTCTACTGGGCAAATGGTAATAGGGATAGGAGACATGAGTGTGCAGTTAATTGTCTTGCTGGTGATAATTGATTGTATAGTGGAAAGATCTGGGTAAAACCACATCTAATGGGGATACAAAATTTACCAAGAGCCAAAACTCCCTGGTAGGCATATGAAGTGACCAACTGAAATGATCAGCCTCTGGTGTACAAGCTGATGTAATACAAATCACCAGTTGAATAACTATGATGTGTAAATGTGAAAGGAAATAAAGATGTTATAATCATACACTATAAAAACTTATCGCAAGCTGAGTATAGATGATTTATATGTGCAATTCTCACAACTGACCATGAATTTGTTTATTTCAATGTTTTTGCACAAGTGGTCAGTTGTTCCAGTGTTTGTTTACAGCTTTGTTTTAATGCAAAATATTCAGTGTAAGATAAAATTAATTGTATATTTGATTGAAAATAGTGAATCTATTGCACAATAAAATTAATTATTAAATATATTTGCCTAAAACCGACTTGCTCCTTGTTCATTTAAAGCTGGTTTGTTTTGGTGAGTTTATTTTATTGGGTTTAGGTTGCGGTAATCTTAACCAATTTCTTAATACGAAATGCGTAATTATTGATTTCCCCCCCGATTTGATGTTTAAGAATTTGAATAATTCCACATTTCATCTTCCAGCTACATTGTACTATGGCGTTAGAGCATCTGATCACATCATTAAGGTGCCTCAAATTGCTTCATAGAAATTATTGTAAAGTGTGGTGACTTGTGTAGGTGAAGCTGGAAGGCAATAATAATTCTTGCATTTGATATAGCAGCTTTCACATTTGGAGGGATTTGTGGAGCTCCTGTTACCCAGTGGTTAAAGCACTCGCCTTACAAGTGTGAGACCCGTGTTCGAATCTGGGCAGATCTGGGCGAAATCTTAGACAAGTTTGCTTACTCCACATGCCTATTAATAACAATCAGTCCCCCCCCCCAAAAAAAAAATAAATTGGTTGTTTCAATCCACGACTGTTTATGCGATACTGCTGTACGCAATTGGCTGACTCTTTTCACCCACGAATATACAGTCAATTTACTATATTCTTTATATTCTGTGAAGCACTTCTGTGACATTGGTAAAATGTGAAAAGTGCTATATCAAATGCAAGGATTATTATTATTAATGTCCATGAAACTGAGAGAACTTGCTTCTCTTTTTGAATAGTGCAGTAAGGTATTTGATGTCTCCTGAACTCCTACCCCGTCTGCCACCCATCCCTCCTTCCACACCTCTCCATCATCCGTCATTAAGACCATCTCCTCGATGAAGCTCACCATCTGCTCCTAGATCCCATCCACACCCCTCCTTACCACCCAGCTCCACTTTCTATCCCTTCTAATCACCGACACGAATCAACCTGTCCCTCTCATCCGGGACCATGCTCACTCCCTTCAAAACTGCCACCATCACCCCCATCCTAAAAAAGCCTTCCCTCGATACATCGCAGCTGTCAAGCTACCTGCCCATCTCCAACCTCCCCTTCTTTTCCAAGGTCCTTGAAAGAGTGGTTGCCTCCCAGCTCCGCTCTTTCCTCACAAAGCACTCACTCCTTGAAACCCCCAATCGGGTTTCTGTGCCTCCCACAGCACGAAAACTGCCCTGGTCAAGGTCACAAATGACATCCTGACCATCTGTGATCAGGGCTCCCTCTGCCTCCTCGTCCTTCTCGATCTATCCGCTGCCTTCGATACTGTGGACCACGCAATCCTTGTCCACCGCCTCTCCTCCCTCCTCAACCTGCAAGGCTCTGTCCTCAAATTGTTCCAGTCCTATCTCTCCCACTGCCTTCACTTCGTCTCCTCCAACGGCTTCTCCTCCAGCCCCCGCACAGTCACATGCGGTGTTCCCCAGGGCTCTGCCCTTGGCCCCTTACTCTTCACCCTCTACACTCTCCCCCTGAGCGACATCATCCGCTGACATGGGGTAAATTTCCACATGTATCTGGATGACACCCAACTCTACCTCTCCACGTCCACCCACGACTCCAGGACTACTGGCGTTCTGACTGCATGTCTGTACCACATTGAGTCCTGGACAAGGGCAAATTTCCTACAGCTCAATGTCAACAAGATGGAGGCCCTCTTGATTGGCTCATATCAGTGCCTCTGCACCTCAGGCGCTGACAACATCAGCGTTCAAGGCTGCTCTCTCCACCTCTTGAAGCCAATCAGGAATCTGGGCATCTTGTTCGACCCCAAACTATCCTTCCTCCCTCACATCCGCTCCATGACCAGCAAAACCTTCCATCACCTCCGCAATATTGCCAGACTCCGCCACTACCTCACCCCCCACGCTGCCGAAACTCTCATCCACGCCTTTATCACTTCCAGGCTCGACTACGGGAACTCTCTCCTCATCGGCCTTCCCAGCTCCTCCCTTCACAGGCTACAGATCATTCAGAATTCTGCAGCTCGTGTAATCTCCCGCACCAGGCTTCGCGACCACATCACTCCCACCCTTGCACATCTCCACTGGCTCCCCGTCCCAAGAGGATCGAATTCAAGATCCTTTTCCTCACTTTCAAGGCCATTCACTGGCCTTGCCCCTGCCTATCTCTCTGACCTATTGTATCCCTATCAGCCCGCCCGCACCCTCCATTCAGCAGACTCAGGCCTGCTCCGCGTCCACCGCCCTAACCACCCAACCATTGGCGGCCGGGCTTTCAGCCTCTCTGCCCCCACACTGTGGAACTCCATCCCACTGCCCCTCCGCCTCGCTTCCTCCCTTTCCTCCTTCAAGGCCGGTCTCAAGACCTTCCTCTTCGACCGCGCCTTCGGCTTCCCCACTAACTCTTCCCCTTCTCCTTCCCCCTACCCCGACCCTCTCCCCCTCCACCCTCCTGCTCAAGTCCTGACCTGACTTTTCAGCATTTTGGGATGTCCTCACGACGTGAAGGGCGCTATATAAATGCCATTTTGTTGTTGTTGAACAAGCAGATGGAAACTTGTTTTAATACCTCATCCAAGAGATGGCACCGTACGATACTGTATAGCACATCCTTTTACGTTCTCAGCAATCAATGTGTAGAAAACTCTTTCATTCTTAGCTAGTGGTATATAAAAACAAATCAGCTTTCTTCGTAATAATAATACATGCGTGATAGAACAAAGAAAACATTCCAGACCCGTGACAAAGCTCAAATGGTGCCTTCCTTTAGTTCCCGAAGCAATTATATAAATAATATATTAGATATTTGTTCCACTTACCTCGTATCATGAAAAAAACACCCAGAACTGAAAAAAAAACGACTTCAATATGGTGCCCATTACTTTGTGTCGGCCACTTTGATCTCCTACACTCCTTGAGTGGAGAGACCAGAGCCTCCTTGCTCCTATATCCTGTTGCCTTTATTTACAACAACAACAAAATTGCACTTACATAGCGCCTTTCATGTCGGGAGGATGTCCCAAAGCACTGACAGGGTGTAGTTTACAGGGTGTAGTTTACAGGGTGTAGTTACATTTTGGGGCTATCCTCAGCTCTGCCTTCCTTCACTTACTGGATGATAAGCCAAAATTCACCACTCCACTGCTCCCCCCTTGATGGGGAGAAACTTTGATTTAGCCACACACATAACATCTTGGGACATTCTTTGGTTACAAGTTGAGCGTCTCTTTCTGCGAACCTTCCCTAAGCATAGATGCCCTGATGTGTGGGGATGTGGCACTGAGATACACACAGCCTTCATGGAGCCTGCTGCGGCTGGGATCGGGCCTCATCTGGCATTAGCCTCGGCTGAACCTAGTTTCAGCAGGGCCGTACGCAGGATTTTTAATGGGGGGGTGCGAATTGCTAGTGATGGGACCAACAATGGCCGGAGGCTTGGGGGCTGCCCCCGAAGCCCCCTCGAGGCTCCGACGTTTTACACAGTTTGAGGTCTTATTTAATCGGTTCAGAAGATCCAATATGAGCGGTAAATGTTTCATGCCCTTGGTGTTTGTTCATATATGAATGATGTTCATAACATCATTATTTGTTCAGTGTTTTTATTTTCCCCGGTAGTCCGTGTCTAAATTTTTTGGGAAGGTCGAATGTGTTCGCCAAATCCGATAAAAGCAACCTTGATGATGTACGGAATGTGACCGATAAAGTAAATTACAATCCAATGAAAACAATACAATGACGAATGCTTGATAAATGTATGCATATAAGAGAAAATGATCATAAACTACAGATTGACAGTAATTAATAAGTTGTTCTGCATTGTTATCCTAAGAGGCAATTTCTTTCGGACTGTAATGAACAATAATGTAAGAGTAAAGTATGAATTATGTGCTCAGATATTCCAGCAAAGCAAATTTTATAAAAGACAAGAAAATATACTGAAACTGAAAATCAGTGTAAAACAGTTAATTCACACGTGTTACAAGCCTGTTATCAGCATTATCCTGAAAATATCGTTGAACTGTGAGCAATAGTGTAGTTAGTTTTTATTTATTTATTTTCGAATCAACATTACAGGAAGTGACCCATCAAGCAATACTGATCTGACGAAAAAATACTTGAAAAAATAAGGGAGGGGAAATTAATTCTTTAATAGCGTTCCATATTCGAGACGCCTTGGTTTATTTGAAGCGAATACGTCAACCACTCTACCAATATCGATTTCCATATTATAATGAATGTGCATTAACGCGAGTGCTGAAAGTCGTTCTTGCGTCATGCTTGCTCGTAGGTAGGTGTGTAATCTGCGTAAAGCACTTGCACTTCGTTCACATTCGCAACTTGTTGCAGGAATAGTGCAACACAATCTTAGAAGCACAGAGATATTAGGGAACATGTCATCATCACACTCCATAATTGCTGCTGCTGCCGTGGATGGACGTTGGTCAGAGGATAATGCTAGGAATCTGTGTTTCCATCTGAATAATTATTGTGGGAACAATTCCGGTGAGTGCATATCTTCTACGTATAATTCAACTACCTCTTCGAGTGATGGTACATCATCCCCACATAACACTGACGGGACTAATCCCAATAGCCTTGATGAAAGCACCGATAAATCGGAAAACTGTGAGCCAAGCTCAGAATGGATGTGGCTTAGGAATGGAATCGCAACGTTTCGACGATAATGCTCCTCAGGTGTAGCTGGAGGCACGTTACAACGCATGGTCTGCCGACCAACAGTCCGTGGCATGGATGGCATGACGTTGACAGCATTAGCCATTCTAACAGATTGCTTATACGTTCTTGAAAATTCGACTTCTACATCATCACAGAGCGCTGTGTATACCGCTTTCACGGTTGAGATCTCACTGTAAGCCTTGATGATGTCTACAGTCTGCCCTTGCAATTTTACTGTTATGCCAGCGAGATGTGACAAGAAGTGATAGATCGTAAGAAATGTCACAATGAAGTCGAAGGACGTGAGACTTGCCAATAGAGATGCTGCATCACAGCGACTCTTTGGATCCCAAGTAGCTTCACTAAAATCTATGCCACATGATTCGACGTTGGCACCATGAGCAATATTCTCCAATGCTGTAATGATGTAGATATATGCCTGATAGAAATGAGTATATGCCTCGTGTCTGGCAGCCCATCGTGTCTTGCACAAGTCAAGAAGCCCCTTTCGATGTATAGTTTGCTCTGGCAAAGCCTTTCTAATAATCGATTGCAGGAGACCATTGCGCTGTGGGCTTGCCAGGAAGAAGCAACAGCCTTTAGCTTGTCAATTGTGTTTATTGTGCAGGGGAGGGAGCATGAATGCGTTATTACCAGGTTTAGGCAATGACCACTACAATGAACGTATACAGCTTTTGGTGACTGCTGTTTTATTCGTCGCTGAACACCAACATTATCGCTTGACATGTTTGCAGCTCCGTCATAGCCTTGTCCACGGATGTTAGTAGCATCAAGTCCCGTCATCTTTAGAAAGTCCAAGATGGTACTGGCGATGACTTCACCGGTGATCCTTGGCAATTTAAGAAAAGAAAGTAATTCCTCCCTGATATCTTTATTTCTGTCAACGAAACGGAACCAAAGGGCGAGCTCCTCTTGGTTGCTGCTAGTTACCTCATCAGCAAGTACACTAAACCATCGAGCGGCTTTGATTTCATCAATCAAATCACTGCGGATTATATCATGGCCGATGATTGTGATGATATCGTTCTGTATTCTAGGTGAGGCATATTTACAATTCCTATTTGCGAGCCCAATACTAGCAAGGTGATGTCGAAGAACCTCGTCATGCTTCGCAATCATCTGTAGGGCTGCCAGAAAGTTTCCCGGATTACCTTTGTAATGTGTGCCGTCACTCGTAACGGTGTTACTTTCCACGACTCTTTCGTTATCTCCTCTAAATGCAATGCACTGACGTCCACAGAATAATACAGCTTCGGCAACTGTTCTTAGGATATGTCGATTTCTTTCAATGTTTTTCTTCTTTTCATCGACCAAACAAATGTCTATCTTATGTTGTGGGTTCGCAACAGAGTCGCGCATTGATGCCGATCTGATCATTGAATTTACGTGATAACCATTTCGTTCATGTTCCTTCGCCTTCTCGTTTAGTTTGTAAAACATGGTAAAGGGTGTATTAACAAATGCCCCCATCCGTTTCCTCTCACTTGTTTGGACCATCAGTGCACAGTGAATGCAAAAGGCAGCATCTAATGAAGGACTGTAGACCATCCATTTATAATCTCGCAAGTATCTCATCTTGAACTGGCGCTGACAATGGTGAAGGAACCGTGACGGGAAAATCTAATCTTCAGATGGGATGAAGTGGCTTGTCAAGAGATGGTATTGATATGCAACATCAAGTTTTTCAATTGCATTGGTCAACTCCTCAGGGCTCAGAGTAGCATTTATGATGTTTCCCATATCATTAACGAAATGAGTAGACCTATGTTGTATAATTATAAGGGGCTCGGCAACTTCAGCAGAATGCTGGACACTTACGCAAACCTTGACCAGGAGATTAGGTGACTCATGAGGTATATACCAGGCTTCTAAGAGACGCCCTGAACGTATACTGGCGACAGCATCTGACAAATAGTGAGCTATATGGTACACTACCACACTGGTATCATAGACATTACTGCAGAGGCGTCTTAGGTTTAGCGGACATAGCTGGAGAAGCCGGGAGGAAACTGTCCATAGTGCTACTATCCTATGGGAACCATTGCACGGTCACAGAACACGAGGTAGACCGACCCTAACCTACATCGATACTCTGGAGCGCGATTCGGGTATTGGCAGGCGGGAGTTGTCAGGCTGCATGGAGAGAAGGAATCAGTGGAGAAGTGTGGTTGTCAATGCCCGAGTTCGCTCGATCAGATGACGGTGAAACTATTTTTATGCCAAATTCGTGCGACATTGATGTTTTTTCACTCTGGGTACAAAACTGAACATGAAATAAAGTCGCACTGTTTATCTTTGCGGTCAAATTTTTTTTGCATGCCAGTGGACGTCTCTAAAAGCAATTTTTAATGACAGGAATACATTTTTAATAATGTAAATCAAATGTGATAATCAAGACAAAACAAGAAACATGATATTTCAGAAACACGCCTTTCAAAACTTAAGTAATTTTTACTTACATTTATCAGATGAACATACGATTTCAGCTTCCACAAAGTGGTGCTACCTTTTTATGTAGTGACTGTATACGGGATGATTTCCGATTGACACACCACGTGGAATAGGCGCTAAAGCCTAGGCCTACGTCCATGAGTATTTCTTTTAAAGATAGGCATTCCCGTCCAGACACATATAACTTTTTTGTTGGTTACTCAAAAGCTGTAATTTCTCAGAAGCTTGTAAATATGTTGTCATTGTTTGCTAGCATTACAGTCACACCTCTCGAAACTTGAGCAATTTTTACTTACGGTGATCAGATGAAAAGATGATTTTAGCTTCCAGTAGTGGTGCTGCCCCTTGTGGCTGTTTACGGGATGATTTCCAAACGAGGATGGATTTGAGTCTTGGCGCCTATGTTTATCCAATCACGAGTCAAAGACTCGCCGCGTCATAGACTGGTCTATCGACGCGGTATGTTTTGGGTGGACGCCGATTCTGGTGTGCGACTCGATAATTTTATATTAATACTAAAACATTCAAAGATGTGTGTTTATAATTTATACATAGTTTTGTAGAACTGATTGTTACACAAATGCTCAATAAATTCACTTTAATTGGTATTTAAATTTGATAAAAAATTACAATTCTCTACCCCGGAAAATGTGGACCTTTTATAATTGGGGGGGGGGGGGGGGGGGCGGGGGTGCGTACGCACCCGTCGCACCCCCCCCTGCGTACGGGCCTGTTCAGCACATCCCACATGACGTACTCCCTGACTCTCGCCTGCATGAATCTATAGCAGGTCTTTACCAACCCATCCCCATGCCTGAAGAGTGTCCAGTTTGGCATTCCTACAATGAGTTGATGACTTTCCAAGCAAATTCAATGCCGGTCTCTCCACACGTCCTCTGGAAGTGATGGTGCATACGTACATACAGTAACTCCTGATATCGGAGGTCCCAGGGTGAAATGCAAGACTTGCCAATGTATCTTTTTCCACACCGCCTTGGCTTATGCGCCCTGAAGGAAGAGGTGCTCTGTACTCTCCTTACTTCTGCAACCCTCCCAAAGGCAGCTTACAATTTGGGGCCCAAGTCTCCATCGTGCATAAAAATTCGGAAGGGAAAAGCTCTTTTGTCTGCCAGCCAAGCCATGCTCTGGTAGGGCAGACGACAAGACAATCTCCCATATCTGGCTGACTGTTGTTGAAGGATACCCACCTATCAGGTCCCTCACTCCGCATTCTCGGACAATGTCTATCATCTCCCATGCTGACCACTTGGTAATCCTATGGGGGCCCACAGTGTTCCTGGACAGGAATTTCTCTATTTCAGCTAAATACCTTGGTATGCTCCAACTGAAAGGAGTGTTCTGTGGCGGGTCTACCAGCCCCATCCTTCTTATCGCAGGGTACAGATAGAAACCCAGCATGTATAGATACACAGAGTCCGCATAGCAGAACACTCCTTTCAGTTGGAGAATCCGGGCTGCATCTAAGATGCTCTTACCTCCCTTATCTGCAGCCTCGGGCATCGTAACTCTGCAGAAACAATCCATCGCAGATCTCCAGATAAAGTGAAAAACATCTCTGTTGACTGCACAGGAATTGTTCTTGGACAAAGGCCAGATGTGCACGATGTGAAACCATCCCCACCAGATTTTTTCTAATGATTGACAGTAAGTGCTGTTGGAAACTCCCTAGTTTCTTCCTCAATTGCTTCATCTGCTTGGACATCCCGACATCCCCGAACCAGATGTTGAGAATTTTGGTGGAATCCAGCCTACCACAAATGGGTATATTCGCATTCTCACAAACATCTTCACTTTTCTGTCAATTTACACTGGCCTCCAAAGTCCGTTTGGGATGATCGCGGATGCCCAGCAAGCTCACGATCGATCATTGGTCTAAGGAAAAGACTAACATCATCCATATACAGAGAAATCTTGGCTTGTGAGATATGGCTACCTGGGATAATAACATGTCTGATTCTCCCCTCTCTCCTGTTGCAAAAGGATCTAAGTGGCTGACAAATGGAGCTAAGCAAACCCCTATTTGCCTCCAGATCCTACGGGAAAAGTCTGCGTTGTACTGTATGTCCATTTATCGCGATTGTACAATAGATGTCTTTGTAGAGCAGCCAAACCCAATTTAGAATGACCTCTCCAAAACGCATTTTGGAGAGGACCTCAAACATGTAGTCATGAGATATTCTGTCTACAGCTTTCTCCTGATCGAAACAGATTAGGCAAGTCCCATCCCCTACGCTACACGTAGGCAATGGTATCCCTGAGCATCGCAAGGTTGTCAGAGATACTCCGGCCTGGAACCGCGCAGGTCTGGTCAGGGTGTATCACCTCCTCCAGTACAGTATTCATCCTCTCAGAGATCACCTTGACTAGGATCATATAATCTACATTTAGCGGCGAAATCAGCCTCCAGTTTTTCATCTCTGTCTTCTCCCGTTTATTTTTATATTATCAGGATGATGTTGATGTTTCTCATTGAGTCCACCATGATCCCCTCCAGAAACAAACTATTGAGTTACTGGCTCCCACCCAGTCCAGCAACTCAGTGAGGTTAGGCAGGAAATCCCAGGAAGCTGTGCTCTTCATGGGCTTCTCACAGTACAGGTCTGCATAAATTAATCTCTGTTGGTTTTACTACACTTCCTGACCTGGTGGTTCTCAACATTCCTTCAGCTCTTCTTTGGAGTATTTCCCATATATAATTTTCCTTATTTTCTTGGAGGGTACCCAATGTATCCCACTGCTGCTTTGGAGTGCCATCTTCAACTATGTAAGTCCTGATCTGGGGCTTGAACCAATAACCTTCTAACTCAGAGCTGAGACTGCTCTGAGCCAGGCTGGCACTGCGCTTTTTTCCCCCACAAAATATCCCTCAAACAGCTATGAATTGAATGATGAATTTTATCTGTAGGATTGTTGGAATGGACACTTGGAGAGTCTCCTTTAAATTCACCATGAAGTGAATAAAAAGATCTCTTAAGAAATACCACAAATTATTATATTGCTGTGGGTATTTCAGATTGCAGCAGACTACATCTTTGATTTGTATAGAGTATATCAACCTACAGTACTAACTTCTTTCCACAGGTTTTTTTCCCATATGATTGCTCATTCACTTCTTGACTATTAGTAGGGCATTGTCAAAATCAAATTGGCTGCTATGTTTCCTTACACATTGAAATGACAAAGACCTGTGAAGCAATTTCAAAATAATTATCCCTGCATTGTCAAGGATTGCATCTGCCTCTTTTTTGGGTGAACGTTTCGTTTCACATTTCCAGCTAAATGATACTCACGTTCTATTTGTGTTTAATTATTTCTAGTTGACAATTGAATTATGGTTCAATGTAATTAACATGAAAGAACAACGATTGCTTGGTGAAGGAGTGGCATTGCCTAAGAAAACAACACAGTACATTACTGTATTATAAAAGTAGGACTACTGATTAATGTACTCCTTATACAACTGTACAGTTTAGTTGCATAGTTCTTCCACCCAAAACTAAAAGATCAACCAAAGCTTCGGGTAAGTATTTAAAACCTTTTCAAATATAGTACATTGATCTATTTTTACATCATTTTTATGGAGTGAGTAGAAGCACAATTCAAAGCTCAGGGAAAAACAGCAATGTTGGAGGTGCTGTTCTGTGGATGAGAAGTGAAAACAGGGTCCTGTTAAACCCCAACATAAAAATCTGCCTGTTCAGGTAGACATTAAAGATCCCATATCAAAAAAAATAGAGTTTCTCTTCATGTCCTTGCCAAAAAAAACTTGATGATTCACTTAGTGGCTGTTTGTGGGACCACTGCTGTGTCAAATTGGCTGACAGATACCCCTACCCCTAAAATCACTCTGCAGTAAATTTTCTAAATTGCTTTGAAGTGAACATGGAAGGCAATTGTTCAATACTCATTTAGGAGTGTATGGACAGTTGACAAAGAGCCAATGAGAAGAAAGATAGGATGCATAAACGTTCACTGGGAATGGGACAAACTGTTTGATAGAGAAAGGTGCTTTCTTGGAAAGACAAAAAAAACTTTGATGTGGATTTAGTTATATTATGTGGTGTCAGAAGTGGACTGACTTTGGACTGGACAAAACACAAAATACTGCAGATATTGGAAGTCTGAAACAAAAACAAATTGCTGGGAACACTCCACAGGTCAGGCAGCCTCTATGGAGAAAGGAAAGTGAGTCAACATTTCACGTGAATGCTGACTCACTTTCCTTTTTACATAGATGCTGCCTAAGTTGCTGAGTGTTCCCAGCAATTTCAGTTCCATTCCCAAGGCGCTGAACAGTCAGGAAGGAATCAGAGCAGGGGGGAAGGAGTCGGGGTAGGGGGAAGGAGACTCAGAAAATTGACTGTATATTTGTGGGCGAAATGTAGCAGAGGAAGATGCTAGAGAATAGTTTGAGACCCTAGAAAGGGATACATGGCTTTGGATGATACAATGAATATTATGAGAGAAAGGTGTTGTACATAGAACAATATACTGTAACTGTTGGCAGATATATGTTTGGCACAAAAAAAAAGGGACTGTGGAATCAAAACTCAATACGGTACAAATAATAAACATAGAAGAAATATCAGAGCCACTTATGAAAGAGCTTAGACAAAATAGGGAACAAGAGATAAAAAGTGATGCAATGGCTGAGAGAAGGAATTGGAGGAACACAGATGAAGAGCATGGAGTACAGCTGGCATACAGACACAGACAAAACACATATGAGAAGACATGGGACTACAACAACAACTTCGATTTATACAGCGCCCTCCATGCCGGACGGCGTCTCAGAGCGCTTCACAATAGCGGATACTGGAACCGAGCCTGGGGCAGGGGCAGAAAGGTAACCAAAGGCGCGGTCGAAGAGAAAGGTCTTCAGCTGGGACCTGAAACTGGGAAAAGAGGGGGCGAGACGAAGACAGTGAGGAAGGGAATTCCAGAGCTTCGAGGCATGGTGGCTGAAGGCCCGGCCGCCGAGAGTGGAGCGGAGGATTTCGGGGACATGGAGGAGGCCAGACCTGGTGGAGAGAAGGCAACGGGAGCTGGTTTGAGGATAGAGGAGGTCAGAGAGGTTGGGGGTGCAGAGGAGTGGAGGTATTTGAAAACAAGGGTGAGGATCTTGAAGTCGAGCTATGTGGATTCGAACACCCAATAATGTTGATTGTACTCCAAGAGTGAAATGAGTCATATGAAACGTAAGATGATTATAAACTACTGCTGTGTATATTGTTTCATGCCCAAATGGTATGTTGTGCTGCAGGCTGTTATTTAAAGCACAAACACAGCCAGCTGGCAAACGGCAAAGCACCTCACAGGTTCATTATTGTGTGATATCAGAAGAGCAATCAATCAATCAAAACTTATATTCATATAGGGGGCGTTTAGCCCACAAATATACAGTCAATTTTCCTACTCTTCTTCATCCTGCCCCGACCACTCCCCACCCCTCTCTTGTCCCTACCTAACTGTGCAGCGCTTTGGTACGTCCTCTCGATGTGAAAGGCCCAATGTAAATGCAAGTTTTGATTGATTGATTGATTGATTGATTGCTGTTCTGATATCACACAATAATGAATCCGTGAGGTGCTTTGCGATGTTTACCTGTTAGCTTTGTTTGTGCTTGAAATAACAGCCTGAAGCAGAACTTGGGCGTGAAACAATATAGAATTCACCCATGACTATGCTAAGTACCTAACAATTATGTATAATTGAATGACTGCCAAGAGTTATGCAGCACAGAAGCATGTTGTTGGTGGAACGACATTTTCAGCTATTAGATGTTTGGTGATATAATCCGCAGATATGGGGCCAACTTCCACATGTTTGTGGATGACACCCAACTCTATCTTTCCACCTTCATCTCGATTCGACAACTACAATTGTCCTGACAGACTGCCAGTGGGCATTAAGTCCTGGATGAGAACTATCTTTCTACAGTTGAATGTCAACTAGATCAAGGCCCTCCTGATTGGCTCATGCCAGTGCCCCTGCACCTCAGGCAGCGGCAGCATTAACCTCCATGGATGCACACTCCATTTCACCAAGCCAGTCAGGAACTTAGGTATCTTGTTCGATCCTCAACTGTCTTTCTCCCCCGCAACCATGCCATGACACACTTTGCCTTACTTCACCTCAGCAACATTGCCCAACTCCACCATTACCTCACACATTTGGCTGTTGAAACTCTTATTCATGCATTCATCACATCCAGGCTTGACTATGCTAACACCAAGCTTGCCAGCCTTCCAAACTCTTCCCTTCATAGGTTGCAGATCATCGAGAACTCTGCAGCCTGTGTCCTCTCACACACCAAGCTACACGATCCTATCACTCCATTCTTGCCTGACTCCACTGGCTTCCATTAATTCATAGGATTTAATTCAAGATCTTGGTGTTCAACTTTAAAGGTCCCCCCTGTGGTGTTGCCCATCCTGCCTCTGTGACCCCTTAACCCCCTACCAACCTGTATGTTCCCTCTGCTCAGCAGACTTCCATTCCAGGAATGGAAGGTCATTCCTTTCCATGATAAGCAAGATCTTATCACGGGAGAGGAATGGCCTTCAATTCCAATAAATATCTGGAAATTATGCATCGAAATTCCAAATATATTTATTGGAATGGAATTGGAATTGACCTGCTTTGCAGAACAGATCGATTTCAAGATCTTATACAATCCACTTAATTCCCTGGGCTCAGCCACTGAGCCCAAAGGCTCTGGCTCCAGAGCCTTTGGGCTCAGTGGCTGAAGCACGGCATCCAATGGTGGAGTGGAGGATTCGGTGGACAAGGAGAAGGCCAGACCTGGTAGAGTGAAGGCAACGGGCGCTGTTGTGAGGGGAGAGGAGGTCAGAAAGGTAAGGGGGGGCAGAGGAGTGGTGAGATTTGAAAACAAGAGAGGAAATTGAAATCGATCCTCTCTGGGAAAGGGAGGCACTGCAGTCTGGCAAGGGCTTGGGTAATCAGGGAGTGAAGTTTGGTACGGGTAATAATGCAGGCAGCAGAATTCTGGATAACCTGGATTTTATGAAAGGTAGCAGAGGGGAGACCGGTGAGGTGGGTATTGGAATAGTCCAGCCGAGAGGTGACAAAGCTCCTGTGGCTCAGTGCTTAGAGCATTTGTCTTGCAAGCTGGGGAGATCACCAAGTTGGGGAGACCTTTGTTCGAATCTAGATAGGTCAGGGCGAAACCTTGGGCAAGTTTCCTTACTCCACATGCCTAATAATAATCCCTCCAAAAAGAACACAATAATAAAATTGGTCATTTCAATCCACGACTGTGTGTGGCTTACTGCTGTGCACAATTGGCTGCTGTGTTTCGCCCACAAATATATAAAGGCAATTCACTTTACAGTATATTCTGTGAAGCGCTTTGGGATGTTGATAAGATGTGGAAAGTGCTATATCAAATGCAAGAATTATTATTATTATTATAAAGGAATGGATCAGGGTTTCAGTGGTTTTGGGGGCGAGATATTGGCGGAGACGGGCGATGCGTCAGAGATGGAAGAAAGCAGGGCTGATGAGAGACTGGATGTGGGGAAGGAAGGATAATTTGGAGTCAAACCTGACACTTAGGTTGCATACGGGTTTGGAGAGTTTTACGGGCAAGTCAGATAGGTGGAGGAGGTGAGAGTCATGGAATTGAAGACGTTGAAATTCGTGCTCATCCAGCTCCAGCTCCTGATGTCTGACAGTCAGGCTGACAGAACATCATGGGACTGAGGGTCGCAAAGTGAGGTGAAATAATAGAGTTGGGTTTCATCCGCATACATGTGGAAGTGAACCCCATGTCTATGGATAACATCACCTAGAGGAATCATGTAGATTAGCAAGAGAAGGGGGCCAAGGATGGATCCTTTGGGTACCCTGCAGGTAACCGGGTGAGAGTGGGAGGAAAAGCTGTTTGTAGAGATGTACTAGTGGCGGTTTGTGAGGTAGGACTCGAACCAGGCGAATGCGATCCCTCTGAGGTGGATGACGGAGGACAGGCAGTAGAGGACGATGGCGTGATAGATTGTCGAAAGCACCGGAGGACAAAGAGGCAGAGTGAGCCCTGGTCAAAAAGAGAAAGGATATTGTTTGTGACTTTCACAAACATAGTCTCTGTACTGTGAGCAGGGGACTGAAAACCGGACTGGAGTGGTTCGAAAAGGCAGTGGAAGGAGCGGTGTGTGCGGAGTTGGTTGGCAATAACATGTTCTAAGACTTTGGCAATGAAGTGCAAGTTTGAAATAGAATGGAAGTGGCTGGGGTTTGAGGGATCTAGGGTAGGTTTTTTGAAGAGGGGTATGATGACAGCGGTTTTGAGAAGGGCAGGGAATGATCCTGAGGAGAGGGACTGATTTATGATGTCTGCTAGCAATGGGCAGATGAGTGGGAGCTGGGTGACCAGCAAGTTGGTGGGAAGGGGGTCGAGGCAGGTGGTGGGTTTCATCAAGTGGGTTGACAAAAGACAAAAAAGCTCAAAAGACAATCCACTTTACAGTACAGTATATGCGGTGAAGCACTTTGAAAAGTCTCAACAGCATGATGACGCACTATATCAAATGCAAGGATTATTATTACGATGATTATAATTATGGATGCAAACCGTCCGTGTTTCATAATTGATTTGAAATTATGATATTGTTATGAAATTAGCATTTGCTATCGTGCCACTCAACTATTTAGATGCAAATTGCCTATTGTAATGGATTGAGGATTCCATTGGTATTATATCAGATTGCCTGTGAATCATCTTCGCAATTAAAATTCTAGGTTTTCAAAAACTTGTAGGCTTTATTGTGTTTAATATGGAAAGGTCAATAACTGCTAGGAAATGGCACACCCTTCTCCATGGTGAAATTCTTCCAAATTTATCAGCTGTAACTTTCAAAAGGTGAGTGCTCCACCAACTGGTAGTTATTGAAATGTCATTATTTAACACCAATAATTACTTTAAACTACAACAAATTGTGCCTCTATTATATGGAACTCTGTTTTCTTTTAAGGCGGTGTCTGATACCCTTGAAAACCCATCACCATGCTTAATAGTACACAATCCACGTTACAGAGAGTTCCACTTATTTTATCTCAACGGTACTAATATGCCTTTGTAAATGTTTTCTGCGAAAGCCAATTCAATATGTTAAGGGAATTGTTACAATTCCTCAGCAATTTCCACACTTTAAGGTTAATACTTGAAAAAGCAAGGTGAAGAGATTTGGGAAGAAAGTATAATTATGATCAATTGAAGCACAATTACTGTTTTTATGTTTTGTGCCAGTGGTTTAACCCTGTTTAGTTCATTGTAAACCAACCTTTCCATCAATGTTTTGTCTGCTGGAAAAAATTGTACAGTTATCTGCAAACTCAATTTTCTCCTGCGCACACAATTTTGTTAACTAGTGATAGTCATTCATGGAGTTCTGTAGCTCAGTGGTTAGAGCACTTGCCTTGCAAGTCAGAGACCTGGGTTCAGTTGCAGGAGAGGTGAAACCTTGGGCAAATTTTTTTACTCCACACCTGATAATAATCCCTTGAAAAAATCAACAATAAATTGATAATTTCAATCCATGACTGTTTGTGGGACACAGCTGTGCACAATTGGCTGCCACGTTTTGCCCACAAATATACAATCAATTCACTTTACAGCATATTCTGTAAAGCGCTTTGAGATGTCTAGATGACGTGAAAAGCGCTATATCGAATGCAGGGATGAAACAAATTATTTTACGAAAATTTACAATAACTGTATAGCATGGAATCACCTCACTCGGCTAACCAGTCCATGCCAGTGTGTGTACTCTACATGAGTTTCCATCAACTCCTTATTCCTTCCAAACTCTTCTTTACTGATCGCTCATCTGTGAAGGTCTAGCTTCCTCTTGAATACATCTATATTATCTCATTCAACCATTTATGTGTATGATGAACAGCAGCAATACTATCTCAAATCCCTTCAGAACATAAATCCTATCCCTTGCCAGCCTGAGAAGATGCTGTTAACTCATATCTTTGCTTTCTAACTATTCTTTCATCCATTCTGCTACATCTTCTAATGCTGTATGTTATCTGATTTGATGAGGTCCTGGATTTATTTAACTTCAAGATTGACAACATCCACCTGGCTGCCTCCTCCTCCACTTACTCCTATCATCACAAGGGATGATATCATCTCCATTCCCATCCAGCCTCTGGGCACCCATCTCAAGCTTCTCTGTCCATTGCTTGCTGATGCAATCAACCCATCCCTCTCCTAAGGCTTTGTCCTACTCCCATCGAAACCGCTGTCATCACTACACCCCCTAAAAAACCCATCATCAATCTCTCCAATCTCACAAACTTCAGTGCCATCTCAAACCTACTCTTCTTGGTAAAAGTTTTGGAATGCATGGTTGCAAATCAACATAGCTAACACCTCTAATTCTCCACTCAAAGCCCTCCAGTCCCATTTTTGCTCTGCCCAAAGGACAGAGACTGTTACCACACCCTTCCTCAAAAAACCCACCCTCAATCCCTCTAATCTCTCATACTATTGTCCCATTTCCAACCTACCCTTTATAGCTAAAGTCCTGGAATGCATTGTTGTCCTCCGCAGTCTGGTTTTTGCACTGCTCACAGCACAGAAACAACAGTCATCAAAGTAACAAATGACATCCTTTCTCTTTCTGTGTGAGCAGTGCTCCCTCTCCCTTCTTGTTCTCCTCAACATTTCTGCTGCATTCAACACAGTTGATCATGCCATCGTCTTTTAACTGCATCTCCTCCCTCATCCAATCCATGACTGTCTGTAGGACACAGATGTGTGCAATTGGCTGCCATGTTTTGCCCACAAGTATACAGTCAATTCACTTTCCACTATAATCCGTGAAGGGCTTTGAGAAATCTGTATTTTATTATCCCCCTTAGTGGGACCACACTTGCAAACGGTTTGTCCTCCCGCCCCCGCCCAGTCACCTGAGGGGTACGCCAAGGCTCCATCCTTGTCTCCCTTCCTTCCATCATTTACATGCTCATTGTTGGTGATGTAATCTGCTCATTGTTGGTGATGTAATCTGCAAACTTGGGGGTCAGGTACCACATGTATGCAGACCACCCAAATCTAGTCCTCCTCCAGTTGCCACTCTCAGTCCATTGATGTCCTGTCAGTTTGTATGACGTGCATCAAGGCCTGGATGAGTGCAAATTTCATGCAGCTGAATGCCATACACTTTGGCTCCTGCCAATTCTCTTTTTTCCTGCTTTTCTGAACTTCTCAATCTCCCCGGCTCTCAATCAGACTCACCGAATCCATGCGCAAACTAGACGGTAGGTTCAATCCCCAGCTTTCCTTTCTATTCCACATCCGTTCCCCAAACAAGACCACTTTTTTTTTTACCTCAGCCACATTGCCCATCTCTGTCTGTATCTCACACCCAAGCAGCTGAAACGATGCCTATCTCACATCCCGGCTGGACAATACAACTAATACAGGATTCGCCGCCCAGATTCTCACCCACACAAAACTACGGATCCCCATCACACCAGTCATGCCTTCAGTTATGCCTTCAGCCACTACACCCTGAAACTCTGGAAATCTCTCCCTCAATCCCTCCACCTTGTCACCTCCCTCTCCATTTTCAAATACTGCCTAAAGAGCTTCCTTTTTGATCGTGCTTGTGGTCACTGGCCCCACTTCCTCTTCCCCTGGCTCGGAGTCAGACTCCGGCTCTGTCAACGTTACCCCACTTGAAGGGCACTCATGCAAGTTATTGTTGTTATTACTGTTTCCATCACTTTGGGAATTATTGCAAGAAAGGAACGTGTCCACGTAGATTAGGGTGTGTTCCACAAGGAAGTGCAACTTCTTTGAATTTCTGCCACAGATACTGGTTGTTCTTGTTCTTGAGAGATTAAATAGTATTTGAATCACAAGTCCAAAAGAGATCGTAAAGAGAGGTATTGATGAACGAGGCTCTGCAGTCTATTTGGTCTCTTTCTCCTTTGAAGCTGAGAAACAACACAAAAGAATCATGGCGAGTGAACCCCCAAATAAAGAAGAAAGTCGGTGAGTAGTGAGCAACTTTGATTGTTATATAAAGTGCCACAGATTACAGCTATCACCGTAGGAAATGTTGCTATTTTTTGTAAAAGAAATCATGTACTTATAATGTGCTTTCTGCTCAAATGGTTCTGGCCTGTTTGACCAAGTTTACGTTGCTCTGCCTTGTGCGCTGTCACTGTCAAATGCTCTGGGATGCTACCCTATGTGAGGAAATCTACATAAGGTTGTTTCTGTTGTTGCTACAAACATTGGGGTGAAATCCGAATGTTTCAGTATTCCTCAACATAATTGTCACAAGGAATTAAATTGGCAGTAGCTGTTGCAGTGGGAGCAAGTAGACTTTTAGCTATAGTAATTTAACATTAATTTGGTGTATTCTATCAAAATGTTTCATTAACACAACAACTTAGATTACATAGTGCCCTCCACGCCGGACGGTGTCTCAGAGCGCTTCACAGTTAGCAGATCACAGTAGCCCCACATCCGCACTATGACCAGTACTGTCTTCCAACACCTTTGCAACAACGACAGACTCCGCCACTGCCTCACCCCTCAGGCTGCCGAAACCCTAGTCCATGCATATGTCACATCAATGCTGTAATTCACTCCTATACTATGGAAACTCCGTCGTTGGCCTTCCTGATTCTTCCCTTTACAAGCTGCAGATCATCCCGGCCTTTGCAGCTCGTGTCCTCACCCACACTATGCTCCGCGACCACATCGCCCACCCAACTCTCTCCTGCCCCTCCCCTCTACTCTGCCCCTCTCCCTTGCTTGAGTTCCGATCTGACTGTTCAGCGCCTTGGGGCATCCTCCCGACAAGAAGGGCGCTCTAGAAAAAAATTAATTTTATTGTTGTTGTTATATAGGGGGGAAATATGGGACATTTCAAACAATATGGTGTGCTATTTATCTCACTGAACAGAAGGGATTAGAGTGGCCACTTTCTTGGTAGAAAATTTCTGTTTGCGTGAATCTGTTATGAAAGGGCGTATATTTCAAACCCTTCCCCAGTTTAAATGTATCACAAAAGTTATTTATTCTTAGTGATGTCATTAGTGACACCTGAAGGGTCATTATTGGATAATTTATACATACGTATAAATTAAATAATAATAATCCTTGCATTTGATTTCTCGCCTTATCGCATCTTGGAGACATCTCAGAGCACTTCACAGAATGCAAAGAAGCAAATAGGTTCTATTCCCCTGTCTGGTCCCTCCATAGCCTGCTTCGTGTCCTTTCATGACCCACACCCGTGTCCCACTATAGGCAGATAGCTTACCAGTTGGCTCAGTTTGTACAAACACACGATCAAAGTGGAAAGTCTTTGGAGGCAAGACTTTGAAACAGACATTCCTTTACGTGCTTGGTGATACGTATTGTTAGTACGAAGTTCTGCCAAATATTCATCCTGCTTGTAATGTGTTCTATTAACACAGGTTATTCTGTTTCGTCCTGCATGTTACATAACAAGCAATTTACTGCTTGACTTCCATTCAAAAAGAGTAATTGACAAAAATCTATGTTTAACATATGCTATTTTAGTTCCTTATGCATCATAGAGATTTAGATTGCGCTTTGGGACGTCGATAAGATGTGAAAAGCGCTATATCAAATGCAAGGATTATTATTATTTATTATTATACATAGGGCTGTTCTGGAGTTGTCAACCTTTATTGAGCTGTACCAACTTTTTGAGGTTGTTGAATACTATAATATACTATAATACAATTTACATTTGTATAGCTCCTGTTACATTGGAAGGATGTCTCAATGTGCTCAACCTTGTTGGCTCAGAACACATGATAGGGTCAAGGAGGAGAAAATTGTCTGAAAGCTTGGTTCAAGTAATAGTAGTATGTTTTGAGGTGGGCCTTGAAAGAGGTGAGGGACGGAGCGAGTCAGAGATGTTGTATTTGATCTAAAACGAAGCTGATCAAAATTGGATTTATTATTTGAAGTGCAATCTCACACAAGTGATTTAATTTATTAACTATTATTTTTACACAGGAAACTATGGGATCAATACATCACCACTTCAGTGAATGTTGAGGAAGAAACCAAACAGATGCACACGTTTGTATTACAGACATTTTGCCACATAGCTCTTGGGATGAGTGTGCTTATTCTTGCTCTAGTAAGCAAGGTGAGTTGATTTTTTCCCTGGATGTAACACTTAACATGTGGGAACGTTTACCGGACAATAATATCAAAGGCAAGTTATGTAGTTTTAGCCTCACAAGCCTTGAAATTAAAATGCTAAATGTCAAATATTTTGCTAAAAATATTGGTGTTCAACAGTTTTTTGAAAAAACCCAGTAACTAATGATATATTGCAACCATTGTTCACAGAATCAGTATGGTAGACATAACCATAAATGTGCTCCATCAATTGGATAAAGGATTTAAATGAGGGAGAAATGGAAAGAGATCCAGGGGTAGCAGCAATATACAAACCAAACAGGACATTGAGTTACATTGCCAAATCAGTTGAGCATGGATCTCTAGAGAAATCTTTCTCAAACTATATATTGCTCTTGTTGCACCACACCTAGAGCTCTATATATCATTCTGATCACTACAACACCGGAGGATTGCCGAGGCCCTAGACTAAGAGTGGAGCAATGACGGTAATTCCCAGAAATGGGCTGTGAACAATGATTGGACAAGCTAAGGATTTTCAATCTTCAAAGGAGCTATCTCGGAGGGGACTTTATAGAAATGTCTGTAATGTTATATGGGATCAAAAGAAGAGTAAACCTTTTGTTTCACTGTCTTGGCATATTCAATGCTTTTGAATGTGCCAAGATAGAAGAACAAAAGAACGTAGGTTTAGAGTTGCACAGAGCAATTGCAAGGGTGACAACAGTATTTCTTTGCCTGGAGGGTAATTAATTGTTGGAGCAGGACCAGAAAAGATAAATTAGGTCAGGATGTTGGATTTATTTCTTTAAAAAACACAGATTTGCTGTAGGGAACAGAAGAAGGTTGGGTATTCTGGAAGGAAAAAATCTAATGGATCACATCATCCAAACTGGTTTGTTTGGTCTACTTTGCATACTTTAAGTATTG
The DNA here is from genome assembly GCA_035084275.1 of Hydrolagus colliei. Lineage (NCBI taxonomy): Eukaryota > Metazoa > Chordata > Chondrichthyes > Chimaeriformes > Chimaeridae > Hydrolagus > Hydrolagus colliei. The sequence continues at coordinate 104,677,591 of CM068744.1, read as the reverse complement.
GGGAGGTGCACAGTCATCACGACTAATGAACTCCCCATTGTATTAACAATAAGTCTATTTTTATATATGGTTAAAGGTTAAGTGCATTTTCAGCTATTTTTATTCATTCAACCAATGTATCCAATTATCTTATTACTTGTAGGTTTCTATCTTATTGCTGATTTCTGCCACAAATGATGACTCGGAGCATTTTGCCAACAAACCCTTCTGTTACCTTCTGCTGGGTTGCACGCTACTGTTCCCCAGCATTCTGATCATCGGAAAAGGTTGTTGGAATATTACCTTCAGACCCGAGTGCATCCCCTCCAAGTACAATCTTTTAACGGTAAGTCACTCCACTTCTGATGTACAGCATTAACTCCTGAAGGAACAATTTGATAGAAGATAAAATGAGACCGAATGACCGAGATTTCAAATGGGAGTTCTTTATTCAAGAATCTGAAGTAGGTCACACTAACTCACAGAAGTTCAATTCTGACTTTATGTTTGGTTGACAACTTGAATTTATATAGTGCCCTTCATGTAGGGTAGCGTCCCAGAGTGCTTAAATTGACACATATCTAGTTACCAGAATGAATTCCTACTTGGATTATTTAAGGAATTCCCCACTTGATTAAGTAAGTGATCATATCACTTTATGTTACTGCCAGCTCTTCTCTAGTGCCTTTCATGAGGGGTAGCGTCTCAGAGTGCTTAAATGTGACATTTAAACACTCTGAGATGCTACCCTACATGAAGGGCACTATATAAATTCAAGTTATTTTTGTTGTCAACCTGCTCCATTCCAAACATAAAGTCAGAATTGAACTTCTGTGATTTAGCCTGTAATGTTTGTTACATGACATACAATATTTCTACATGAAATAATATACACATTTCAATGGAAAAGATGAAAATGCAAAAGGTCAACATTTCTAAATGGTCATTTGAGTACCATTTACACAAACAAAAACTCACTTAATCTAATTAATATTTCTCACTTACAGTCATTGGAAGGAAAACAAAATGCATCCATTTAAATTAATCGTGAATGACTAAAAGTGAATTTGTGGGACATTACAATGCACAAATTGACTGCATATATGAGCACAATACATAGTCACTGCACTTTACAGTATATTCTGTGAAGCACTTCTGGATGTCTTCACGATGTGAAAGATACTGGACCAAATGTAAGCATTCTTATTATTATTATGACCCTATTGAATGTTATTGAACTCATTACAATTCTTCAGTCAGCCTGTCTTGTTTTTTTCAGGTATGTGCGTTGGAAGCAATTGCATGCCTTGGGTCAACATTGCTGGTTATTGTTTGTCTGCCACATTTTGACATATTGACAAATTTGTTCATTTGCAACAGTATTTATCTCATGCCATCCATTTTGCAAGTTCTCAAGCAGAAAATTAACCTACACATACATATCGTAGGACCTCTGGTGGGGCTACTCCTTCTCTCATTTGGCTTAATTTTCTTTGCGATTGAACATTCTTTGGATGTAAAGGAAGTACGTGTAGGAGTAAATTTAGGGTTCACCATTTTTTCCTCTGGTTTACTATCTTTAACATGGTGGGAAAATTTTACTTCAAATTGGCAACATCCACTCGTGCTGCGACTAAAGCATGAAATAGATAAATCCAGAAATGTCGTGAATGTTGCCACAAACACAGTCAGAATTATTGTCACGGCTGTTGTAGTTGGAGCTTGGGTTTCTGTTCAAGGCAAGGACTGGGCAACACTTAGTGCTGTTGAATCTCACGAAATCAGAATACTACTTATCATTTTTGCACTGCAGGCAGGGGCATCAACTCTTTGCTGCTGGTTTGGAGGCATCGCTTGCAAAATCCGTGCAACAAAAATATGTTTTGCCTTTCCTTTGGTTTTAAATACTCCGATTGTACTTACTTGCCTCCTCCTGCTTTTTCGGTTCAAATATAATGAGCTCTTGGATACTAACAGCAATCACACTATCACTGAATTCTGCTCCACTGTACCTATTGCTCTAACTGGGAATAGTTTTACTACCGAGATCCTTTCTTTGAAAATGATTCAAAGCATTTGCAGTAAGATCATTTCATCAACGCAAGTCCGTGTAGGCTTATTGGGAGTAGCTGGGATCTGCTGGTGGCTTGGGCTCATTTTTACAACAAACTATGTGTGGAGTCAGAACAACAATAGAATAGAGCGGACATCAAAGCTCTTTGTTAGAAGGATGTACGAGGCTGCCTTTGTTGAACAATCCATGCTGCTTAACAGAAGGACTCAAATGAAGATATATCCCAACAAGGAAACTGAAGAAAGGTATGAGCAGATGAGAATGTTTCTGAGTTGGGTCTTCATGATTCTGTTTTTCCAATCAAACGCATCAACAAAATAACTGAGTACTGTATACTGAAACAGATTAGCATTAAAAGGAAAGGAATATTCCAATTTTGTGATGTACTGGTGCATATTACTTTAATTATATATTTTAATCAACAATTACAGTGCCATGAATTGTGATCCGATCTATACCTAAAAGGACTTCAGGACGTCCTCCCGATATGAAATTTAATTTATTGAGTAGGCTACCGTTGATTATATGAAAATGCTCCCTGTTGCTCAAGAAAACTTCAGTAACTTTCAATAGAGTACTAACTGTCACATAATATGAACTGACTGTCAGTAAGGTTCATTAATCATTCTTGGAAACTAAATTTGAAGAAAATGTTTTAATGTTATTAAAGAGCCAATTGCATTGACAGCTATTTAATCATTTTGCCAGCTGGTTTGAAATAGAGGTATAAACACAGTTCGCTGCTCCACATTTCCTACACTGCTGGGAACAAACCTCCCGATGGTATACAGGTTATAAGGATAGATACATACATATGTATACATAAACATATGATGAAATAATCCTTGCATTTGATTTAGTGCCTTGTCACATCAGAAGGTTGTAAAATCAACTATGAATTTTGCAAATTAACAATTTGCATAAACCACAATAAATAAACAATAAAATTAGTTTAGGAATATTTGAAATGAGCTCCTAATCTATTTCTTGAGTTTTTCATGGCTGAGATTATTTGTGTTTCATTTTTTAGGAAACCGGAACAGGTGAAGATTTACATTTGTGTGACTATGTGGCATGAAACTGCAGAAGAAATGATACGCATTATATCTTCATTGTTCAGGTAGCTTAATTGTCCAGCGCCTTGGAACTTCCTTCTGACATGAAAGGCGCTCTATCAATGTAATTTTGTTGTTGTAGCTGTCTTTGAAATAGATGCTAGTATCTCTTTTTATCAGTGTTGACACAAATTAATGTCAATCATGATCTACTGTAACAAATAACCCATAATAAGAACCGGTAAAATGGGAATTTCAATGCAGAAGTGAACTATTTAGCTTATGATGCCTCACCCATCTTAGTTCCACAACAGAGCTATTATCTACTCCACTTTAATATATGTAAAATGTTCCTGTTTTTTTTCACCATAGCTCTTTATTGTAACAGAAATAGTTTCATAACTTTATATTAATATTTTAACAATGCTGAGATTCTATCCTGCATGAAGGGCATTATATGAACGCAAGTTGTTGTAATGTTTTTGTAATTCAGGACATACCACTTTTACCACACTTTTGGTCGACTTTCACCCTTGCCATTCTTTTTGGCTCCCACCTGCGTTAAGTACGTTGAGATATTCTCCCAACATGTAAAGTGCTGTATAAATGTACATTGTATGATGCTGTATAAAAAGTTAAATACAGTTAAATTTAGTTAAATTACTTTTACTTTCGCTCAAGAAAACCACACTGATGAATAGTTATTCTCAAGTTGAGAAGCAGATTGATAGATATACTACAGATTTAATGCTTATATCTCCAGTTCCCCCCCCCCCCCCCACACCACCCATCTTGCTGCATTAATTCCTTAACATTGTTGTAAGGCTCGTGATCCTGAAATTGTGTGGTTGTACTTGTTCACAGATTGGACAGATTCAAGGCAAAGCGTGAGGGGATGCCACAAAAAAGTGATGACCACTTTGATTTTGAAGTGCACATTATGTTTGATGATGCATTCAGAAAAGTTAAAGACAAGAATTCACGGACAAAGAAACACATTATTAACGAATATGTTCAGTATCTTATCAGTGCAATAGAGGAAACTTACAGGTATTGTCCCTTATTTCTAACCTTAGGATTCTCAGCAGTGTCTGTAGTGATAGCCTGATGAGCTCCTCGAGAAATTAACAAAAATTCTTACCATAACACTCAAGAAGCCCGAAATATCAATAAGTCTTAGCCTTTGAAACTGTATTCTCTTAAAATTTTAGATGGTGCAGAACTGTCAAAAAATTTTACATTTGATCTTAATTTGGAAGCCAATTTACCTCCGTTCTTAAAATGAACTTGTACAATGATGCTCCAATATCATCCTCGAGGTCAAAGACAACTCCGGCTCCTGTTCCTCACCACCAAACATCACCTCTACCTGTTCTCTTCATACTCACCGCCAACTCCAAATGCGAGGAGGTGATGGACATTCTCAGGTCCAAAATTAGATCCGCTCATTTACCTCTGCCCCAACCTCTCCAATAACTCACTTACACCCTCCTTCCACACGATTGACCCTATTTCCTGCCTCATCACTCTTCTCCCTCATTTCTCAAGTAAAACCTACCACCTGCTCCATTGACCTATTTCTCACACTGCTCTTGTCACCAAGTGTCCCTCCTTTCTCCCTTGCTAGGCAACATTGTCAACCTCTCTGTTTCAATGATGCAGTACCTCTCTTAAACTTGTCATCATTCTCTCCATCTGGGACCAGAGCTTTTTCTGCCTCCTTGTCCTCCTTGACCTCTCTGCTGCCTTTGATACCATTGTATACTCCATCTCTCTTCCCTCTCTCACTCAATCAGCAAACCCACCCCATCCCACCCTGAGAGGCACAGCCCAGAGCCCACACCGCAGTCCCCTGATAGCATCTCCACTTTATGTAAAGTCCTACAGCTTTGTGGTGAGAGCACTCACCTCGCATGCAAGAGGACCTGGATTTGATTGTCAAGTTTCCTTACTCTACATGGCTCTGTTCACCTAGCAGTAAGTAGGAACCCGGTTGTTAGTAGATAGGTGGATCGCTTTGTGGGCGCACTAATCCCTCTGAAAAAAATCAATAATGTGGTCACTCAATTCACCACTGTTTGTGGGACACTGTTGTGTGGAATTAGTTGCCATGTATCATCTTCAAAATCCACAGTCAATTCACTTTACAGTATATTTTCTGAAGTTCTTTGAGATGTCTTGAATTCGTGATCTGGCCCTATATCAAATGCAAGTATTATTACTATTTATCACGGTCTCCCACCCTGCTTCACCTCCATGTTTCTGTCCTTTCTTAGTTTGCTTCCCAACCCTCTCCCCGTCCAGTCACTCACGTGCCTCACCTGCCCCAACTTTAGTGGGCAAGCTTTCAGCCTCAATCTGTATCCTGCAGTCCCTGCACATCATTTTCTGCCCTTCTCTCCTTCCCTCCCTGCCTCCCTCCTTTTAGCGTCCGCTTTAAAAATGTTGTTTGCAACCATGCTTTTGATTACCTCCTGAACCCCCACCCTTCCCCCCCCACACACCTATTCACCACCTAACCAGCTTTCCTCAACCCAATTTAGGCTCCCTGTCAACTGTGGGAAACCTTTAAGACATCCTCCTGAGTGGAAGTCACTAAAAAATTAAAATTGTGTTGCTGTTGTTCTTGGTTCCCTACTCAATATTGCTATTTGTTTGTTGCCACGTCATGTTATGTGAGCAAAGCAGTCTCCTTCTCTTCTAGGATGTTTGAACGTAACTCCACACAGCTTTTTCCTGATAAAATTGATGCAGAATTCTCTACGCACAAAGTAATCCCAACTCCTTATGGAGGAAGGCTTTCTTACACAATGCCATATGGAAGTTATCTGCAGGTCCATCTGAAAGACAAAGAGCAAATCAGACACCGGAAAAGATGGTCACAGGTTAGTGACCATCTTTTGTTGTGAAGAACTTTGAGCTGAAATTTTACTCAGTCTTAGCCAATAAGTCAATTTTGTCGCAAAATATAAGATCATGCAAAACATCATTTTAATTTGTTTTAAATGATGTCTTAATTAAAAAGTTGGTTCTATTTAAAGAACCATGGAAGAGTAGCTTTCAAATAAAGACTAAATTTAAGAATTTTCTGTGATTCCATATAATCTCAGAGTTTAAGACAAAATGGCCTTCCAGGTTAAGAATAGATTAAACTTTGGACTTTTTAAAATTGTCATTTTAACAAAATGTTCAATTTTTTGGTTAAAATGACTAGTTTTTTCTGGATATGCTCAAATGAGAATGTCCCTTTAGTGGCTTTTCAATTCTTACATTTAGATTTTTTTGTTTAGGTGATGTACTTGTACTATTTTCTGGGTTGGAGACTATTTAGGAAGTACTCTATTTCCCAACAACTGCATCCAGAGGACAAAAACGATATCCAAAGGAATTTAAAGGTGAGCAAGTTATTGTGAATAATAATCTTGTGGGCTGAAAGTCCAGTTAGTGTTATTTGTTGCACCATTGTTCATGCTAGATGTAGGGTCCGTCGATATGGAAATTTTCCGATTAAATATATCGATGGGCTCATATCGAGATATACCGAAATATCGATATTTTCGGGGTTTTCGTACTGCGCATGCGCGCGCGGCGCGCGCATTCCGGGTGCGCGTGCATTCGGGGCCTATCTTCTCAGGAGGTAAATATCTTTCTCTCTCTGTGTCTCTCACTCTCTCTCTGTTTTTCTGTCTGTGTGTCTCTGTGTCTCTCTCCCTCTCTCACATCCTCCCCATCTCTATCTATCTGTATATTATCACATCCACCCCCACTCTCCACCCCCCCCCGCTGTCCCTCTCTTGCACCCCCCACCCCCGTCGTCTCTCTCCCCCACCACCCCCCCAGCCGTCTCTTTCTCCCTCACCCCACCCCCGTCGTCTCTCTCCCCCACCACCCCCCCAGCCGTCTCTTTCTCCCTCACCCCACCCGCCGTCTCTCCCCCCCTCCCCCCTCCAGCCATCTCTCTCCCCCACCCAGCCGTCTTTCTCCCCCCAGCCGTCTCTCTCCCCTTCCCCCCAGCCGTCTCTCTCCCCCTCCCCACAGCCGTCTCTCTCCCCCTCTCCTCCCACCCCAGCCGTCTCTCTCCCCCTCCCCCCAGCCGTCTCTCTCCCCCTCCCCCCAGCCGTCTCTCTCCCCCTCCCCCCAGCCGTCCCTCTCCCCTTCTCCTCCCCCCATCAGCCGTCTCCCTCCTCCTCTCCTCCCCCCCCAGCCATCTCTCTCCCCCTCCCCCCAGCCGTCTCTCTCCCCGTCCCCCCAGCCGTCTCTCTCCCCCAGCCGTCACTCTCCCCCTCCCCCCAGCCATCTCTCTCCCTCTCCCCCCAGCCGTCTCTCTCCCCCTCCCCCCAGCCGTCTTTCTCCCCCTCTCCTCCCCCCCCAGCCGTCTCTCTCCCCCTCCCAGCCGTCTCTCTCCCCCTCCCCCCAGCCGTCTCTCTTCCCCTCCCCCTAGCCATCTCTCTCCCCTTCTCATATGGCAATGCAATATGGCAGCTTTGCACCTTGGTCTGTGCATTGTGTATAGAGATGAGCATTCAGTGTGCTCGCATCCCCATTTTTTACCTCGATATATCGTTTTTTCGATATATTGATATTTTAAAAATGTCTATATCGGCATATCGAGATGAAAATTATATCAGGTTTTAGCGATATATCGAGATATCGCCGGACTCTAGCTGGGTGTTAATATGATTTCACCATTATAACTGAGCATCATCAATAGTGCTACTTGTGGCACTAACTAAGATATCACCCAGTTAATTCTTGCTCCTCTGGGTCCTCCTCTTGCTCCTAGAATTGCTTCCCTTGAGTTCCTCACAAATACCCTTTCTTTGTCGGACCTTCTCTTCCTCTAGCCCTCCACACACAGCGATCCTGGTGCAGCCATCAAGCTGTTGAATGACCATTTCTCCACAACCTTCAATTGTCTGGCTCCCCTGAAATCCAGTGTTGTTTCCAAACCCACTCTTCCCCCTGGTACAACTGTCATCTCTGCTCACTCAAAACATAAATCTGGACGCTCAATCGTAGATGTCAGAAATCCGGCCTCACGATTCACCTCCAGCTGTGGTTCGAAGAGGTCCTAGACTTCTTCACCTCAAAGATTGAAAATGTCTACTTAACAGCATTATCTTCCCAGCCCCAAGTCCACTTCCACCCCACCCAGACCATCCACATCCCTTTCTCCCTCCTCCATGGGTTCTGCCAAGCCCCCCCACTCCTTACACTCCTTTGCCCCATTTCTCCCTCCTCCCTCTCAACCACAATCACCGAGATGAAGTTGGCTGCCTGCAACCTTGAACCCCTCCCTACCCAACTCCCAACACAGGTAACTCAACACCCCCCTCCTCTCCCCCCTGCTGACCAACACAGTCAACTAGTTTCTCTCTTCAGGCTCTATTCCACTCCCCGTGAAAACTACTGTTACCACTTGTCCTCTCTATGCTGTGTTCAGCACAGTCGACCACATCATCCTCCTCCACCATCTCTCCTCCCTCATCCATCTTACTGGGGCTGCACTCACACAGTTCAAATTTTATTTAACCAATAGCCTCCATTTCATGTTGTCAATTGTTTTTTTCTCCTGTCCCTACTCAGTCACCTGCTAAACTTCCTGCAAAAATCTACTTTGCCTCCTCTAATACCAACTTCAGGTTTGCTGATGTTCTATCAGCTTGTCTTTCAGATATCAGGTCTGGATGAATGTAAACTTTCTGCAGCTGAATGTGGACAAGACAGAAGCCATATTCCTTGGCTCCTGTCAACTTCTTCACTTCTGCTAATCCAAAATTTTAAACCTCCCTGGGCTCTCCCTCAGATTCACCAAACCAGTGAGCAATCATAGCATCCAATTTAAGACCCCCAGCTTTCCTTCCTCCCCACATCTGGGCCCTAACCAGAACCACCTCCTTCCACCTCTGCCACATTGCCCAGAGGTGGAAGGAGATGACCTTAACTGCTCAACTAGCATTGGTCACCTGTTCATCTTTCACATGCTCCGCCACAACATTGGACATCTTGCTTTCAGCCAATATGCTCCCAAACTCTGAAACACTCTCCTTCAATCGCCAGCCTTGACCTCTCTCTCCCATTTTTTCAAATTGTGCCTGAAAATCTTGCTCTTCATCCATACTTATGGATACCTTCCCAAATGCCCTACCCACTGGATCTGAGTCAAGCTCCGCCATTGTTACGTGCTCTGAAATGTTACCATGCGTGGAGCGCACATTTCCAAAAATTACAAGAACCATTGTGTTCGCACATCTGACTTGTCACAAATGGGTCTATATCAGTCAAGTATAGCTCTGTAGTAGGTCTTTGTTGATTTTCTGAGGGAATAAAGCAAAAAGTTCTTCTGTTGTTTAGTCAAACTCCGCTATTGCTAAATACATCGACATCCTATCTACTAGGGTCCGTCGATATGGAAATTTTCCGATTTAGATATATCAATGGGCTCATATCGAGATATACCAAAATATCGATATTTTCGGGTTTTTCGTACTGCGCATGCGCGCGTGGCACGCGCATTCGGGGTGTGCGCGTATTCGGGGCCTATCTCCTCATGAGGTAAATATCTTTCTCTCTTTGTGTCTCTCACACTCACTCTCCCCATCTCTGTGTTTTTCTGTCTGTGTCTCTGTGTCTCTCTCCTCTCTCACATCCCCCCATCTCTATCTATCTGTACATTATCACATCCACGTCTCTTCCCCCACCCCCCCCACCCACCGCCATCCCTCTCTCCGACCCCCCCCCCCCCCCCGCCGTCTTTCTCCCCCCCCCCCCACCCCTTGCATACCTGTATATTGTATTTGAGTACTATGAAAACAATATGGCAGCTTTGCACCTCGGTCTGTGCATTGTGTGTAGAGATGAGCTTTCTGGGTCTTGTAGTTCAGTGTGCGGCATTCCGATTTTTTACCGCGATATATCGATATTTTTTAAATGCCTATATCAGCATATCGATATGAAAATTATAGCAGATTTTCGCGGTATATTGATATATCGCCGGACCCTACTATCTACATTGAATGATACTATATCAATACAAAGTTATTATCGTTGTTTTGTAGTCAGACAAACTTCTACCTGATGGTCTATATTGTCTGGTTGCATCTACATTATGCTCAGTTTAGCAATCCATTCAATATCTATCACAGTAAATGTATGCAAGACACCCAATTCCATTCTCAGTGGTGATGTGTGTGAGGTTCTGTAAGCAGCCCAGAAGTTCTGGCTCACAGATTGCACCATTGGATTATGGGCTAATTAAATACGGGCTGACTCAAGAAAATGGAAATTGGAATGTCCTACAAATGACTATTTCTATGCCAGGATCCATGGTCTGATAAATCTAATTACAGTACTATAGATGGCAGCTTCAGTACCAACTATCAAGAGGGATTTGGCAGAAGGCAGGGCAAATTTACAGGCAGTCCATAGCTGTAACACCTCGCAGATTAAATTTTTCACCTCAACATCCTACATTCAAATCATCTTTGCATTTTACAGAGAGAAAAAATGAATACTTACATTTTAGCACTGGATGGAGATGTGGAATTTCAACCATCTGCTGTAACGCTTTTAATTGATAAATTAAGACGGTTTCCTGAGTTAGGGGCTGCATGTGGTCGAATACATCCAACTGGGATTGGTAAATAAAATTTTTCCATCTTTACGATAAGTATCTTACCATCTCTTTCAACACATTACACAATCAATGACTTAAATCACCTAACCAATATGTTGAAAACATTGTGAGATCGGCCAAAGGATTAGTAAATGATGAACCTTGGATTTATCCATCCAGGATTCTTTCATTACGAAGCCTCTTGCCAATCTTGTAATTTAGATCCTATCATTGCTTTTGAGGGATTAAAAATTCATTCAAAAATAAAAACAATACTGTAATAAATTGGTCATTCAATCCACAACTGTTTGTGGAACACAGCTGGGCATAATTGACTGCCACGTTTCGCCCACAAAATATACAGTCAATTCACTTTACCAGCGCCTTGGGACTTCCTCCCGACATGAAAGGTGCTCATCATGATTATCATCACATTCCTTGTGTGTGACCCTCCTCTTCGATGATCCCATTGGCAACTCCTAATTCCCCCCTTCCCTCCCCTCCCCTGTCCCCAGCTCGGGTCTGAAACAGTGACTGCCCAGCGCCTTGAGACATCCTCCTGATGTGAAAGGTGCTATACTTGTAATTTTGTTGTTGTTGTTCCTGATCCAAATACAGTATTATATTATTTATTTAAAGACCTTTTTTCAATCAACACAGAAATTTATTTCTAGAACGACTTCCCTTATAACTGAATCCATAAACCAATTACTCTTTGTGTAAGAACGCTCACCCCTCACTTTGTAAGATAAGTGAAAGATTAACTATAAAACATTATAACAAAATATAGACCTTTAGAGTCTCAGGACACTAAGATCATAAAAACATTCTCCTATTTACCTTTCCCCTTCTGCTGAAGACATATGAGCTATTTTTCTATCTTCTTCATCAAATGTAACACAATCATATGTCTTTTTACACCACCTCTGGTTTTTAGGCCCCATGATCTGGTACCAGAAGTTTGAGTATGCTGTTGGTCACTGGCTACAGAAGACAGCTGAACATGTGCTGGGCTGTGTGCTCTGCAGTCCAGGATGCTTCAGTCTATTCAGAGCAGCAGCGTTAATGGATGATAATGTGATGAGACGCTACACTACAAAGCCCACTACTGGATTAGAACATTTACAGTTTGATCAAGGTAAGAGAAGTAATCAGAACTACCACATAATCCCGTGAAATTGAGTCGATCCTCTGAGGTTATCTTGGTACTCTTCTTCCTGAATCAGGGAAATTTGCGGTACTCCAATGGCCTAGCTAGCCTCCTTGTTATAATAATAATAATAATAATACCACTTATTAATCCTCATACGCCATTTGTTGAAGACACACTGGAACAACAACAAAATTACATTTATAGAGCGCCTTTCACATTGGGAGGACGTCCCAAGGCGCTGAACAGTTAGGTCGGGATCCAAGCAAGGGAGAGAGGCAGCGTAGAGGGGAGGGGTGGCAGAGAGCTAGGAGGGGAGGGAGAGTTGGGAGGGCAACAGAAGGCACAGTCGAAGAGGAGGGTCTTGAGATCGCCCCCTCCCTGGCCTCCTTCAAGTTTCACCTCAAGACTCTCTCCTCTTCAATGGACCCATTGGTAATTCGTAATCCCCCTCCCACTCCCCCAGTACTCACTCAGGTCTGAAGCAGTAACTGTCCTCCTGACATGAAAGGCATTATACAAATGTAATTTTGTTGTTGTTGATGCTGCAGTTGGCTTTGGAAAAAACCACAAGAGCTAGCAAGTGACCCTTGTCAGAAATTGCACACATCATATCATTTCAAGAGAGCACTGGTATTGAGGCTTTTGCATTGAGGTCTCCAAGGGCAATTTACTCCACATAATGATAAGCATGCTAAACATGAGGAGAAAATTAGAATAAAAAGGGAAAATATTTCTAAATATCACATGGAACCAAAAGGATTTGATGTTGTAAAACAGTCTCAGCTTTGTCCAATTCCCCCTTCCGCAACATCGCTTGGCTCCACCACTGTTTCACACTACAGGCACTGAATCCCTCACACAGAGAATAGCAACAACCAGATTCAATTACGCAAACTCACTGCTTTTAGGCCTCCTAAAATCTTCCCTTCATATGATGCAGATCATCCAGAATTCTGCAGCCTCTCCTGCACCAGGTTCCATGACTGTATCATCCCCACCCTCGCCTGACTCCAGTGGCCTTCCCATCATACAGAAGATACAGTTCAATATCCTGGTCCTTATTTTCCATCCATGGCCTCGCTCCACCCTGCCTCTGTGACTTCCTAACCCCTTATCAAACTAACTGCTCCATCCGCTCAGCGGGCTCCAGCCTGCTTCACGTTCCTCTACCTTGGCTGGCCCACCGTTGGTGGGTGGGCCTGCTGCCACAACCCTCTGGAAACTCCATCCCACTATCCCTCTGCCTCTCCCCTTCCATTGCCTCCTTCAAGACCCTCCTCTTCAACCGTGCATTCAGTCTCCCTTCTGTCCAACACCCTCCCTGATCACGACACCCATCTTAGGTTCAAAATACTGATTGTCCAGTGCCTTGGGAGGTCTTCCCAATATGAAAAGTGCTATACAAACGCAATTTTTGTTGTATGTTTTCAATAGGTGTCTTGTCTATCTCCAATGTGTAAAACATAGGGATTTTATGTATTGGTGGAATATGTACGTAGAGCAAAATGTCTAGTTAAGCTGGTGATGGGTTTCCACAAGAGTTGGACACCCAATTGACTAAACATAGTAATAATAATAATGTGTTTCACAGGTGAAGACAGGTGGCTTTGTCTTTTAATGCTGCAGCAAGGTTGGCGTATAGAGTACTGCGCAGGTTCAGATTCATATACCAACGCACCACAAGAGTTCAAAGAATTCTTCAACCAACGGCGACGCTGGGATCCATCAAAATTAGCAAATACCATCGACCTGCTAGCCAGTGGATCCGCAACTGCAAAGAGAAATCCATGCATCTCGAGACCTTATCTTTTATACCAGCTAGTATATATGGCAGCTACTCTTGTAGCACCAGCTACTGTTTGTTTGATGGTAGCGGGTAAGATTTTTTTCATTTTATAACATATATATTTATATCCAGGATTAATGTCATTCCCAACCTAAACAATCACTTTGTTTCATTCAACAGTTACCATGACTTACGTATTTGATTGGAATCCTATTGCTGCTCTTGTAGTTTCAGTGATCATTCCTTTATTCTATATCATTGTTTGCTACAACGCAAAGTCAGATACTCAGATTCTTGTGGGTGGACTCCTAAGCATAATATACGTCTTTTTCATGATCTCAGCATTGTTCACCATAGTAGGTGAGTCTATCTTTTAATTTCACTTTTCTACTTCTTTTCTCAGTTTTAGTCTGCCGTGCTCAATTGGTAGCACTCTCACCTCTGAGTAGGAAGTTAGTAGGTTGAAAACCCTCATTGGGATCGTTAACTCACACAGTCAAGGCTGTCATTCCACTGCAGTGTTGGAGGATTAGAGGATTGTTAGATGAGACATCAAACTGAGGTTTCATCCACTTGTTCTGGTGGATGTTAAAGATCCCATGGTGCTAATCGAAAAAGGAGCAAGCTTCTCCCAGTGTCCAGGCCAACATTCCCCCAAATAAAATTGGGCATTCACTTCATAGCTGTTTGTGTAATATTGCTGTGTAAAAATTGGATATTGCATTTGTAATTTTGTTGTTGTTGTATTTGCTACAAATATATAGTCACTAACTACACTTCACAATATACCTAGTGAGATGCTTTGAGACACCTCAATGACGTGATCAGTTGTTGCATCAAGTGCAAGGATTATTATTATTATTTCTATTATTATTTCATTCGCAACATCTCTAATTCATCTTGCTTCATCCATTGTCTATCAAGATATCAACATTAAAAAATCCTTGCAAGGTATTAGTGGCATTAGGTTAAGGCAATTAGAGCATCTCTGAATGGCTCAGTGAAATAGGTAGTAATGTAGTTATCTTATTGTACAATGTGCAGGCTACAATTACATAAAAATGACAATGCAACATAATTTGTAATACAGGAATTGCAAAATATTGTTGATTTATTGCAAATTCAGTTTGCTACCTGAAAACTGCAAACAACTAACATAACAAATCTAGCTTGCGATTTTTTCAAATTTCCACCATCAACAACATCATGTATTTATAAAGTGCCCTTCACACAAGATAGGCTGATTGAGACTCCAATCCAGTTTTACCCCAAACCTCATTCATGTCCTGTAGCTCAGTGGTTGGAGCATTCGCCTTACAAGCATGAAACCTGTGTTCGAATCCAGGCAGGTCAGGGCGAAAACTTGGGCAAATTTCCTTACTCTACATGCCTAATAATAATCCCTCCAAAAGAAACACAATAATAAAATTGATCATTTTAATCCACGACTGTTTGTGGGATACTGCTGCGCACAATTGGTTGCTACGTTTTGCCCACAATTATACAGTCAAATTCACTTTACAGTATATTTTGTGAAGTGCAATGAGACATCTAGAAGATGTGAAAAGCACTATATCAAAAAAAAGCAAGGATTATTATACCAATTATATGATTTACTGTTCATTGTAATCCCACTTTAATTACTGTGATATAAAGTTATTTCATTGAATTGGTTGGAATATTTTGGCCACTGTAGAACATGTTTAATCTGAGCTAATTGTATTGAAGGTTAGAACCTATTCAATGAGGAACTTTTACACACAGCTATCCTTTTGAACAATGTTTCATTTTGACATTATTCATTTTGCTAAATAGTTTTTTTTTCTCTTTTTAGGTACAATAGTCAAAAGTGGAACCATCATCTCGCCGAGTGGAATTTTTATTACATCAATGATGCTTGTTTATTTAATCTGTGCATTACTTCACCCCAAAGAGTTCCATCTTGTGGCCTATGGCCCCTTGTATTTCTTATGCATTCCTGCTGGCTCCGTTGTCTTATCTATTTACACATTTGTAAATTTGAATGTCACATCTTGGGGAACAAGAGAATCTTCAAATACGCAAACTAGCGGCAATACGCCAACTGCTAAAGAAACATTCTTGAAGCAGTGCAAACTGGGCCCCTGGTATCTTTATTGTACAGTTCGTAAGCGAGTCAAGAATGCAGCTGACAAGGAAACACAGCAAAGGTAGTGATTAATCATGACTATTTCATTATTGCTCAGTCCTGTTTAAACTATTTATAAATTTCGTAGACAAAAGCACAACCTGTGTAATGTTAAAATATTTGTTGTTGAAACTAAGCTACGTGGATTGATGCAGAATATAAGAAAGATACATCACATGCAGGAAGAATTGAAGAGATAGAGAAGAGATAGAGCAGCAATATTGCATTAGTTTCACATCCCAATGTGAGTTCAAAGTCCCAACTTGGGGATTGAACCCACAAGCATCTGAACTCAGAGATGTGTTACAGTTCAATGCCAATGAAGTTTGTAGCTAATGCACCATTGATCTGCAACCGATAATTCAGATCGGTTTCAATCACAAAGAAAGATTGCTTGACATTTTGCATCAATTACCTCCAATGATCGCTGAGAATTTCTAACTGTGTTGCTTCAATTTTGATACTTCTCTCTATAGCAGTAAAGTTACCAAAGAGGAATTGAATTTAATAATAAGTAATAAGAAGTATCCAAACCTTTATCTTAGTACCTTATCAAATCAACAAAACATCTCAAAGCATTTAACAGGATTTACTACACAGTGTGGTGTCTCTGGGTCTGCATGCTTAACTTCAAAACAACTCAGTTGATAACATGCTCACAAGTCTTGTTGGTAGATACTGTATCAAATACCAGATTGTTTAAAATAATGGTTACTATTTAATAAAATAAATTAATCTTTCCATTTGTTATATTTGTTTGTGGAGCTCCTGTAGGTCAGTGGTTCTTGCACTCGCCTTACAAGTGTGAGACCTGTGTTTGAATCCAGGCAGATCAGGGCAAAATCTTGGGCAAGTTTCCTTACTCCACATTCCTAATAATACTCCCTCCAAAAAATACCACAATAGTAAAATTGGTCATTTCAATCCATGACTATTTGTGGGACACTGCTGTGCACAATTGGCTGCCACAATTTGCCCACAAATATACAGTCAATTCACTTTACAGTATATTCTGTGAAGTGCTTTGAGACGTCAATAAGATGTGAAATCGCGATATCAAAATACAAGGATTATTATTATATATATGTTATTGCTTTCCCAGGACAATTGCAGAAACAGTTGACAACGTTGAAGAAAATCTACCACTGGAAAATTGTGAGCAAATAGCACGTTAAATTTTTTTGCATTTTTTTGTAACATTGTCGTCTCACAGAGGCTTACTTTCAGTATGCAATAGCAGTGTTATGGGATGTTTTTATGATAGCAAAACACTTGTCTTAATATGTTACAAAATGCATGGTTTCAGTTCTTATTTTGTGATCTTGAGGTCACTTCCAATATTTTTCATAAGTCACCATCTATATCCCATCTCTGATCGGTCTCTCCTGATACCATACTTTTCAAATTCATACTTTCACAGCAATTTTATTTTAGGTCCATTAAGGTGATTTGTGTTGTTGCTGTTTGGGAGGAAAACACTTTTTCTGCTTTAGGTACACAGCGGGGTCATACTTTGTGTATCAGCAAGTTTATTTCCCTTTTACAATGGGACTAAAGCAATTTCAAGCTTGATTTATCCTAGAACCTAGAAGTGTCTCCCACCGAGGTAAGAGAACACAACTGGGTACAATGTACCTTCGGAGCTGAGTTTTTACCTGTTCAACATGTGTGACACACTTCAGGCCATCAGGAAGATGTCCTCACTCGAATTCCCTGTGAAGGAATCCCATTGGAAATCACCATATATTATCGCTCAATATCTATGGCCGAAGCAAATATCATTGGAATGTACTAAACATAACCATTGCCTGGAGCAGCATCCTCAAACAAGAAACAAAATAGTTTTAACTGGTTAAAACCCACCTGTACACTACAGTGCCAAATACTCTGATACACACCTAGGAAGAGAGAACTTATTCCATCCCAGACATGTGAATTACCATGTGTCAATGGCACACTTGGAACTCTGTCTGGTGTGAATATGCTTAAGTATGGCACTGCACAGTTAATGGTAATATAATGTCAAGGTTATGTGATCTTTTATCAATTAACCATTTCATTAAGGCAGGTCATTGCCTACAAGGCAACAGTAGTTTAGAAGCTAGACTACCAAATGTGTGAAATATATTCAGTGCATTGAATTTTCAACATAATTGTAATCCAACTGATCACTAAATTATACTAATACTAAAAATAATAATCATTACATTGGATAAATGATCTTTCTCTCTAGGAGGATGTTTCAAACACTACGCAGAATATACTATGGAGTTGATAAATTGTGTATTTTGTAGGCAAATGCATACATTGTAAATGAACAAGATAGGCTGTGAGTTAGTGTATCTCTTAGAATAAGTAGTGATGACAATTGTGCAGAAATAGCAGAATCGTTATTTTACGGTTGTATTTCGAAGGTTGGATCCCACAACTAACAGGACATGGGTCGCACACACCATTTGTTGAAGACACACTGGAAGAGGTACAATGATGCTTCTGTTGGATTTTAAATGACATTGTATTATTGTCCAGGCTAATACCCTGAAGATCTGGTTTGGGTTTAATTAGTCAGCTACTCAGGTTTAAACAGCCAACTGAATTCCCCATTTTGTGTTTTATTTCTCAATTGTTGCTTAGAATTGCCATCAAAAATAATGATTTATCCCGACCATAGGCTTTTTATATAAGAGCACAGCATTGGCAGACCACAGCTTTAGCCAGCGAGTAACTGAGAATTAAATACCACTCGGTATATTATCTTCAGGAATCATAGAGATAAGAAGGAAGGTGGAGCATTAGTATTATGAGTCTAAAAGACCACAGTAAAAAAAGACAATTGGTGGGTGGAAGGGAGTTGCAGACATAGACAATTTGGATATGGATAAGAAAAGTAATAGGTTTGAAAAAAAGATTTTGAGATGATTCAGTAGCTTGCCTCAAAGAAAACTTAGGAGGAGAGATTTTGTAGGCATCCTTTTTGACTGTGCCTTCAGCCACTCTCCTACCTCTCTGCCCTTCTTCATCGCAACTCTGCCCCCACCCCCCACCGTGCTCAGGTCCTGATCCCCAACTATTCAGTTTCTTGTGATGTCCTCAGGATGTGAAAGGCACTTTACAACTATTATTTTGTTGTTGTTATTGTGGTAGGAGAACAAATAGACCAATATTTTTGCTAAGTGGAGTTTTAGAGATTTTGTTTCTATTATTGTCACTGCATTTTGGGGATTATGAAAGTACTGGATTCAATGCAAAACACAGTAGCATAATTCAATGGCAAAAAAAGCATCTTAAATAGTCTCTTGTCTTATTGTAGGATGAAACATTATTTTGGTATGACTTGATTGACATTTATCTCAAACCTCTTCATGAAGATAAAGCTTATTTGGAAAAAGCAAACCACGATCTCTTGACTCTGAGGAACAAGGTAGGCTCTGACATTTCCTCTTTATTATTCACTGGGGATGGCTTGATAATATCGATCGGTTGGAACTATCCTATTATCTAGTCTGGATTCTCGGGTGATGATGCTGTAGTGGTGGATGTTTTCTTAATTATTACTGTCACCCTCTGACACAAACATTACTTATAATCCATTACCCAGTATTTTCTCTGCAGAACAAATATTTTCCTTTTACATTCACAGTTTGCATTTATATATCACCCTTCATGTATGATACTGTATAGGACAAGTGTTGCCATTGTTCAGGGAGGAGATGAACAAGTGTTAGGCTGCCTCAGTTGGTAGACACTCCTTTCTCTGGGTCAGAAAGTTGGAGGATTGAACCTCATGTTGGGATTTAGGCCACATATACACTCGGCTGTCAGTATAATGGAATGCTTGGAGTGTCATGCATGGTTGGAAGTGTTCTTTTAGATGAGATGTTAAATCACTTCACGTAACATTATGTATTCTGAAGTACTGTACTTTGAGGTATCATGACGATGTGGTAATGCGTTATATCAAATGCAAGGATCATTATTATTGTTGAACCTGTCTGTTTGTTCAGGTAGATGTAAAGGATTCCTTGCCGATGCACTCCCAGTGTCCCAACCAACAATCCCCCTGATAAAATTGGTCAGTCACTTCCTAAATCTTTTGAGGGATATTACTGTGTACAAATTGGTCAATTAGAGAATGCAGTGAATACACTTTGAGACATCCAATATGAAAGGCGCCATACCAAATGGAAGGATAATAATATACATAGGACAATCGATGAATCAATGAAGATCCATCACAATTTTCACCTATTGTTTCTTTGTAAACTTCCAGGATGTATGTAAGATTATGCTGGTACTTTTTGTTTCACCAGGCTGTTTTCATTTATATGATGATCAATGCAATTTGGATAGTGGCAACTGTCATCCTGCAAATCGTGGCTTCTACGATTGTAATCAGGATCCCAAAATTCCTCACAGATGGAAGTTACGTAGAAAATGAATTCATTTATGTGGACCCACTTGGCATCATGTTTATAATTTCCTTTGCACTTCTTGTGTTGGTTCAATTCTTCACAATGTTATATCACAGGTAAAGATCATTTACAAATACCAATAAGATTATTCTTTTCCTATTTGTTTACATTCCTGCAGAGTAAATGTTTGACTGTGCCTCCGCTCTCTTAAAGTACAGGTGCGTGCCACTGAATGCACCTGGCTTGAATTGAACTTAACGCTCCATCGGCAGATCTAGCTGGAACTTATCAAACCTACCATTCTGCTAAATCATTGTTCAATTAGACAATCTTGGAGGCAAGGACAACCCCAGGCTCTTCTTCTCCATTACCAACCAACTCCTCCGCCCACCCATCCCTCACCCATCCTCATCTCCAATGATGATTGTAAGGCAATGCTGGACCTTGAATACAAAGTTGAGGGGATCCACTCAGCTGCCTCTGCCCTCTATCTACTACCCTTTCCCCATACTACCACAGCCCCCACCCATCCCTCTCTCCACAACATCAAACCAGTCTCTCACTTCTTTTTCATAACCACTTTAACCTGCATGACACTGACTGCCCGCTGCCCCAACCCCATCCCTACTCATCTCCTTACCTCTCAGCTCCACTCCCTTGCCCTTCTACTCACAGACATCATTAACCTCTCCACGTCCACTATGATTCCCACCCCTTTAAAAACAGCCTTCATCACTCTCATCCTTAAAAATGTCTCCCTAGACCCATTCCTGCCACAAATTACTGCTCCATCTCCAACATTCCTTTCCTCCCGAAGGTCCTGGAATGTGTCGTTCTGGAATGAGTCCTGTATCGAGTCCTGAAAAACTCTATATTTGGTTTCCTTTTCTTCAGCACCTGCATGCTCCCTCTTGGTGACATGGGGTCAACTTCCACATGTACGTGGATGACACCCAACTGTATCTCTCTGTCTCCATTCGTGACTCCAGGACTACGAGTATCTGACAGAATGTCAAACATCAAGTCCTGGATGAGAACTAACTTTTTTCAGTTGAATGTCAACAAGACCAAGGCCCTCCTGATTGGCTCCCATCAGTGCCTCCTCACTTCAGGTGCTGACAGCATCACCATCCATTGATGCACACTCTACCCCACTGCACCAATCCGCAACCTTGGAGTCTTGTTTGTCCCTCAACTATCCTTTTTACCCCACGTCCTTGCCATGACCTGCTCTGCTTTCTCTACCTCTGCAATATTGCTCAGCTCCACCACTGTCTCACACTGCAGGTTGCCGAAACCCTGCAGACATGCATTCATAACATCCAGACCTACATCCACAATACAAACGCATTGCTTGTCAGCCCGCCAATTCATCCCTACACAGGCTGCAGATCATCCAGAACTATGCTGCCCATGGACTCTTCCCCACTAGGCTCTGTGACCATATCACTCTCACCCTTACCCTCAAATATTAAAAGTGTCTAAGGGTCTACAATTTACAAATTAAAATGGTGTATTAAATTCCAGATGGTACCCAATTGCCTGGGCCACTAGAAATGTGTGACTTTTTCTGTTACAAATGCAACATTACAAACCTGTACACAGAGTGTGCTCGGCACCGCTACAAACCTGTATATCAGTGTGCTAGGTCTCGGGGAGTGTTGGCATCAAGGAAATGTTGTGAGCGGGAAATTAGCTTGGCCCGGTCTAAAGTGAGCTCTTGGGACAAATTCATGGTAAGGGCTGCACTATGTTCAGGAAACTTTCACCTACAGTTTTACTCAAGGTCATTTCTCAATAGCACCATCCAACCCTCTGCAACTTCAAACAAAATCGATCAAATGTCCCCACCAATTTTCCGCACATATTTAACAAATGTCCCAAGTTTCTGGTAAATATTTCTGCACTTTTCTATTGGCCCAGCCGACTTGCTCTGTGAGAGCTGCAGTTTGGAAGGACATTGCCACCTAGAGTACATTTAGTGTTTCACACTACAGATCTCAAATTGTATCTCAACTATTGCCAGCAATGCAATGCATGGTCAATAGTTATGGAATGTTGCAAAGTTTATCCTAGTATAAAGTTTACCCCATCATAATTCCTGTTCTAATAATGTAGTAGTGTATTTTATATTATTTGTATCTTGAATCGATAGACAGGATTATATTTGAACAGTTTTGCAGCTAACTATACAAATGTTACTAGATAGCACTGGCTTTAGGTAAAACGTTTGCAAATACTGCACTATACAATATACGACTGCGATTTTACTGCGAAATACACTATGTGCTGCACATGCACAAAAAAGATACACCAAATACGATTGCAATTTTACCGCGGAATACATAATGTACTGCGCATGTGCAAATAAGATGCGCCAAATTTGGGGGTCGTTAAAACAAAACCAGATGTCGTATATCGATAAAAAGGTGTTCCAAAATTATCTTAGTTGAATAGAAACAATGTGAATAGAAGCATCGTAAATCGGGGGTTTACCTGTACTGCATATTCTTGGATCAAACTTTCTAGTGAATCTTTATTGTATATTTCTATTTACATTGCAGAATCTATACATTAATCCATTTGCTATCACATGCTGGAACAGAATCATTTCCAAAGCAAAGTGACGATTATCCACTCGTCCAAACAAAGTAAGATTTTTTTTGTTAACCAGTGAACATTCATCAAATGTGCACAACTTATTAGCCGTTCTTGAATCTGTCCTGTTGAATTGTGTATTCAGGCATTTATATCATCCGGGCTCAGTTGGTAGCACTCTCTTCTTTGAGTCAAGAGATCTGTGGATTCTAAGTCTCAAGTCAAGACTTCCAGCTCTGTGTCCAGGCTGACACTCCAGTGTAATTCTGGGGGGAAGGGCAGCATTATAGAGGTATTGTCCGGGTGGAGAGAAGATGGTTTTATTTTTATATCCTGTTGAACAATTGATCATTTACTCTATGCCTGTGTGTTTGATCTTTCTGCATGTTAATTGGCTGCCACATTTGCCTACATTGCTCCTGAAGCTTACAATCTTCCAGGATGTTAAAAGGCTCTAGTTCCGATCCATAAAATTCAAACTAAATTGATGATAATACTGTAGAGTCTTCTGGCTTGGTTCATTCACAATGGTCCTTTCCTACTCTAAAAATAATCAATCTTCAGTTCATCGGGACAGTGCATAAGGCACTGTCTGTATGGTGTGTATATGTAGGCATATGAGAGGACTTTTTATGTTTCCATGGTAAAAAAAACAACTGTGAGTGACGCTAAGTGTGTTAGATGATATTATGAAAAGATAAACCAATGTATCACCATTGCTAGCAACTGAAACACATTGAATACATGAGTATCCATCCTCTACTAAAGCCAAACCTCAAACAAAACCTTTTTTCTCTCACCCAAGTTTACCAAACATTACCAAATATTTTCTCTTTATTGTTGAATTTGGTTGACGGAGGAATTTGTCAGGATATCAGGTGAACTCCCTGACCTCCTTGAAAATGCAATCTAACCTGTCTTCAACAACCACGCAAAATTGGTCACTGTATAAGGGTGACGTCTGAGTAGGGGTTTGCTGGTGTCCGGGTTATCTGGGATGTTTCACAGTTGTTGTTAACAGGGGTTTGTTGAATGGAAGTGGTTCCTGAATAGGTTTGTCTGTAATGTTATACAACAGCATAATTTTGGTTGTTGTGCAATGTTAAGCAATATACAACCATCGGAAAAAACTGATATGCAAAAGATACACATTTAAGTAAAAAACTATGGGAAATCTCATTGAACTAATTACTCAACCTTTGTAAGGTTGAGGAATTAGTGCCAGAGACCAGTTGATAATTAACACATCACTTCTCACAATTTTTGTCCCCATCATTTTATTTAATATTTGGAACGCATTACTAAAAGTGAACAATTTATCTCTCATTAAACCCAGTTTTGGTAACAACTGTTCATTTAATAAAGGCATACCATGTGCACAGAAACCCCAGAGTCCTATTTAGTTAAAGGATACTTTTTGTTTCAGAAAGCATCGATCCGGAAATACTTTTGACGAGACATCTACCTCCAAAGTCGTCGATTAACAATATCAGTAATTATTGATACAACTAAGCTGACAACATCAATCAAGGTGCTCTAGAGGAAAAACGGACGCAGAATTCTCAGTGAAAAGAATTTTGCACATCCTTGCTATATTTTGTTGAATATTGCATTTCAATTTATTTTAGGTTTCTTTTTCATTGATTCCATGAACCCGAATTCCATCAGACTCTTCTCAAATCTCTTTCTTTATAACAAGTTATCTGATGTGACCTGCATTTACCCACAAAACACACAGTAACTCCAATATTCACATATTGTTCAAATATTGTTCAAATCCCACATCGGGACTTGGAATCGCAAACTCGAAACTGACAGTATATTATCGGAGATTTTCATCCTTTAGACTTTAAACCAAGGACCCATGTGCTGTAAAGGTAGATGTTAAAGATCCCATGGCACTATTCAAAATGAGAAGGAAGTTTCTCCTGGTGTCCTGGCCTACATTCCCCCAGATAAAGCTGATGGCTGTTTGGGGGATAATGCGTAAATTGTCTAATGCACCTGACCACAAAATGTGGTCACTACATTTTACAGTAAATACTGTGATGCACATTGAGATATCTAATTGATAAGGTGCAATTTCAAATGCAAGGATTATTATTATTGATATGAATATTGAATTAACTTGAATCACCAGAGATCCAGTCCATCATTTCAGTCCATGACTGTTTGTGAGACACTGCTGTGTACAATTGGTGGCCATCTTTCGCCCACAAATAAACAGTTGATTCACTTTACAATATATTCTGTAAAGCACTTTGAGACGTCTAGAAGCACTATGTCAAATATAAGGATTATTATTATTTAAATGTTTCATTCATTATTAGCAAAATAATGTGTACGGATTCTATAATTAATGTATTAGATATTATTTCAAAGTATAACTGTGAAAGTTTTTTTAAATTAATTCTGTATATTAGCGCCTTGAGAAGCCCTCCTGACATGAAAGGCGCTCTATAAATGTAATTTTGTTGTTGTTGTTGTACATATATAGAGTTAGAATATCCATAATCCTTTAATAATGACTAGTTTAGCTTTGCTGGACCGGTCAAGGTCAGCTATTGATTACATTCCATATTTTCCTGGGAAGATATTCACTGGTCTGAGATAATGAACAATTGGGTCCTTGAGCATGGATGTATGAACAATGGACCATTACTGATTTGATTTAATAAAACTTCATTAATTGCACAAGATTTGTGTCAGTCTTTACTTCACCGCAAGGTTAAATTGGACGCACCTTACAAATGCTCCGAATCTCCCAGCAACATGTGAATGGGCAAGAACATCAAGATGAACCTCATCAATTGTGGCAGACAACCCTTGTTAAAATCAGTTGGAAAATGGGAGAGATTTACACACGTAACTGAGAATGTCACTCAATTTACCAAAAGCAAGAAATCAAAAATGTTACAAGCAGCCAGATGATCAAAATAACACCACTTCAAGATCATAATTATTACCACTTCACAGTGTTTCTGACACTATCTAAATGCTGCATTTGTTATAATATGTAATAATAATCCTTGCGTTTGATATAGAGCCTTATGATGCCACTGAAGCATCTCAAAGTGCTTCACAAAATACTGTACAGTGTAAAGTGGATTGACTGTATATTTTGTTCCTTCTCTGCCTTATGGTACTTTCTTCCACATTCTTTACAGACATTTTCCACTTATATAATAATCCTCACATTTGAGAGGGTGTCTCAAAAGGATATACTGGTACTGTAAAGTGCTGTCATTGTGCATTTTGTGGACGAATGCCAAACTTGTGGACTTGTAAAGCTCCTTCGTTCCCACCTCAGGTTTAAATGCTTGAATTGATTTCTACAAAGAGATTGTCTTTTGGAGACACCATTCAAGATGGATTTTTCTTCCTCATTTGTCCGGTGTGGCTTTCACTTTAAAAATTGGCTATTTTAATTACATTCATACTCTGTATCATATTTATAATATCTCATGTATAATACAAAATCAATTTTATATATTAGCTGTACCCATTGCAGCTTCACTCGCAACAAAAGGATCCAATATGGAATGATGATTGACACACAGATAGGCATTTCATTTTTATCTATACTCAGCTAGGAGGACTCTTGAGAGGACTCAGTGGAAGGGCTCCTTTAATATACTTTCTCTCTCCGTCTCTCTCTCAATCACACTGTCTCTCTCCCTCTCTCTCTCTCAGTCTCCCAGTCTCTCTCAGTTTCTTTTTCTCTCTCCCTCTCAGCATATTGCAGTCTCTCTCTGTCTTCCTCTATCTCCCAGTTTCTCTCTCTCAGTCTTTCTCCCGATGTGAAAGGCGCTCTTCAAATGTAATTTTGTTGTTGCTATTTCTCTGTCTCTCTCATAAAGCACACAGTTACTACACTTTATAATATATTCTCTCTCCCAGTCTCTACCTCTCAGTCTTCCTTTCTGTTTCTCTCTCAGTCTCTCTCACTATCTCAGTCTTTCTCTATCCTGCATGGGAGGACTATAGCTCCCATAATAACCAGAACAATGTGGCATAAATTGGTTGCAGAATATGGATGTATATAGATCAACATCGAAGGTTGCATTCTCCATCTCTCAAAGCCAGTCAGGAACCTGGATGTCTTGTCTGACCCTGAACTGTCTTTCCTCCCCCACATCCATGCCATGACCAGCACTGCCTTCCACCACCTTCGTAACATTGCTAGACTCCGCCACTACCTCACCACTCAGGCTGCGGAAATCCTTGTCCGTGCATTTGCCACATGAGCAGTGGTGTGCCACAGTGATCAGTTTTGGACTATTGCTCTTTGTAATCTACATCAATGATCTGGACTTGGGTGTAGGGAGTACAGTTTCCAAGTTTGCAGATGACACTAAGTTAGGGAGAATAGTAAATAGTAGGGAACGGCGATATGGGATTTTTCCGGATATGGATATATTGTTTTGCTCATACCTGCTTTAACCGATCTATCGAGTTTTTATACTGCGCATGCGCGTGCATTCGAAGTGCGCGTGCATTGATGGCGCGCGCGCATTTATGGTGCGCGCTCAGTCGCGGTGCGCGCGCATTGACGGTGCGTCCGCACTGACGATGCGCGCGCAGTCGCGGTGCACGCACATTTCGAAATGCGTGCTCTAGGTCCAGAAAGTTTGTAATGTTGGTGTCAAGGTCTGTTGAATTATACGATGTTGTTTGCTCCCTACCTCCCCCTCTCCTTCTCTCCCTCCTCTCCTCCCTGTCTCCTCTCCCTCCTCTCCTCCCTGTCTCCTCTCCCTCCTTTCCCCCTCTCCTTCTCTCCCTCCCTCCCTCCCCTCTCTCCTTCTCTCCCTCCCTCCCTCCCCTCTCTCCCTCCCTCCCTCCCCTCTCTCCTTCTGTCCCTCCCTCTCTCCCTCCCCTCTCTCCTTCTCTCCCTCCTTTCCTTCTCTCCCTCCCTCTCCTCTCTTCCTCTCTCCTTCTCTCCCAACTTTCCCCCTCTCCCTCCCTCCCCTCTCTCATTCTCTCCCTCCTTTCCCCTCGCTCCTTCTCTCCCTCCTTTCCCCCTCTCCTTCTCTCCCTCCCTCTCCTCTCTTCCTCTCTCCTTCTCTCCCTCCTTTCCCCTCGCTCCTTCTCTCCCTCCTTTCACCCTCTCCTTCTCTCCCTCCCTCTTCTCTCTTCCTCTCTCCTTCTCTCCCAACTTTCCCCCTCTCCTTCTCTCCCTCCCTCCCTCGCCTCTCTCCTTCTCTCCCTCCTTTCCCCTCGCTCCTTCTCTCTCTCCTTTCCCCTCGCTCCTTCTCTCCCCCCTTTCACCCTCTCATTCTCTCCCTCCCTCTCCTCTCTTCCTCTCTCCTTCTCTCCCAACTTTCCCCCTCTCCTTGTCTCCCTCCATCTCTAAACACAAAATAGAACACACACACACCAAAAACAAAATCTAGAGATTTATTCTCTTCCATTTCTTGCTTGAAAGTAGCATGTAATGTCCACATGTAAATGAGATCTATTACAATAGAAAAGAGAGAGACAGACAGTCTGACTGTTAGAGTTAGAAGCCAGATTATCACTGCTGTGTGTGTCTGACTAGACACACACATAGAAGCCAGATTATCACTGCTGTGTGTGTCTGACAAGACACACACATAGAGGCAGTGATAATCTGGCTTCTAACTCTCTCACACACGAAAATAACACTTACAGCCACAAAATGCCACTTATTTTTATGTAGTCTGAAGTCTGAATTAATGTCCTTCGCCATTGGCAAGCTCTCCTTCGCTATGCAAAAAGTGACAGCGTTCGTGATACTTTGCCACTTTTTGTCCCCTCTCTGGTACAATGTTCTCCTCTTAAATAAAGCAGGAATTGTTTGAGCTGCACTGGCCCCACTACCTGTCGCTTTCTCCGAAGCGCTGGTTCGACTTCCTGCTGTTGTCGACAATGATTTCGCTCTGAGGGCAGCGTGCTGGGCGGGGTGGTGCTGCTGAATGTGTTGTCGCAGGTTGCTCGTGCTAGAATCAGATGTCTTAACCAAGACCTTGCAAACTGTACATCTATACACACCATTACTGACTGCATTGTTTTCAAAGTAGTCCCATACGGGGCTTCTTTACCCCATGATGAGAAAGGTAAATTTTCAAACTACAATTTTCAGCGATGCAACTTTGTTAAGACGCCACGACTCACGTCGAGTATACACAGTAAAGTGTGCGCGCGCATCGGATGTGCGCGCCCGTTAATTGTGCGCGCGCACCGAATGTACGCGCATTCCATGCTCTAGGTCTAGGAGGTTGCAATGCCGGCGACAAGGTGAGCTGGAAAAGATCGCATAACACTGATAATACCAACAATATTGATATATTGCCAGGAACGATATTAAAAATATAACGATGTATATTTTTAAAATCGAATCTCTCGATATAACAGTTTTTTTAGAATCACCATATCGTCACACCGATCTGAAAATCATATCGGGTTGAATCGAAAAACCGATTAATCGCCATTCCCTAGTAAATAGTGAGGAGGATTGTAGCCATCTGCAAGAAGATATAGACAAATTGGTAAAGTGGGCAGACACATGGCAGATGAAGTTTAATGCAGAGAAGTGTGAGGTGATGCATTTTGGGAGAAGAAATGAAGGGAGGCAATATAGGCTAGATAGTACAATTTTAAATGGTGTGAAGGAACGGAGAGACCTGGGGATTTGTGTTAGTGACTCGTTGAAGGTGGCAGGACAGGTAGACAAGGCTGTTAAGAAGGCATATGGGATACTAGGCTTTATAAATAGGGGTATAGAATACAAAAGTCAGGAAGTGCCGACTAATCTCTATAAAACTTTGGTGAGGCCTCAGCTGGAATACTGTGTTCAATTCTGGTCAATTCTGGTCACCACACTACAGAAAGGATGTGAAGTCTTTGGAAAGGGTACAAAGAAGATTTACTAGGATGGTGCCAGGATTGAGGGACTTCAGGTATGAGGAGAGGCTAGATAGGCTAGGGTTATTCTCTCTGGAGCAGAGAAGATTGAGGGGAGACCTAATAGAGGTTGATAAGATCTTGAGGAGTTTCGACAAGGCAAATAGAGAAAAACTATTTCCACTCGTGGGCGAATCTGTGACTCGTGGTCACAGATTTAAAATAGTTTCAAGGCGCAGTAGAGGGGAGCTGAGGAGAAATGTTTTCACTCAGCGAGTTGTTTGAATCTGGAATGCATTGCCTAAAAAGGTGGTGGAGGCTGATTCGATAACAACTTTTGAAAGGGAATTAGATCTTTATTTAGGGAGAACAGGTCTATTAGGCTATGGGGAGCGGGCAGGGCAGTGGGATTGAATCGCTCTTTTCAAAGAGCCGGCACAGACTAGATGGGCCGAATGGCCTCCTTTTGTGCCGTAAAATTCTATGAATCTATGAATCAAGGCTCGATTATGGAAACTCGCTCCTCATCAGCCTTTCCCGGTTCTTCCCTTCACAAGCTGCAGATCATCCAGAAATCTGCAGGTTGTGTGCTCTCCCGCACCAAGCTCCGCGACTACATCACTCCCATGCTCGCCCCGGCTCCATTGGCTCCCGAGTTTAATTAAATCGAATTGAAGATCCTCATCCTCATCCAAGGCCATTCATTCCCTTGCCCACTTCTATCTCCTCTAGCTCAGTGGTTAGTGCAATCGCCTTACCTGTATTCGAATCCAGGCACGTCAGGGCAAAATTTCGGGCAAGTTTCCTTACTCCACACAACTAGTATTAATCCATCCAAAAAAAACACAATAATAAAAATTAATCATTTCAATCCACAACTTGGGATACTGCTGTGCACAATTGGCTGCCGCATTTCGCCCACAAATATACAGCCAATTCACTTTACGGTATATTCTGTGAAGCGCTTTGAGAACGTCAAAAAGATGTGAAAAGCACTATATTAAATGCAAGCATTATTATTATCTCTCAGACCTGCTGACTCCCTATGAACCTGCCTGCCTCCTTTGTTTAACGGTTTGCTCCATGTCCCCTGCCTGACCCGCCCTACCATCAGCCTCTCTGCTCCACACTCTGGAACTCCATCCCACAGTCGCTTCACCTCGTTTACTCCCTTGCCTCCTTCAAGTCCGGTCTCAAGACCTTCCTCTTCGATCATGCCTTCTGCTGCCCTCCCATCCACTTGCTTGGGTCCCAATTTTTCTGTTCAGCGCCTTGGGACGTCCTTCTGACATGAAATGCTTTCGATAAATGTAACTTTGTTGTTGTTGTATCTCACTGAATGGTGGGTGTTTTCCTTTGTCACTACATAGTTACAGAATACGATGCATACCTCATTTTAATAAATTAAAATAAAATTAAAGACATGTTTAATATAGATCATCAACGATAGCAGATACCAACCCTCCCCCGCACCCCCACCACCCCCAAATGCCCATCAAACTGCCAGGTGTAAAACCTTTCTGGTGAGGTACAAATCATGTCTCTGTGCCAATGCGTTAATGGATGATTGTGAGATACTGACACACAGTCAGAAATATTGTCTTTATTATTAGGGATAAAATCAATTAAATTGTGTCCTATTGTGTGTTGTATTTAATTCATATTGGAGTGGGATTTCTGGTGTTTGATATAAGATGTGATAATAGCAAAATAAATCAATATGAATCAATGCTTATTTCTAGCCAACCTTACTGAATGACTCCACCCACCCTTCAATCTCCATGACCTGTTCAGCGAGTAGCAATATAGTGGCAAAACACTCATCTGTAAACATTATATCTGGTCAGTAAATTGTAACTCATGCTAGGCATTGAACAGTTGGTATCACTCTTGGTTTTGAGTCAGAAGGTTGTGGGTTCAAAATTCATGTTGAGACTTTGCTCTGCTGAAACGCCAACGCAATGTACTGTATTGATGAGTGTGCCATCCTTCAGTAGAGATGTTAAGCCAAGAACCCATCTGGCTGTTGGACAAATGCAAGAGACAAATCAGTTGCTTTACTGAAAAGCTTTGCGATTGTCAGGTGAAATGGTCATGGGGGCAGCAATACAGTGGAAAACAACTACACTTTTATAAACTTTGTCAAGGGCATAAATGGAACTGCTGAACTCGGCTGCATGGGGCTGGTATGCTTCAGAAACCAATCACCAGTCCACTCGGGAACCACTCACAGGGGCTCTCAAGAAATTCCCATATACACGGTCCACCCTGCATGCTCGTAAGAGAAATATCTTGGAAATATATGAAATACATAAGAATTAGGAACAGTAGTAGGCCATTTGGCCCTTCGAGCCTGCTCCGCCATTCAACAAGATCATGGCTGATCTTCTCACCTACTTTGATTGCCTGCCCTATCCCCATATCCCCTAATCCCTTTATTTTTCAAAAATCTATCAGTCTCAGCCTTGAAAATGTTCAAGGACTGAGCATCCACAGCCTTCTGGGGTAGTGAATTCCATAAATTCACTACCCTCTGAGTGAAATACGGAGTAGAATTAGTAGAGACTTTGCATATGCAGATACAATTGTACTTTTTTATAGTGCTGAGGTTGAAATTGACAGTAGCATGCTTAATGTGCATTTTTTTACATAATTCTTGGGGCTGAAGTATGTTTTAGATTCAAAATGAGAGACCAGATTTGTTTTGCTTTAATCATAAGATTGTCATTCGCACATGTTAGAAACCCATTTGTTATTAATGTTTGCTCTTTCAATGTTTTGATAGTGACACTAAATGATTTAGGAAGGACAGATTACTTTCCCATTGGAACATTCACAATTTACTGCATTAAAAACTGGGGATACTTCAGAACTGATTAAAATATTAACAAAAGTAGACTTGAATACTTGTGTCAACCTGGCTCAGCTGGTTAGATCCCTTCCCTCTGTGTCTGAAGGGGATAAGTTCAAGCCCAGTGTCGATACTTTTATCTCACATTTGGACTGAAACTCCAAATAAGTGCTGGGTAGTGCTACATTTGATAGAGCACCTTATCTCACCTACAAGACATCTCAAAGCACTTCACAGAATATACTGTAAAGTTAATTGACTGTATACTTTATGGGCGAAGCACAACCAATTGCGCACAGCAGTGTTCACAAACAGTTGTGGATTGAGTGACCATTTTATTGTTATTTTTTGGAAGAAATTATTAGCTCCAGAAAAACAATCTGCCAAATGACTATTTTCATATGGCTTCTTACTTACTGCTAAGTAAACAGAGCCATGTGGAACAAGAAAACTTGCCCCAAATTTCGCCCTATCGGGAATCAAACCCAAATTGCTCTAACCACTGAGCTACAGGAGTCCGCGATTGTGAAAGACAATTTTGTACTGTTACATGTGATTTTGTAGGCACACCGTAGTCTTCTTAGAACAAAGGTGTTACATTTTAGAAGAAAGCAAGAACTATTACACAGTGTGGATGAAGGAATTGGTCGTATTCATTAACAATAATATTCCTTGCTTGGTACTGCTTTTCACATCAGGATGGATCTTTAATAATAATAATAATAATCCTTGCATTTGATATAGCGACTTATCACGTCTTTTAGACGTCTCAAACCACTTCCTAGAATATACTATCAAGTGTATATTCTTGTGGGTGAAACATGGCAGCCAATTGCACACAATAGTGTCCCACAAACAGTCGTGGATTGAAGTGGCTAATTTACTATTTTTTTTACTTGAAAGGTTATTATCAGACGTGTGGGGTAAGGAAACTCACCTGAGGTTTCGCCCTGGCCAGGAATCAAACCCGGGTCTTTCGCTTGCAAGGCGAGTCTTTTAACCACTGAGCTACAGGGCTCCACCTAACAGGACAGACTCCACTTTGAAGGACAACTTGTAACTTGCTGGCCACCTTGATGTTCTTGACGTCCAAGTCCAATGCTATGTATCAGGCTTATTCAGCACCAGCTGCTCCTTAAGACAGATGCCCACCAGATAACTGATGAGGAAATTCTGAAGTTTGGGGTGACAGCTGCTGGAAAGCATTGCCATGAGTCTGAATTCATGAACATTCATATGGCTGGATTCCACTTGATGGTCCTGCGGGCAGGGAAGCAGTTGCTGTGTAAACTCCACACCTCCATTTGGTGGAACCATCACTCAATGGAAAGGTATGTGTATCTGAGCTGAGCACAGGAAGATGGTGGCAATTATCTCACACATTTCTTGATGAGATCCGTTACCTACCAGGAAGCTTGCAAGGGAATATATGGCCACTATGCCACAAGGCTCTGGAATTCCCTTCCTCACTATCTTCGCCTCGCTCCTTCTTTTCTCAGCTTCAGGTCCCAGCTGAAGACCTTTCTCTTCTACCGGGCCTTTGGTCACCTTTCTGCCCCTACCTCTGGCTTGGTCCCAGGATCCGCTATTGTGAAGCGCTCTGAGACGTCGTCCGGCGCGGAGGGCGCTATATAAATCAAAGTTGTTGTTGAATATCTTGCGAAAGAACCTGGGTGTGATTCTCAGCAGGGCAAAATGTTGGGCCAGTTTTCTTACTCCACATGCTCATGTTTAGCTAGCATGTTGTCAATGTTGTTAATCGATTGTCTGATCGCTTTCCTATGGATAATATTTCCTTAATTTTTTTTTTAAGATTTAAGAGAAAAGATGGGATAACAGATAGTCAACATCTCGTAGGGTCATTTTAGTGTAGTTGCCAAAAGTCACGCGTCCTCTTGCTGGTTTAATAATAATAATCCTTGCATTTGATATAGCTCCTTATCATGTCAAAGCACTTCATAGAGTATATTGTAAAGTTAATTGCCTGTACTTTGTGTGTGAAATGTGGCAGCTGAATATGCATAGCAGTGACACACAAACATTTGTGGATTGAGTGACCAAATCATTCATTTTTCAAAAGGATTATTATCCCTGAAAAGTTATCCGTTAATCAATTAACAATCACCTTCCTTCTTAGTGATAGGTAAATAGATGTGTGGAGTGGGAAACTTTGCCTAACATTTTGCCTGGCCAAAAATCAAATCCAGGTCCTTTCTCTCGCGAGATGAGTTCTCTAACCAATACAATATAGGACTCCACATAATGTAGCTGCCAAGAGTCAGTGACTGCCAGGACTTGTTCTGTGTAGCTGCACAAACAGTGTCTGTCAGGCTTGGATTAGTGTTGTTGCTATGACTCAGTGTCAGCCTGTGCTGTATTAGCCAGTGCCAGGGCTAGTTCAGTTTGACTGCACCATCAGTCTGTCAGGTCTGGTTCAGTGTAGCTGCCACAGTCAGTTCTGTCAGGGCTGGTTCATCGCAATTATAGGGAGTCAGTGTTCCCAGTGTTGGTTCAGTGCTTTTGCTGAGATCGGTGTGTGCCAAGGCTGGTTTAGTACACTTACCGAGTGTCAGTGTGAGTCTGGATGTTTTCAGTGTGCTTGCACAAACATCATCTGCCAGGGTTTGATCTATATAATTGCTGAGAGACAGTGCCTGACAGCGCTAGATCAGTGGAGCTGCCCAGAGTCAGTGTCTGTCAGGACAGGTTTAGAGTAGCTACTGATTTGAGGGTCTGCCAGGCTTGATTCAGTACAGGAGTGAAGAAGCAGTTCTGTCTACCAAGGCTGGTTACAGTGGTCGAGGGAGACTGGGTTTAAAGCTTGGCTACCAATCATGGAGTGAATAGGACAGGGAACACACAGCAGGCCACACTTCACTGACAAAAGGGAGTCTAAAGGGACTGATTGAAGTTATCAGGCAAGGGTGACCAACCAACATGACCTGCCAGTGGATAGAGTGTACTGGAATCAAATGATTATTTCTATGCGCACGCAGGAACAATCTACAAAGGACCGAAGAAAATCATACTGGGAAAAATGCAAGCAAAGAATAATGTGAGAAATTCCCAGGGGACTGTTAAACTGATGGCAAGGGAACTAATTTTCTGACCAGGGATGTCTGCGCAAATACAGTATTTTGCCGAATGATGTAATATTTGCTTTTTGATGCACAACAAGGAAAAAAAGACTATATAATCCATCACTAGTTATTGGAACAACATGGAGGAACTTGTTGCAAGTTCCTTCGCAAAAGAAAGACTTTTTGTTCATAGCAGATTACATGTCAAAATACAAAGAAGTACTGTACATTGCACTTAAAATAATAATAATCCTTGTATTTGATATAGCGCCTTATCACGTCTTCAAGACGTCTCAAAATGCTTCACAGAATATACTGCAAAATTAATTCACTATGTATTTTGTGGGTGAAATGTGGCAGCCAATTGCATACAGCAGTGTCCCACAAACAGTTGTGGATAGAATGACCAATTTTAAAAAGAATTATCACCCCTCTGGAAAAGCAATCCGCCGTTCAACTGAAAATCGGCTTCCTACTTATTGCTAGGTAGAGGCATGTGGAGGCATGTGGAGTAAAGAAACTTGACCAACATTTCACCCTGCCGGGAATCAAACTCAGATCTCTCACTTGCGAGGCAAATGCTTTTATAACTACTGCACTGAGCTACAGGACTTTCCATGTAATGATCATTAAAATAGTGGCATAAACTGAATAAGATTGTACATTACATCTGGATAATACGCTGCCTGTTTGCCAAAAGTAAGTTATGGTCTTTGTTTCTCGACTCCCCTCCACCACCCCCACCCCCACCACCTCAACGTTAATTGACTAAATGTTCTGTGCTGTATTCCGGTTCCTGACCAAGTGTGTCAACAGTGCTCCAAGGCACTGTTGATGCCAAATCAGTGAGCCTGGCTCATTGGCAAGACTTGGAGGAGCGCACCAGTCACAAAGGGCCAGAGCCAAACAGCTGAGTAGTTTGCGCTGGCCCACGCAGTGGGAAATTTGCTCTTGATGGGAAGTTTGCCCGACGCTGGTCTCAATGGCAAGATCCATGGTTTCTGCTGGTTACGTTCCAGCAACAGCACCAACAATGTGAAAAAAAACACGCAGCCCCTTCCCCCCACCCCCAAGTTCTGTGTCCAAACCCTTACGTCCTGAGTCAGAAAAATGCAAAATATCCTCCTTATTCTCAAGTCTAAAAAAAACAGGAAACGTCCTTCCTCGATTGTCCCAAGTTGAAAAACGCGCAATATTCCTCCCGTCCCCCACTCATTTCCACCCCAAGTTGAAACTCTTACAATGTGATAAGGTGCTACATAAAAATACAAGGATTATTATTATATTAAATGCAAGGATTATTATTACTGTTGAAATCAACCCTTCTCAGCTATCAATATCCTCCTAAACACCCTAAATATGAAATCTGCTTTAAATTCACAAGACAACGTCACCTCCAAATACTTCTTTAGATACATGCTGTGAGGACACAGTACACGGTTTAGCTGTGTGACTCAACAGAAAGATAAATACAACGTGTAATAGCTTTTTCAAAACACCTCTCTCTCCCTTGCACAAGATGCTGTACACAAAGAAAAAAGCAGTCTTTCCATTTCAGTTGCACGCAGCAGACTGTAAGTGCATTTTCCCTGCTGTAAAGTGTCCGGTTACAGCAGATGTTCGTACAGCAGGAGTGGAGGAGAAAGTCTGATAACATTGTTTTATCTGAAGGAAAATATTGGAACACCTGTTGGATAAGCGATCATATAGTGCATGTGCGCGTGGAATGTTTCTGATAAGTGACTATGTACAGTGAAAGGGAGATGTTGTAAAATGAATGATTTATTGGAAATAATTGAAACTTAAAATGCATTGTTAACTAAAAGCAATAATTAAACAGTATAACACTTCCACTAAAATGCACCAGAATGTGTGGCATTGAGGTGCAGTATTCAATTTTGAGTTTCCTCAACTTATTTGCAATCACTCAGCATCTGGAACTAGGGATTGAGTTCAATGTGTCTGTGAGTGTTGGGAGATGTGGGTTGGGGGAGCAATTATAAGTGTAGAATATGAGCAAGAAATAAATTTGCCTCTCTTCCCCCCAACCCCCCGACACACATGCAGATACATACAGAAATACACACACAAACATACAAACACCATAGCTTTCAGCTCCTCAGATACTGCAGGCCTTCCAACACTCAATGTCCATAGCACATCATTCAAAGAGGGACGGACAAGTGAACAAATGAGTTTCAATATATGGCATTTTTAGCAGAAAACAACCATCTTTTCAGCACTCTGAAATACTACCCTGCTTGAAAAGCACTTTATAATTGCAAGTTGTTGTAGCATGTGACAATTTCTAACTTCTAAAGGGGATATAGCAAAGCTCAGTGAGTGTTTTAAAAGTATATATATATATTTACATTTCTAGTAAATAGTGTCAGAACAAAGATAAAAAAGGATCATTCTGCTTCCTCTACAATAACTTGCAATTATATAGAGGCCTTCACCCCAGATGAAGCACAATGCCCAGTAGGAGAAAGCATAATTTGAAACAATTAAAAATGTGATAAATATTATCAACAAAACTGTTTTGAACACGTGATAAAATTTGGAGTGGTCAACAATTTTAACACTGGGGTCAATTTTTAATACAATTTGCTGTGTTTGGTGTTACCTAACATTCCCAATCTCATATTAGATTTGCTGTAATCTGCTTAATGTCCACAGGATGGCAGAAACATGCATCAGGTTTAAAGGAGTGCTGATACTTCAGACTAAACACCTGGATTATACACTGGCTCAGTGAACAACAAACAATAAAATTGCATTTATGTAGCACCTTTCACGTCAGCAAGTGAAACAGTCAAAGCCAGGAAGGTGTTGGAACAGAGCGACTTCAGTTTTACTAGTTCAATTCTAGTATCAGTTATTGATAGCAAATTATGCAAATAATAGCAACATAAAATACACTTTATATAGTAATGTATTTATGCTGCTTAGTATGTTGATAATAATAATCCTTGAATTTGATATCGCGCTTTTCACATCTTCTAGATGTCTCAAAGCGCTTCACAGAATATACTGTAAAGTGAATTGACTGTATAATTCTAGGTGAAACGCGGCAGCCAATTGCACTCAGCAGTGTCCCACAAACAGTCGTGGATTGAAATGGCCAATTCTATTTTTCTTTTTTGGAGGGATTATTATTAGGTGTGTGGAATAAGGAAACTTGCCCAAGGTTTTGCCCTGACCTGCCTGGATTCAAACATAGGTCTCACACTTGATCGGCAATTGCTCTAACCACTGAGTTACAGGACTCCACAATAACAATGATATAACAATACATCATACTCTGTATACAAAATAAATGTAGCATATTTAAAAAAACACAAGTACTGTACTACACATATCATAAAAGCATACTCTATGTATATAATGTAATACGCCCTGCACTTATTTTCATAGCAAGCTGTATATAATACACAATATTGCATATTTGTACATCAGAATAATAATAGTTGAATTTGATACAGTGCATTGACACCTTGTCAGATCATCTCAAAATGCTTCACAGGAATTACCATACAGTGCAGTGCCTGTGTATTCCATTTCATCTCCACAAAGAGTTTCTGCTCTAGCCCCTACACTGTCTCGTACTGCGTTCCTCAGGGCTCTGTCCTTGATCTCCTCTTTAATATCTATATGGTCCCTCTTGGTGACATCATCAGCAGACATGGAGTCAACTTCCACAGATATGGGATGATACCCAACAGTATCTCTGCCTCCATGGCCTCGCTCCCCACTACCTCCGTGACCTCCAAAACCCCCACCAACCTGCACACTTCCTCAGCTCAGTGGGCTCTGGCCTGGTGTTCACATCCCCCACCTCGCACCCCCACCTCACGTCCCCCACCTCGCACCCCCACCGACTGAAGGCGGGCAGGCCTTCAGTCACTCTGCCCCCACCCTGTGGAACTCCATCATGCACCATTCCTCACATCCTTGAAGACCCATCTGCAGACTCTCCTCTATGACCATGAATTTGATCACCCTCCTTCTCTCCACCACCCTCCACCCTCCCCGATCCCGACCCTCAGCTCGGGTTTGAAACACCTGAAAGGCACCATATAGACGTAAGGATTGTAAGGAACACGAGTGTCTTGTTTGACCCTGAATTGTCCTTTCTCCCCCATATTCATGCCATGGCCAGCACCGCCTTCCACCATCTCCACAATGTCACGTGTCTCCACCACGTGTTCGTCACCTCAAAGTTCGACTACGGCAACTCCCTCCTTGTCGGTCTCATCAAATCTTCCCTCCACAAGCTGCAGATCATCCAAAACTCTGCAGTTCATGTCCTCTCCTGCC
Organism: Hydrolagus colliei; assembly: GCA_035084275.1. NCBI lineage: Eukaryota > Metazoa > Chordata > Chondrichthyes > Chimaeriformes > Chimaeridae > Hydrolagus > Hydrolagus colliei. Next base: position 104,637,637 of record CM068744.1, on the reverse strand, counting down.
CCAGGCTCCGTGACCCCATCATCCCTACCCTCGCCTGATTCCACTGACTGCCCATCCCTCAGAAGATCGAATTCAACATCCTCATCCTTACCATCAAGGCCCTCCATGGCCTTGCCTCCACCCACCTCTGTGACCTGCTGACCCCCTATCAACTTGTCCCTCTCTCGTTCAGCAGGCTCCGCCCTGCTCCATATCTCTCGCCCAACCTGTCCTACCATCGGTGGTCGAGCTTTCTGCCTCTCTCCCGCACGCTTTGGAACCATGCCACAATCCCTTCACCTTGCCTCCTTGAAGGCTGCTCTCAAGACCCTCCTTTTCGACCATGCCTTCAGCTGCCATCCTGCTGCTCTGCCCTCACCCCCTCCCTCATACTCAGGTCCTGACCCAACTGTTCAGCACCATGGAACTTCCTCCAAACTTGAAAGGCACTCTACAAATGTAATGTTGCTGTTGTTGTATATTACAGTACAGTGTTTCCCTTTCTGGGGTTTTTCTGTATTATTCTCCTGCTTTATCACAAGGTGGCAGCACCTGCACACTCTCACTGGGCTTGTGAGAACAAATCAAACCCCTGCATTACATGAAAAGATCAAAAATCTAGGAACACCACCAAACAGGCAACAAAAAAGAAAATAAATTGGAAGATGTTGATTTTCAATTAGTTTTCACGCCTTAAAAATCACTGTCCAGAATTTCAATTTTCTGCAATTTCTTCCTCTCTCCTGTTTAAATTTTATATTATAACATTGAGTATATTTGCCATGTTGCAAATTGCATTGAAGATCTAATCCTACTGAAATATATTAGTAATATGTGTTCCACGGCCCTCAAACTTTACTCTCTATTCCTACTGTACACAAAAGTGCACTTTTGCTCACTGAAATGAATGACCAATTTTATCGAGGGATTGCAGAAAAGAAAAGCTTCCTTTTATTTTCAAATAGTGCCAAATAGTGGAATCTTTAACATTCACCTGAACAGGCAGATGGCACCTCCATCATTACAGCATCCCCACAAAACTACATCAACATCAGTTTAGAATCCGAGTCAGAAGATCTTACCAGGTGCCTTCAACCTACATATGTCTGAATTAGATTAGATTGCTGCCAACTTCGTCCTTCGAATGAGACATTAAACCACTGCTTTATCTGCCTGTTGATGTGGACTTTAAAGATCCTCTGGCACTATTCAAAAAGAGAAGGGTGTTTCTCCCAGTGTCTTGGCCAACAATCCCCCAAATAAAAATGGTCATTCACTTCATGGCTGTTTGTGGTCTGCGTGCAAATTGGCTGCCGCATTTGCCTACAAAACACCCAGTCACTCGAACAGGAGTGTAGACACGATGAGTGCCCTCTACACTCTACAGACTACACTCTACACTACTGTGAAGTGCTTTGAGACATCCTCTTGACGTGAAAGGCGCCATACCAAGTGTAAAGATTATTGTTATTGTTATTAACTAACCACTTAATCATGAATAAGAACGTTAGATGAGTTTTTCAGCCAGAGATGCCGATGTCAATGTAATCCACTAACTCCTTCCTTGGCTGAGAACAGGCCAAAATTTCAGTCTGCAACCTTCTCTTCTCTATAACATAGCAAAAGATTCGGGGAGCATTACATACACTAACAGTGGGATGTTAAACACTATTGTTCACTAATACCTATCGCTCACCAGAATCTTTATCTGTAAGTCCGACTTAGCTGTAACAGGGTTTATACATGCTAGACCATCTAGGGAGCTTGTGCAAAGGTATTTTGTAACAGTTGGTGCTATTTGCTCATTTTGTTGGCAAGGAGGTGCTTATGTAAAGGTTTCCAAACAAGCTGATGTTTGATTTCACTGTGGTGGTTATGCACTATGCCAGAATTTGTACAAGACTTTGTTGCTTGGCATCAGTGAAGCTGACAACATTGCCCCTTACCAAAGATAACACTGGATGCTGATTCATTTACCAAAATCCTTTCTGTGACAGTAAATTAGCAGAATGATTCGCCCCATACTCTAGTGTGTACACAATTAGTCTCAGCTCCTTGGGCTAGATGGGGTGGGGGTAGGGATGGGGGAATAAATCCTACCTAATTCTAAGCAGTGACCCCTGTTGTAAGTTTACGTGTGTGGACATGCTATAAGCAACGGGATCTGCATCAGCCGTGACATTGTGTCCCCTTTATCCCCTACAACCACTGACCATCTCCAATGGTGGAATAATCTGTCAAAATTTACTGTTTAACCTCATACATTTTCAACTCTAGTGTTATCTCATTACCTTACAGACCCTGAACAGAAGCATGGAAGGATAAGAGTCATTTTCAAAGTATAATTTTAACTACTGTATTTTCATGGGTGAGCAATGAAGCAGTAAGGTGCATGTTTGTACCCTAAATGGCTCAGATAACCAAAACTGTTCACTTTTTTGAGCTGGTTAGAAATCTATTTGTTCATCCTCTGCCCTCTCCAGTGGTCTGAAACTGAAAGTGGGAAAAGCCCTACTGAATCCACATCTCTCTCTCTCTCTCTCTCATTAATCCCCTCCAGATGTAAATGACCATTTACATTCACACACTGAAGCTCTAGACAGTTGATGCTTCCTGGTACTGAATCAGCCAGAATTGTTGAAAGAGTAATTCAGCCCTTTGCCAGGGATGTTATTTGTTCACCTGAAATACACAACCTCCACCAAACTGAGAAGCTGACTGACTACATGAAGGGAAAGCAAGCAGCTGCACTACAACAAGACCAGGAAGCTTTCTTGTATTCCCCACAGGGTGTCCATGCATTACAAGCAACAGATCATTTCCTAGGTGAGGAAGCCTGAGTGTGGCCGAGAGGGTTACTAATCTTGTCGAATATCTATGGAGTTGTGTCACTGTACAGGGAATCTCCAGGTGGCAGCAGAAACTGGAGAGCAACTCGATTTGGGATCACACACAGAGATCACACTTCCATTGCAAGTCAGTTCATCCCTGCTTCAATGCAGACACTAAATCCATTGCTGGTGGAACAGGTGTCACCAATTCCTGTGGACTCAGTCTACCCTTGTTTCATTTCCTACAAGAATGTCCAAAAAGAAAGATTTGAATGCCTTTCTCCATTGTGTTGTTTTCAGGCGACATATAGATAATTATTTGAAAAGGAAAAATACAAAAGATGCACGGAAATGACAGGAGAATAGGAATGAATGTATAGTTCTTTCAGAGAACCAGCACAGGCACAATGGGTCGAATGGCTTACTTCTTCATAATTTTTATGATAATTATATCATGTTGATCTCCAAAATTCGCTTTGCTACAGATTTCTAATGTTAAATCCCACTCAAACGATATGGAGAAAAGATTGCTATTTGTAGAGATCAGTGTGTGATAGACCCCCAGATGTCTGTTTACTATTTCAGTTCAACATCTTATCTGAAGACTCTTTTGATCATGTATCAGATTAGAGTTTCACCATTGAAGTTACATGTGGTTTGGGTCTTGAACTAGCCACCTTCTGACTCAGAAACACCATCAAACTGCTATTAACAAAATCAAACAACTCAATTAAATACTGTCTTTAACTGAACCATCCCCTAATAACTTTGTAGGTAAATTAGTAGTGGGGGAAGGCGGAGTGGGTCTTGGCACAGATGTGGGGTAGAAAGACCAACAACAAGTTGCATTTATATAGTGCCCATCACGCAGGGTCGTGGTCAAGACCGCTTGGGTGAACAAACATTTAATTGTCTCAGAACCTTCTCATTTTTTTCAGGTTGTAAAGAAGAGGGAGTGGAGGGAAGAACAAAAAAAAATAAGGATTAACTTTAAAGCTTTTTTGTTCTGCCACATCCTGGTTCTTATTCCTTGCTGGTAGCGTGTGACAGTGCTTAAACATATCCTGCAAATACTTTCCAATAGCAAAACAGGTGCTGAAAGCAACTCATTAACATGAGAAAGTCCACAAAGGAAAAATACTATCATCAGAAATTCCAAATCTACAAACAGCTCAATGCAAATCTTGTGGAGGAACACCCTGGCTGCTCAATGTTTGTCCCGATTGTTATTTGTTCATCCCGGAGAATAAATCTTTGGAGAAAAGCCTTCAATATCAATGGAATTTATTTGAACAAATTCTTACTTTGTATCCAAGTATATTGGTGCATATTGATGTGATTTGAGGCAACGGAGATATTCCTACAAAATGTACCTTTGAATGCATTTCATTTGGCCCATAGTTTTAACATCTTTCAGATTCATCTGCTGGTAAAAGGAATAGAATGGATTGTGCCCCTTCTTTCTCAGCCTCAGTTGTCACAGCTGTGACAGATGTTATTGTGTTGAAGCTCTTCACTTTATACCCATGTTTGCCCTCACCCCAGGCTGTGGAGTAATTTTCAGCCCATAGTTTCCTTGACCACAAAGGTCTTGTCCTTGACTGTTGTCAGCTTATCAACAATATGGGGATTCAGGCAAAATTAAATCTAATGATTTGACAACCACCTCTCTGAGCCGAAATGAAGAAAAACTAAACCTTGCCAATATGGATGAATCAAGAAAGAAAGTAGCATAACTATTTTATAATAATCCTTGCATTTCATTGAGCAATTGGTCACGTTGTTGAAACATCTCAAAGCACTTCACAGGGTTTTATTGTAATGTAAAATATAGTACAGTAACTGTCTATTTCAGAGCAGCCAATTTGCCCACAAACAGTGATGAAGTGAATGACCAATTTCATCTGTGGGGGAATTGTTGGCCAGGACACAAGGAGAAACTCCCTTCTCTTTTGAAATGGGGCCATGCGATTATTACTGTTTGAACAGTCAAACAGGACCCGGATTAATTCTCCTCCACCAATGCACACCCCAGCACTGCTTTGGAGTGTTATTGTAAACTATGAGCTGAGAGGGCTGACATGCAGTTCAAAACCACACCCTTTTGACTTAGAGGCAAAAAGCCCGACCAAATGAACCCGGCTGACACCTTTTTATCACCTTATCACATCATAATGTCTCCAAAGAGCTTCCCAGGTAATTGCTGTTGAATGAAGTGATCCTGTCAAAAACATTGTTTCTTATTCAGACGCTGATAGACTTGCTGTGCATTCCCAGTATTTTTTAGTTTACTCCAGAATTCAGACGTTTATATATTTTTTATTTTTTAAATCCCAACCAGACTGCTTAGAGTATGTTATTATGTCCACCAATACATACTGTACCTGAAAATACAATCACATTCTTTTTTATAATCATATTAATTTTGTGTATTTTCAAACACGTACATGTTATTGTGAAGAACAGTTTAATTTTTTTTTATCTCTCTTTGCCCGTAACTTTGGCCACCTCCCACTGACCCCCATTATCTCCCACCCAGTTCGGGATCCCAATTCATCTCTGTGATGTATTTTGCGATATTTGGCCACGCGAACATAAGAACATAAGAAGAAGGAGCACGAGTAGCCATTTGACCCTTCGAGCCTGCCTTGCCATGTAATAAGATCATAAGTGATCTTCTAATCTAACCTTACTTGTCTGCCTATCGCCATATCCCTTTATCCATAAGAAATCTGTCAATTTTGGTCTTGAATATGTTCAAGGACTGAGGCATCTACACCTTTTTGGGGGTGAAAGGTACTATATAAGTACAAATTACTTTATTTGTTGCCATAATTGTATTTTCAAATGCGTAATCAGTTGTCTGAATTTCTCTAGTATCCAAATGCGAGCTCTGATATAATAATAATACAAATAATAATCCTAGCATTTTGATATAACAGCTTATTGCATTGTTAAGACATCACAAAACTCTTCACTGGATTGACTATGAAGTGTAGTGATTGTGTTCTTAAAGGCAAACATGACAGCCAGTGTCCCACAATAATCTCCCACAAACATGAAGTGGATGACTTTATTTTGAGGATTTATTATCCAAGACAACAACAACAACAACTTCGATTTATATAGCGCCCTCCACGCCAGACGGCGTCTCAGAGCGCTTCACAGTAGCGGATCCCGGGACCGAGCCAGGGGCAGGGGCAGGAAGGTGACCAAAAGCTCGGTCGAAGAGAAAGATCTTCAGATGTGACCTCAAATTGGGAAGAGAGGGGGCGATGCGAAGCGAGTGAGGAAGGGAGTTACAGAGCCTCGGGGCGTAGTGGCTAAAGGCATGGCCGCCGAGGGTGGAGCGGAGGACTCGGGGGACATGGAGGAGGCCAGACCCAGAGGAGCGAAGGCAGTGGGTGTTGGGTTGGGGGGAGAGGAGATCAGAGAGATAGGGAGGTGCAGAGGAGTGGAGGAATTTGAAAACAAGGGTGAGGATCTTGAAGTCGATCCTCTCTGGGATAGGGAGCCAGTGAAGTCTGGCAAGGACTGGGGTAATGGGGGAGCGAAGCTTAGAGCAGGTGAGTATGCGGGCAGCAGAGTTTGGGATAAACTGGATTTTGTGGATGGTGATGGAGGGGAGACCGGTGAGGAGAGCGTTGCATTAGTCCAGCCGAGAGGTGACAAAGGCGTGGACCAAGGTTTCGGCGGCTTTAAGGTGAGGTATTGCCGGAGACGGTAATAGAATAAAATAGAGTAGACACCTTAGAGTAACTCCCGTCTCTTTTTAATAGTGCCCTGGTATCTCTAACATCTATTTGAATAGGTAAATGGGGCTTTAAGTGGGAACTTCACATCGCTTTCAAATCAAGGCCGGCTTCAATATGAAATTGTTTTTCTCACGAAGTGAAATTACATCAATCTTCTCACACTTGGTAACTTAAAATATTGCCGTCAGTCCTGGTACCTAAGAAACAAATGTGTTCCCTGAACGGCTGCATCACTGTATATTTGTAAAGTAAAATTTGCAATACATAACATGAGTGGGACAGCTCAGCTCCACAGCTTCATGTAAACAGAACATTATGTGTAACAAGAGGGCTAGGTACAATTTGTAAGTGAAGAATTAACGCTCAATTAGATCTGGCTGACAGAATACAGGATATGAGTTCCTCCAGATGCCATTTTCTATTTTCTTGCAACTGGCTGAGCTTTTTTTTTTACAGCAAATATACTAAAATAACAAAGACTATATTTCTCACATTCGTAGCCTGAAGACCATGGATGAATAAAACTTCACTCTTCTCCTTCATTGACCTGTCTGGATTGTGTAATGTTTCTTGATCTGAATTGTGTGATGCTTAGTTTGCTAAGGGTCTCATTTCAGATTTTATACAGGAATCTTTTGGATTGTGATAATGGGCTCTTACCCAAGCTGTTCAAAAAAAAAAAAGCTCTTTGCACCATAATTCTGATAAGCAATCCTACATACAATACAGAAACTCATTTATAATGGCAAATCCCATTTTAGGGAACAACAAAACATTTGTTAGCATTAGTGAACAAGTCATGTTAGGCTTGAATCCCAATTTACATCCTAATTTTGGAAGATTTCCTCTCTGTCTTCCCTCTCATTCTAGAGATAGCAATGTCTAAGGCTGCAAACTAAAACTGTGCCTTTCACTGCCTCTGTCTGGACAGACCAGTGATGTGCCTTTTGCTGTGATGGCCCAAATGGACCTTCCTGCACACTTCGAAACCATTAATCCAATGGTTCAGAGCAAGGCCGTATTAATGAAGGGTCTGGTTTTCTCTCAGCACCAGTTTGGCATTCATGTGCTTCAACTGTTTTCAAATCAGTCAGGTTTATAATAATTCTTAACAGAATTCCTCAATTAGGAATCCAAGCTGCACAAATAGAAGGATACAGAATCCAATCCAATGTTTCTGTTCTGGTGCTAAGTGTCCATGGGGGTCGACAGAAATTGTAACCTAGGAATCCCATTAAGAAATACTACAAATTAAGGCTCATTCTCTGATAAAGAAAGAAGTTGCATTTTTATAGCACCTTGAAATGTCTCAAAAGGCTTCATCAGTAATTATTGTCAACCATAAATTGAATGACTAATCAATCTGGAGTATTGTTAGTTGGGACGCTGAGAGAAATTCTCTTTGCCTTCTGAACAGCAATATGGGATCTTTAATGTTCACCTGAAAAGCATACAGATGTCTCATCTGAAGGACGGCACCACTGACAAACCGACACGAAAGACTTAGTGAAGTCCTGTAGCGCAGTGGTTACAGGTCCACAACATTGCCCACTACCTCACCTGTCAGGCCGCTGAAACTCATTCATGCCTTCACCACAGCCAGGCTCAACTACATCAATGCCCTGCTTGTCGGCCTTCCCAACTCCTCCCTTCATAGGCTGTAGATCATCCAGAACTCCACGGCCCGTGTACTCTCCCGCACTAAGAAGCAGTTCTATACGTAAATCCAGTCTCCTAGACTCTCTATCCCTACCTGGTAACTCAATTCGAAAGAAATATTGTTTGGAGTCTGTCCTAAATATATCTGAAAGCATTTTGGTGGATTTAATGTCCTTCTGAGCTGCTGGCAGTGTGTAATAGCCATACAATGCAAAGCAATTGGTCTGGGCTGTTAGAGTGGGATGTTAGGATGGTTCCAACATCCCTTTCCAATGAAAAGATCATGCTCGTTGGCAAGGTCAATTTTACCTGTGATTGGAGAATTACTGCCTGTATTATTATTTTACAGTCTGTGCTTTTCCCCCCACCCTGAAGGATTCTTTACACATGGTACAATGATACAGTTTTAATTGCTGTTATACGTGCAGAGCATCACAGAACAAGCTCAGTCCAGACTTTGATTAGCAGTTGAGTGTCCTGAATGTGTGCAGTTGGCTTCTATGTAATGGGCCTAGACCTAAGTCTCCAGGACTGGATTCCATTTGCTTCATCTGTGTCGATTCAGTGCATCTCCAGTTGGCGAAGGGTAATATTTAGTGCGATTATGGCATTTTCTTTGACTTAGCAATAAGGCCAACCGTCCAGATAAACAGGAGAACATATTTGCTTTGCACTTAGCATGAAACCAACTGTTTGTAAAAGCCCAATTTAATTAGTAATTACCCCCTTTGTGGGTCCCTTAAGCCGTATAATTTCAGTTTTAAGCATCTTAGTAAATAGCACTCCCCCATACTGACAACCTGGTGCCTTGTTTCTTTCATTATATATTTGTCAAGTAAAACAATTCCAAAGTAGCGAGCAGTGCAGTGTGTGACAAAACTGCCCTCTAACCTCTGGGATGATTCCAGTCTCACAAAGAATAAGAGAGACAAGCAGAGAGAGTATTTAAAGAGATATGAGCAGAAGGAATTTCAATTCAGCTCTCACTAAATACGAATCCATAGAACAAAAGGATTCAAATGCTATCACACTTTAAGGCTTTGTTTATTTTACAGAATATAGAAGAATCAGAGGTGATCTTATAGAAACCTATAAGATTATTAAGGGGCATGACAGAGGAGTTAGTGGGAGACTCCAACCAGTCTCTCCCCTGGTTGGAGAAACTATAATCAGGGGTTACAGTCTTAAAATTAGGGGTCAGCCCTTTCGCATTGAGTTGAGGAAAAACTTCTTCACTCAGAAGGTAGTGAACTTATGAAATTCTCTACCCTAAAGGTTGTAGATGCTCAGTCCTTGAACATATTCAAGACGGAGATTGATAGATTTCTTGTGGATAAAGGGATTAAGGGATACGGGAATAAGACGGGTAGATGGAATTAGATTAGAAGATCAACCATGATCTTATTGAATGGCGGGGCAGGCTCGAGGGGCTGAATGGCCTACATTTCTGTCACCATCAACCTTTCCCTCTCCTCAGGCACCGTCCCTACCTCCCTTAAAACAGCCACCATCACCCCTATCCTGAAAAAACCCTCCCTTGATGCGTCGCAGCCATCAAGTTACTAACCCATCTCCAACCTCCCGTTTTTATCTAAGGTCCTTGAAAGAGTGGTTGCCTCCCAGCTCCGCTCTTTCCTCTCAATTCACTCACTCCTTGAACCCCTCCAATCAGGTTTCCGCCCTGCTCACAGCACGGAAACTGCCCTGGTCAAGGTCACTAATGACATTTTAATCGCCTGCGACCAGGGCTCCCTCTGCCTCCTCATCCTCCTTGACCTGTCTGCTGCGTTCGACACAGTCGATCACACCATCCTCCTCCAACGTCTTTCCTCACACCTCAACCTTCAAGGCACAGTCCTTGACTGGTTCCATTCCTACCTGACCCACCGCCTACATTTTGTATCTTCCAACGGTTTCTCCTCAAACCCCTGCACAGTTTTTCACGGCGTCCCCCAGGGCTCTGCCCTCGGTCCCCTCCTTTTCACCATTTACACGCTACCTCTAGGCAATGTCATCCGCAAACATAGGGTAAATTTCCACATGTATGCGGACGACACCCAGCTGTACCTTTCTGCCTCATCCCTCAACCCCCAGATCATCGATGTTCTGACAGCATGTCTGTCCGACATTGAGTCCTGGACAAGGGACAACTTCCTCCAATTGAACGTGAGCAAGACCAAGACCCTCCTGATTGGCTCAAGCCAGTGCCTCCGCACATCGGGCACTGCCAGCCTCAACATCCAAGGCTGTACTCTCCACCTCACAAAGCCAGTCAGGAACTTCGGCATCACATTTGACCATAAACTCTCCTTCCTCTCCCACATCCGTGCCTTGACCGGCACTGCTTATTTCCACCTGCGCAACATTGCCAGACTCCGCAACTACCTCAGCCCCCCACGCTGCCGAAACACTCGTGCACGCGTACATCACCTCACAGCTGGACTACGGAAACTCTCTCCTCGTCGGGCTCCCCAGTTCCTCCATTCACAGGCTGCAGGTCATCCAAAACTCTGCATCCCATGTACTATCCCTTACCCGCCTCCGCGACCACATAACCCCCACCCTCGCCCATCTCCACTGGCTCCCCATCCTCCAGAGGATCGAGTTCAAGATCCTCATCCTCACCTTCAAGGCCTTACACGGCCTTGCCCCGCCCTACTTAACCGACCTACTTTCCCCCTACAAGCCCACCCGGACCCTCCGTTCAGCAGGACTTGGCCTGCTCCAAGCCCCCCGCCCGAACCGCCCCACGATTGGAGGCCGGGCTTTCAGCTTTTCCGCTCCCACCCTGTGGAATTCCATCCCCCAATCCCTCCGTCTTGTTTCTTCCCTTTCCTCTTTCAAGGCCAGTTTGAAGACTTTCCTCTTCGACCGTGCCTTTTGTTCCCCCCCGAATTTTTCGACCCCCCCTACGTGTTTCACCCCTTCCCGAACACTCCCCTCCCAGCTCGGGTCACACGCCTCCTGTGCAGCGCCTTGGGACGTCCTCCCGACGTGAAAGGCGCTGATTTACAAGAAGTAACAAGAAGTTTAATTTGTTGGTGTTGTTCTTGTTACTCCTGCTCCTAATTCTTATGTTTTTAATATCATACCATAATATGATTGTGCGAATAATAGTTTAGATTCCGCCTATCTTGTGATTCAAGACAGGCGGTTTGATTTAGCAAATAGCTATCACTATTGCAAGAAACAATGAACATTCTGCATTGCTTAAGTCATGCTCCATTCTCATCCAAATTCATTGGCTTCCATAATTGCCTACATAACAAAATTAACTTGTGTTTGTAACCTTAACTTTATTTAAAAAGGTGCTTAGAGCCATTTATTTTACATGACTGCACAATATAAATGCAAGTTATTACTATAGTAGCTATACAATAGCACTAATGTCTGGCCAACAAACCATCCTTCCAACAGTGGCCCCCATTGGAGATGTGTGAAATAGACTTGGGTGAAACAAATCAAACCTAGTCTTAAAGCCAGAGGCCCATTCAGTGAGAGCCAATGTAATACACTTAGTGAGCAATTCCATGACTGATAGATTAGGTACCTCTGAAAACTATTAAAGAAAGAAAATGTGTTGGGAATCCTTGCAGCAGCTTGTGCTCCATTCTCTACATGTAGCATTTTTATCAATTATAAAAAAAATATTAAATGTTGATTTATAAATAAAAATAAATTCTAAACATAAATTGCATTCCCATTATCAATAAGTGCGTGAACAATCTGAGAAGTCTAGAAACTGGAAATTAGCCCGATGCACATCAACAAATGTACAGGTAGTGCATCTATCAAGTGGAACTTTGATAACAAATGATGTGTCATCCTACTCCATCTCATATAAATTGGTGTTTATGTATTTTTAATGTATTTTTCTCCTATAATTACCTTCACATTTTAAAGTTGCTGACAAATAATGAGGCTCAGTTCCCAGAATCACCTAGTATCAATAATGTTGTTGTTGTTATTATTGTTAGGAGTATTATTATTATCATAATTATTGCCTCTATTATTGCCTTAAATAATAATTATTATTGCAATCCACTATTATCGCCAAGTGGTTTGCGGTTTGTACTCATACTCTTCAGCTCAATCCAATTCTTCACCAATACTGATCCATTCCTTCTTGAAATTGTGACAGTCTGCCTCCATCCTCCCTGCAGTCTACTCCTGATATTCAACCCTCTCGCTCTCTGAGTAAAGTAATTACATCTGTCTTTCTTGGCTACACTATGACCCAGGAATCTCATGTAAAACTGGAATTGTTAACTCTGGAATTTCCCTGACAATAAGTCGTGTAACATCTTGCTGGGATGGGGTGTGTTTGCTCTTTTCTCAATGTGCAGCTCAATGATCCAGAAGGATGGAAAGTCTAATGACATGATTTGTTCTCCTTATGTTTTATTAATAGTAGTTCTAGAAACTTGGTAATGTAGAACTGCTGTGGCTCAGTGTTAGAGCACTCGCCTTACAAAAGTGTGACCTGTGTTCAAATCCAGGCATATCAGGGCGAAATCTTGGGCAAATTTCCTTACTCCACATGCCTAACTATAATCCATGCAAAAAAATACACAATAATAAAAGTTGGTCATGTTCAATCCACGACTGTTTGTGGGACTCTGCTGTGTGCAATTGTCTGCTGCGTTTCGCCCACAAATATACAATCAATTCATTTTACAGTATATTCTGTGAAGTGCTTCAAGACGTCAATAAGAGGTGAAAAGTGCTATATCAAATGCAAGGATTATTATCAATGTGCATGACTGGTAGAGGCCAGCGCAGTCCATCTGGTTAAACTCAAAACTAACTCAAATTTAAAAATGAATAAATCATCTTACACTCTTCCATGTCTCATGGCCCTCAATTAAATTACTCAGCAAATAACTATCTAATTCCCTCTTGAATTTACTGCCACCATCTACCTCTGTAGCTACTCTAGTTCACAACTACCACTCACTGAGTAAAACCATTAAATGTGAATTATCTGTTTACCTTTCCTCCTTTGAATTTCAATCCATATACCCTTGTTCACGATTTTTTTTAAACCAAGTTAAACTTGTTCCAGTTCCCTTTAAGATTTTTAATATGATCTCCCCATAGACATCTCTCCTTTAGTGTTAACCTTTGAATTTCCGTCACCTCTCTTTACAAATCACAAGTGTCTAATTGCAACTATCAATCTACCGGTAGTTGCCCTTTGCTGCACCCATTACAATGCCAAAATGTCATTATTGCAAACAACAATTGGAAATGTATCTAATGCTACAGTTGAGGTATAATCAATGCTCCGTACCCCTACCTCTCTGATCTCCTCTCTCCCCAAACCAGCACCCGCTGCCTTCGCTCCACCGAGTCTGGCCTCCTCCATGTCCCCCGAATCCTCCGTTCCACCTTCGGCAGCCGTGCCTTCAGCCACTATGCCCCAAGGCTCTGGAACTCCCTTCCTCACCCCCATTGCCTCGCCCCCTCTCTTTCCAGGTTCAGGTCACAGTTAAAGACCTTTCTCTTCGACAGCACCTTTGGTCACCCTTCTACCTCTGCCCCTGGCTCGGTCCCGGGATCCGCTATTGTGAAACGCTCTGAGATGCTGTCCGGCGTGGAGGGCACTATATAATCAAAGTTGTTGTTGTTGTACAAGTATACAGTAATTTCCTGTAACTCTAGTTATATACCTGAAGTTATATTTTGCCAACTATGTACCGTACATAAAGCCATATTTCTTTAGTGATAAGCCTCAAGATTGGTTTACTTTTTTCATTGCCATTACAACAACAACAAATTACGTTTATATATACCACTTTTCACTTCTGGAAGACATCCCAACATACTTTAAAGTCAATGTCTTCAACAATTTATCCATCCAGCCTCAAATCATCTCTCCTTACGTCATTTTCTCTAGATTAATGCCATTTATTGTTTACTCCCTACTTGCTCATCACTTATTCTATGAAATATGAACTCTCCATCATAATAATCATCCTTGCATTTGATGTAACACATCATCTCAAAGTGTCTCAAAAGTGCTTCAGGTTTAGTGACTGTGTATTTTTAGACAAACTCAGCAACCAATTTGGGAAGAAGGAGCACATTTTATTTTTATTTTAACTCTTTTTATTTTAACTCTTTCCTCCTAAAGCAAAACATATTGGCTGAGAGTGAGATGATTTTCTTTAAACTGCGGGCCAGACTCTGTGACACAGCAGTAATGTGCAAAATGATAACATACTTCTCAGCATTTTGGCAAAAGGACGTCTACGCTGAGGGAGAAAAAGAAAACCTGGTCTGAAAAAAGGACTCGTAGGGCGCGAGCTGTATTTGTGTTTGAAATGTAAAACCTTGCTTACATCTGTTGTAAACAGTGTATTTGCACCCCACCACATTTATAAATATTCATCAACCTTTGAAAGCATTTGATTTGAGCTTGGCCTTTTAGCGAAGTCATCTCATTCTCATCTCGACAAACAGCTGAGGCCCACTGCTTAACCATTAAAGGGTCTTTAAAATCTTTATTCCCGTCTTCAGTTGACCCAGGTGCACTCAGTGCCCATGTGATCAAGATAGTGGAGACTTAGTCAAGACACAAGCACTTTGAAGAGACAATAGCTGTTGAGAAAAGGGTCCTTATCTCAACCCAGCTGGAAGAAGTATCCATTCCTAAATGTTGCCTGCGTATTATAAATCAAATAAGAGGCAACCAGAAATCAATGGATAACATATCTGTGACTTTTGTAAAACATATCTGGAATGCTTCATATGCATTAGAATGGATTTCATGTGATCACTAAGGAGCAGAATGAGCTAATGACTATCAAACTCGGCCCTAAAGTGAATTAATCATTATTGATTCGTTCTGTCTTGTACACTGAAAAGGTATTAAAACGGAAACTTATTGACCGAGTGGTGATGTTTTACTATTGTCTTTATCTCGGTAAGGGAATTTTCTGAAGGTATGCTGCACTTAGGAAACGTATGCCATCTACTGAATGTCATTAGCAGTTAGCTTTCTTCTTTACTGATGTTTTTTGCCTCAATTTTATCTCCTTAATGCAGAATCCTTCACTGGACGTAGTCACCCTCTTATTCTTTATTCTTCCCCTTATTCTTCCCTGAAATGTCCATTCCTTACGTGTAAGTTGTGACTGAATATCAGCGGTTTTGTTTTGACCATGGAGGGCATGAAAGTCAGGACTGTTTCTCACACCGATACCTCATATCTCCATGTACTTCCCAGCCTAGATCCAGGGAGAGCATCAGTAACAGGGGCCCTGAACTTTGGGACCAACCCAGGAACTTTGGAGACGATTACTGAATCAATATTGCCACCCTACTAACTTTGAGAGCAAACTCAGTACAAACCAATATCTGAACATTGATCTACACAGCTCAGTAACACTTTAGGCAGTATATTTACTGATCCACATAGGGGAAACCTAATCACCACAGCAATTTCAACAAATAATTTTTTTTTAGGTTTATTGTAAAGGGGGACGCAATTGTTTTCTGAATTAACATTCATTTCCTACTGGAAAAAACACACAGTGACCACCAGATGCATTGACCAAAAGAGATACAAGTAAACTCTCTGAATCTGAATATCCTTCATCTTCAGACTTTAAACTTCACTCTTTGTTTGTTTCTTAGGCAAGGAACAATAATTTCTTTAATCTTGTTGCTTATGCTCCTTGGCTCTACTTTGCTTCCATGTCAACACTGACACTAGCGCAAAAAATCTCTCACCTACTTTCTAAGTGAACTTTCTTTCTGTGCTGCAGTGGGACATTCACTAAAACTAATGTTTTATAAATACTGCACTAAACAGGCATGTTTACCAGTCATTTTACAAAAACACAGGTATTAAGTTTTTATTATATTCACATTATAAGTATTGCAAAAATATTTTAACCATCTTAGATTCAATTTCTAATTTGAACTCTAAATTATTAAATGTCAGAGAATTATATTTTATGTTTTCATTTGCAACTTTGCAAAATGTAGTTGTTAAATGGCTTCATTGCCATTTTCGTGTGATAAGAGCGGCTTATGATTAAAATGTTACTATAGTTAAAATGTTACTACAGTTATAGTTAAATCTTAAATATGTGGCTTGTTGATTCATGTGGTTACCTACCAACAAGAAGGCTGTGACTTTTGAGTTCCAGGGTTGTTGGTCAGTCAGACTTGTTTGCTCAGTTGAATGAGGTTTTTGTTTTTGTCAACATTTGGACACAGAAGAGTGCCTCGTCAAAGTACCACATTCCTTTTTTAGTTGGTGCAAAGTTAACATTACCTGCCTCATTTGCATGCTGAATTGCTACTCCAGGGAAGGAACAAGGAAGGAGAGAAGCAATCAGAATCCAACAATTATTTTCCTTTCCACCAACCTTTCTCCTCCGATTGTTCAATCAAGGAGGGTGTGTAGGTGAAAATCACAGGAGAGCCCAATTTTGGCCTCGCTGAATGTCCACAATTTCCAACAGAAACATCAATTGCTTGGCTCATATTCCCCTCCTTTTCCCTACGATAAACTGTAGCTCCCAACTACTGAGTTTGTACTTTATCTAATTTGTTTTAGAAATGTATTTGTTTCACAAACAGTCACTTTGTCAACCCCAATGTCTGCTTCCAGGCATGATCCACCCAAGGCAACAGAGGAGAGCAAAATGTAGGAGTCCACTGTTATCTCAGTTAATAGCATTCATCACAAGGGTTCAATTCAGAAAAGCTTACTTCCCTTTTATGTTTATTGTGACCTTGTCCACTTCCTAGTAACTATTGATACAACATGTTTGCAAATACCCTCAGTGTAAATCGTTGGCTGACCTCTGAGCAGAATATGGAACTTGCCGCAGATAGAGCTGAAAAATGGAAAGTGCCTTATGATATTGAACTTGGTTTGGTTTACTCTTCGGGTTTGTTAGTCCTTCCTTCATATCAGTCCTGCTTTAGTGGTACAATTAATAATAAGTTAAAGTACAACAACAACAAAATTACATTTATAGAGCACCTTTTACATCGGGAGGATGTCCCAAGGCGTTAATATTCCAATATTGGCAACAGGAATATTATTTGCCTTATTATACTGTCAAAATGTCTGAAAGTGCTTCACAGGATATATGGTGAAGTGTAGTCACTGTGCAATTGTAGGCAAATATGGCAGCCAATCTAGGTGCAGCAGTGCCCCACAAATAAGAGGAATGTTCAATAGCTAGAAGTATCCAAGTAGTTCACTTAGAGTGGTTACAGAAGCCGTGAATTAACACTAAGAACAGAAAGCTTAGCAGAGATCTTATTCAAAATATTCCAGATCGTAAAGTATAAAATGAACCCTATAACAACAGCAACAAAATTACAATTATAGAGCGTCTTTCACATCAGGAGGATGTCCCAAGGCATTGAACAGTCAGGTTGGGACCCGAGCAAGGGGGAGGGGCAGGATAAGTGGGAGGGGAGGCAAAGAGTTAGGAGGGGAGGGATAGAGTTGGGAGGGTAGCAGAAGGCACAATCAAAGAGGAGAGTCTTGAGACGGGCCTTGTCGGAGGCCAGGGAGGAAGCAAGGTGAAGTGACTGTGGGATGGAGTTCCAGAATGTGGAGGCAAAGAGTCCCACCAATGATAGGACGGGTCGGGCGGGGACATGGATCAGACGTAGCCTGCAGGTTGGAGAGTTAGGAGGGGTCAAGGCCATGAATGGCCTTGAAAATGAGGACAAGGATTTTGAATTCAATCCTCTGGGGGATTGGGAGCCAATGGAGCCAGATGAGGGTGGGAGTGATGTGGTTGCAGAGTTCCGTGTGGGAGAGGACATGAGCTGCAGAGTTCTGGATGATCAGCTTGTGAAGGGAAGAGCCGGGAAGGCTGACGAGGAGGGAGTTTCCATAGTTGAGCCTTGATGTGACGAATAGGTCGGCAAGGATTTTGGCAGCGTGAGGGGTGAGGCAGTGGCGCAATCTGACAATGTTGCAGAGGTGATGGAAGACTGGTCATGGCACGTATATTGGGGAGGAAGGCCGGTTCAGGATCAAACATGACACCTAGGTTCCTGACTGGCTTCAAGAGATGGAGGGCGCAGCCTTGGAATGCTCATGCTGCCAGTGCCTGAGATGCGGAGGCACTGACGCAAGACAATCAGGAGGGCCTGATTGCAGAGGTTCAACTCGAAAAAGTTGTCCCACATCCAGGACTCAATATAGGAAGAGGACATAAACATAAGCTTAGAAAAGGGAAATGAACTAATAATTTAGATTTAACCACTTTAACCAGAATATTGAATATATGGAATAATAATAATAATCATTTTATTTGATGTAGAGCTTTTCATGTCTTCTAGACATCTCAAAGTGCTTCACTTTTGCAACAAATTCAAGAGGGAATCACACAATAAAAAGAATCCTTCCAAATGATGTACCGGCTTTCATATCTGAAGCACATTTCAAAGGCACTTTACAGGATTTACTGTAAAGTGCAGTGACTGATTATTTTGTAGGTGAAAGCTATTTGTTCAAGAAATCTCTTCAAAGGTTTTGAGAAAAAGAGTAGTGTATATCAGTTTATTTTAGAACCAGCCAGATGGACCACAATGATCTTTCCAGTCCGTACATTCCCATGTTCCTACAGAATTTATTTTCCATTTGGATTTAAGTTATCAAAAGTACTGTGTTACTAAATCAATTTTGTGCCTCAGTAAGACTGAACAATGTACTGATCTGAGTCTGTCCTGAATGCATTTTATATAATCCAAATTAGTTTGAAATTGAAGGGATTAGAAGGAGAGTAGAATTCCAGTAATATTCCTGTGTTTCTTAGCTCCTTCCTTCCTGTGACAGTTCTAATGTATGCCCACAAGCAGGTGATTAATTTGTACTGTTTACTAGTTGCCAGCGGGAAATTGAAGCAAACCAATGTGCCCATCATTAAATGTGTGTGGTGTAAAATGCCTAACAATGGAGGCCTGCCTGCTTGACACTTTGAGTATGCAATCTTTGTTTACGCAGCCTAAAAACCCCTCAGATCACACTCATTGCAGGCTGTGGATTGCACTTTTGTTGGGCACTGACAGCTTGTCAAAGTATAATAGAATTACTCTAACATTCAGCAGATTAGCACCTCATCAGCTCCCTGCGGTCACAGCCAAAGTTGGCTTTCCTCACGTTGGAAATGATGTGGGTGTTGTGATGCATAGACGCTCAGTGGGGGCTTATGAAACTTCCTGCTTCTATCATAGTGCAGCTGCCTGCTTTTCTCCCCAACATAATCATTTTTCACACAACATTGCCAGCCCGCACCCCATAGGTGTAATGGATATATTATTTTCAATGAACACAGGACAAAATTGCATTCATGTAGCACCCTTCAGCTGAGGTAGCATCTCAAAGCACTTAAATTAACCTCCACTCAAAACATCTTCCTAAAGAACCTTTTAACCCAAAAGAAGAATTGGCGATAACCTTAAAGTTTTCCGATAATGTGAACTGTCTGCCTTTGTCAAACTATGTATTAGAGGCAGGAGTTTCAGCGCCTTGGGACGTCCTCCCAACGTGAAAGGCGCTCTATAAATGTAAATTGTTGTTGTTGTCAAGAGCTCCAGAAAGTTTAACTGAAGATGTCAAGCTTGTTACTCAAAAATTATACATTTTCGCACTTTAAGTCTAATTTGGGCCTTTTTCTGACAGAATCCATGTCATACAAATGGCAACTATTCTCTGTAATAGAAAATGCATCACACTGACTTGCGAGGACTCCACTGTGTACAAATTAAACCCTATTGTAGGAGTGTGTCTATGTGTGATGTTTTTCATTACTTTTGTTTTGCAGTGGGGCACCCTGCAGGGGTTACATTGAAGAATACATGACCTCCAGAGTAAGTGGTATTTTAAAGGAGTCAAACTTGCATCGTGCGAGGAGGAGAACAAGATTATAAAAGATAAGCTTGTCAGCACATGTTAGTGGCAGTGTTTGTGCAGATGAACGTTCGCATTAATGTCCCAGTAATGTTGCAAGAAGTTATTAGATGGACCATTTGTTCCAAATTGGGATTTCTTTGTACAGTAAAAGCCTGGTTGTCCGGACCTGACCTGACCGTGGCCGAAAACCCACTACAAAAAAATTGAAGTTATTTTAACACACACCATACACACCAGACTAAGTAATAACAGATAACAGCAGAATATTATATTGGTACTTATCGTTAAAACTACTCTATTGCGCTTCTCACCTTTACTGATTGAGGTTTACAGTTCAGCGATTCTTTTTTAAATGGAGGACGCCAAGTGGGTGAAAAAAACGGCAGTGCGATTTTAAAGTCCCGCGACTTTACTAGCGGCAAGCCGATAGCCCAAGATAGTGGCAAACTGAAATACTGCACCTGCGTGACAATGTGGGTTATCAGATTGCCGCTAGTATGACTTTAAAGTCGCGCTCCGTTTTTTTCACCCACTTGGCGTGCTCCATTTAAAAAAGAATTGCTGGATTATAAACCTCAACTGCAGCATCATGGCTTCAAGCACAGCATCTACCAGCAAAGGTAAAAAGCGCAACAGAGTAGTTTTAACAATACGTATACAATATACAAGTAGAATATACAATATTCTGTTACTATCTGTTATTATTTATGCATTTACAAATGCTCCACTGCTATTGTTCTGGGTAAGTTCTGGTTTATCGAATGGGGACTTTTTTTTTGGCGTGCTGGAAGTGTCGATGCTTCGAGTCACGGATAAACGGGCTGCTACTGTAGTAGGATGTGTTCATGATCTGTAACTGGGTGGATTTTAATACTAAAGAGAATTTGGGGGAGACATAATTGCTTTATGCAAATTTCTAGAGGGCATAGTTTAACCTCAAATATATTTACAATCGGAATCCTGCAGCTCAGTGGTTAGAGCACTTGCCTTGCAAGCGAGAGACCTGGGTTCAATTCCCGCCAGGGTGAAATGTTGGGCAACTTTTCTTATTCCACACGTCTCTATTTACCTAGCAGTAAGTAGGAACCCGGTTGTTAGTCGAATGGCAGATCAGCTTTCTGGGGAGAATAATCCCTCAGAAAAAAAATTGATCACTTCAATCCACAACTGTTTGTGAGACACTTCTGTGCGCAATTGGCTGCCATGTCGAAATATACAGTCGAGTCACTTTACAGTATATTCTGTGAAGCGCTTTGAGATGTCTAGAAGAAATGAAAGGCGATTTATTATCAAATGCAAGGATTTTTGTTATTATGGTTATTATTCTAAAGGATGTTAGATGATTGATTCGACCTCAGCAAAGGGAATGTGAACAGATATATGAAGCTTAGATATACTGTAACCCTTCACAAATAGCGTGACAAGTATATGGAAAGGGCTGTATCAGGCAACATATTATGACAGCAATTACAAAAGGAAATTAGAGAATAATAATAATGTTATTTTGAGTGCAATGGCAATAACATTAACTTGCATTTAAATAGGTCCTTTCACATAGAATAACATCGTGGAGCGCTGCAGCATGGCGGGGTTTCTAAGAGGTGAAATAATTGAAGTAGGGAGTTCCACAGGTTAGTAGTCTAGTGCTCAAGGGGGAAATATCTCAAAGTGTTTTTTGTTTACTGAAAGTAATTGCTGCCAAGTGTCAAATAAATTGAGTGACACTAAAGATAGAAAGTTGAAGGAATATTTATTTATCTTTACCTTGGAACCACCAATATTTCTGGTCCTGTAGAACCATATCTTCCTAATAATCCAGCTATGATTGGGAGGGAGAGCTACAGAAATCTACCATTGCAGCATTGGCACCAAAGCTCGGAGCACTTCAACCTGGTCTCTGAATGGCAATTCAAAACAAAAAAGAGTCTTGAGTATTTCAGTAACAGCAAAGTAACAGCAACCAGCAGCACTGACGCTCACCAACTAAAAAATATTTTAAATGAAACAGTCCAGAGGATTACCTTTCACATGATTCAAGTCCTCCCGATGTGAAAGGTGCTCTACAAATGTAACTTTGTTGGTGTTGCTGTTGTTTTGTATTGACAGTGTGGAAAGTGTACTTTCCAGTTACACTATTGTCAACGACCTGTTGAACTAGTGTGAGACCACCTACCTCAGATGGTCTCACACCAATTAAACATTTAATTGCATCAAATAAATCTTGTAAATCCAGGTGTACTGCAGCTTTAATGTCATCTTAACTTCAAAATCCACACTGCATTGATAGAATAATTATAATGTCAGTAGGAACCCGGTTGTTAATAGATTGGTGGATTGCTTTCCGGAGTTAATAATGTCTCCAAAACAACAATTTGTTCACTCAGCTCATGAATGTTTGTGAGTCACTGTTGTGCCCAATTGGCTGCCACATTTCACCTACAAAATATATTTAGCAATATATTCTGTGAGCAATTAGAGACATCTTGAGGATGGCTATATCATGGTGCTATATCAAATGCATGAATTATTAGTACTCTACCACAAATGGCCTAAAAAATCAAGTTTCACATCAATTCCAACCAGTTTAGGCATCAACCTAGTTAAGTTCGTAGCATTCTCCTCTCTGAGTCAGACGTACGAGGGTTTATGTCCCACGTCAGGACATTGAACTCACAGTCCAAGATGACTCTCCATCAAAACTGCATTGTTGGGAGATGCTATAGGACATTAAATCCAAGCCGCATCTGAGTTCCCATTTGGGTGAACATTAATAATCCCATGGCATTATTTTTTTAAAAGAAACAAGGTTCTCCCTGTATCCCATCCAACAATTTTCCAGTTAAAACTGGTCATTCACTTCATGGCTGTTTGTGTGGTCATTGCTGGGCGCAAAATTGGGTACATTTGCCTATAAAATACACAAACACTGCATTTTACAATGAAACCTGTGATGCACATTGAGAGATCCTGCCAATGTGAAATCACTAATAAAAGAATTATTAAAGAAATCTGTGATCTATTGGTTCAATTAGGTCTGAGTATTACCATTTTGATACTTTATTCAATTTACTTTGGTTTCCTTCCCTTGACTATTCTCCCTTCCTTTTCCAAGAGCATTGCTTCATTCTGAACACATATTCACAGATGTCTTGGGGAGAGGAGCCCAGACAACAAGTGTAGGCGTGTTGTTCATCTGTGGAAGGCATTGCAACCAAATCCGATCCTTTTCGCACTTGATGTTGAAGAACATGTGTTTACCAGCATGGGTCATTGAATGGCAATCAAGAACAGATTTTTCTCCTCCGTTACCCAGTGTTGCTGAGGCAATTTGTAATAATCATCCTTGCAATTGATGAAAGCACTTTGTTATGTTATCAAAATGTCTCAAGAGTCCTTTAGACTACAAAATATACAGTCAATTCACACTACAGTATATTCTGTGAAGTGCTTTGAGATATCTTTGAAGCATTATGTCAAAGGCAAGGATTATTTGTTATTAACAATGTTGATACCTGATCTAGGCATGGCAACCATCACTTTTGCCTTGTAGTTCTGAAATTAGCACAACAACAACTTCGATTTATATAGCGTCCTCCACGCCGGGCAGCGTCTCAGAGCGCTTCACAATAGCGGATACCGGGACCGAGCCAGGGGCACAGGTAGAAAGGTGACCAAAGGTGACCAACTACTTAGGGAGCCATATAGTTTGGTCCGCATGCAAAGTACGGGATTAGTTCCTCATCTGACAGAATTGTCACCTTTAGGAAACTTAACAGTTTCTTCAGTTGTGAATTGAGTAATAAATTTCAATTCATATGTCTGTCAACCTCAACCTTCATTTGGATGAACCCTTTTGAAGTAAAAACTCATTATTAAGAATTTTGTTGTGGTTATTTCGTCATAATGTGTCAATCCCTTTGATGCCCTCTGAAATCATCTGGATTCTTGTCAAGAAAACCAAGCAATGAGAAGCAGTCAGTGATGTACCATGCCAATATCATCACCCAAGTGCAACAAATGCAATAGTTACAACTTGCATTCACAAAGGATTGATAACATTGAATTCTTCCTTGAGCTAGGTGTGTCTCACATTGACTACAACAACAGCAACAGAACTATATTTGTATAATCCCTTTTATGTAGGGAGGAAGTCCCAAGGCGCTGGGAATTCCAAATGGGAATTCCTCTCTTAACATGATTTATTTTCAAGAGCACAGATTGCAGCATGATGCACATCCAGTTAAGAGCATGATTTCATATTTATGAAACCTCTGTGAATCCTGTGCGACTCCCTTTTTTTACTTTCTTCTCATTGGCTTACAAAACACAGTCACTAAACTTAACAATAAATCCCTGTGAGATGCTCTCCGATGTGAAAAGTGTTGTATCAAAAGCAAGGATTATTATTTATTAGTAAATATATTGGTATTTTGATCAATAATTCCATTTATAATGGTGCATATCGATAGGTACACACCAATAAAATATACAGCTCTTAAACAATCCAGTATAGTGAGTTACGTATTTGTTTTACAATGAATGTTGAAACTTGACATAGTAAATAGTTGCTCAATGCAACTATTTACAGTATAGCTTTTAAATCTAAAGTGCTTGTTTTCACTAAAGATATAGATAGTCGTAAGAAAGCATTAGCTAAATCTCTGTGAACATTTAGCCTTCTGCAAAGAGGCTTCTTCAAGACAACTCAAGACACTTCCCTGAATATACTGTAAAGTGAATTGACTGTTTATTTTGTGGGAGAAACACAGCATCCAATTGCGCACTGCAGTGTTCCACAAACAGCCATTGATTGAAGTGACCAATTTTTTTTTAGAGGGATTATTATCCCTGAAAAAGTGATCTGCGAATCAATTAACAACTGGGTTTCTATTTACTGCTGGATAAACAGAGGGATATGGAGTAAGGAAACTCACCCATAATTTCACCCTGCTGGGAATCAAATCCTGGTCTCTTGCTTGTGAGGCGAGTGCTCTAGCCAATGAGCAATAGGACTCCATATTTACAAGAATGCAAAAGACCAGTGAAGTCCATTTGGCTGGCGGATCTCCAATTTGAAAAAAATCTTGAAATACTCTATCTCAACTGAATTCTTCATGAAGTAACCATTAAAAAAACCGAAATTTGAACGTCAATAAACTTACAAAATGATTGTTGGGATTTTGAACTTGTAGTCTAGGCTGACACTTGGTGAGGAACTAGGGGAAAGTGCATTGTCTTCAAATGAAATGTTAAAATGAGGCCCACATCTTCCTGTTTTAAGTGATCATTTGTTTAGTCACAGCATTATTTTAAAAAAAGTAATTTTCTCCTGGTGTCCTCGCCAAAAAACCCTCCAGGTAATGTTGATCATTTATTTTGTTACTGTCTACAGGATATTATTGTATGTAGATTGGCTAAAATATTAACATACAAATACACAATTGCTACATGTTGTAATGAATCCTGCACAGAACTTGAGATGTCCTTTCTATGTGAAAAGTGCTGTACGAAAGGCAGGGATTAAAAAAAAATTAATGTATCTCCCTCCAATGAAGTTCAATTTTGTGGTGAGATTATTTGAAGAAAATGCAAAATATTAAGTGTGTTTGACACGGTCAAGGTTGAAGTGGAGGGTCTTGAGATGGGTCTTGAAGGAAGCAAGGGAGGGGGCGAGACAGAGGGTCTGTGGGATGGAGTTCCAGAAGGAGGGGCAGAGTGGCTGAAGGCAAGGCCATAGAGAGCTTTGAAGATAAGGAGCAGGATCTTGAAGTGTATCTTCTGTGTGATGGGAAGCTAGTGGATTTGGGCGAGGATGGAGGTCCAATAGGGTCACAGAGCCTGGTGCGGGAGAGGACATGGGCTGCAGAGTTCTGGAAGAGAGACCAAGGGAGGGGAGTCCAGCAAAGCAAATTTAGGACCAGAAACGGGTTTTTTTCATGCATATACCGGAGAGAAAGTCGTGAAGAAAGAATGGTGTTATTAAACCTGATGAAAGCGAGGCCTTTCCAATTTCAATTTAACACAGATACAGAGGCAGCTTTGTGAAAGCTGAACCGCTAGAGGGAGCCAAAGCACCCAACAACCAAGTACTGTACAGTAGTTATGACCAAGTACAGTAAGAGAAAGCAATCCATAGGTAACTAAATCAATTGCATTCAGCAGCTTCATAAACTCATTTTAGCATAATACCTAAGCACTTTGAGACGTCGACAAGACGTGGAAAGCGCTACATAAATGTAAGTATTATATGGTTATTATTATTTATTATTATTATATCTTGTGTGATAGAACAGGCCTTAATAATTTGAAAAATTGTATGTTATTCCTAAATTATGCTAACCATACTGCAACATAGTTACTCCTAAATGTGTCACAGTATTTGTTAATAAATAATAATAGTAATACTTCTAATAATAATAGCATGATTATTATTAGGCTTGCTATCAAACATTATGTCACATTAAAACCAAGATCAGACTTTTTACTAAGATCATTTCTATGTCCTCCATGAAATTAGATTTGTATTTTTAAAGTTACCTTCTGAGATGGAACTCTAATCTATCTAGCACCATCACTTTAGGCAGCAACAAATAGGAGATAAAAAAAGAGAATACTTGCAAGACAGCACTAATAAGACGCAGACTAGAAGGAAAATGTAGCACACGATTGCAGTGACTCTCTCAAACTGGCATCCCCAACTATCTTTTTTCAAAATGCATCACAAAACAAGTTAAGTCATTACCAGCAATGAGATAGAACCATTAATCAGAATAGAGCTGCCATCTGAATTGTTCGTGTTGCAGCAATGTTTTTATTATGTACTCCACATGCCTAATAATAATCCCTCAAATTTTGGGGGGTAATTTCAATCCACGACTGTTTGTGGGACACAGCTGTACGCAATTGGCTGCCTTGTTTCGTCCACATATATGCGGTCAATTCATTTTACAGTCTATTCTGTGAAGTGCTTTGAAATGTCTAGAAGATATGAAAAGTGCTACATCAAATGCAAGGATTATTATCATTACATTAAAAAGCAATGAGAAAGTGGACAGATCTGAAGAACCAGACTAAATGTAAAACTGAGTTCCGGTGCTTCCAGAATTCCCTTCCACAATTACTCTGAATGTGATAATAATAATAATCCTTGCATTTGATATATAGCACCTTATCACAACTTCTAGACATCTCAAAGCACTTCACAGAAAAGACTGTAAAGTGAATTAATTTTATATTTGTGGGTGAAATCGCAGCAGCCAGTTGCACACAGAAGCGTCCCACAAACAATTCTGGATTGAAGTGACCAATTAATTATCGGGGGGTTTTCTTGAGCGATTATTATCAGGCATGTGAAGTAAAGAAACTTACCCAAGGTTTTGCCATGCCGGGAATCAAACCCAGGTCTCTCACTTGTAAGGCGAGTGCTCTAACCACTGAGCTGTAGGACTCCAGCAAAACAGCAGGAAACAGTTCCCGGGCCTTCCTTTGGGTTTTGCTGTCATGATATTCATAAACCAGAGGTCACACTTGAAACTGGTTTGTAAACACAGTTTCAATCCCAATGTAAAGGCAATATGAACTGTCATTGGGGATCTAAATTGCGATATTCCTTAGTAAAGAAGGAAGGAAAATTGCCCAAGCTTTCGACCTGCTGGAAATTGAACCCAGGTCTCCAGTTTATGAGGCAAATGCTCTAACCGCTGAACTACAGGATGCATCAGAACATTTGTGCAGAAAAGAATGCCTTTCAAAATTTGGCTGATATGTTGTACCATTGAGGTGCAATGCAGAAATCTGTTGGCAAACGTTTGAAAAACTAGCCTGGACAATGTGTTGCAAAATACTGTAGTGTAAAACTGAAGTCTGGGGAATCAAGTGTAGAAGATTGGGTTAAAGAGATATCACACCAACCAGATCAGTGCAGGCATGCAGTGGTCTTGTATATCATGATCATACATTACATTGTCTCACAAACCTTCCTTCACACATAGACTCAACAAGAAGAAAGTTATAAGACCTTTAAAGTTAAAGGAAATCCTCTTTGAGTTGTTAACCCATTGTCACTGGGAGGAAAATAGAGTTCTATTGTGTGTAAAAAAATTATTGAAGGTTGTATGTTTACACTCAATATATTATGTATAGCACTGAGTGTGTTCTATACAATGTGATGCACTGTGAGTTTTTCCATCTTTAGCGCTATCTGCTATTATTTATTATAGTGTATTTTTATACACTATATAAGTTATTATTGTGTATTTATTTTACTGTGTGGAGCCTCATTCAGCTCTTAAAAGCGCTTTGGGACGTACTCTTGGTGTGAAAGGGGTAAATTAATAAGTGTAATTTGTATTGTTGTTGTATCAGGAAAATCTACTGATGGATTTTGTTTTGGAAACATCACAACTTCAGAATAAAAGAAAATGGAAATGCAGGAAAAAATTATTTTTAGTGAAGGGACAATAAGCAGGTGGAACAGCCCCCACCCTTCAGCATAGGAGGTGCTACATGAAACTATAAAGGGTTTTCTAACAGGAACTAGAGAAATCAAAAAGGGTTTGGAGTGTTTAGATGCTGAGAGCGGAAGGAATATTTGGGAAGCGGAGGGGGTAGATTAAATGAACCGATCGTCTATTATTGTGCTGCCTGAAATTGTTACGATACTGAGTTACTGTGTTCCTACTAAATCAGAAGTCAATTGATTATTCCAATGTGAGTGTGCATGTCAACCCAAAGCACATTGTGTTACAATATTTAGAAATAAGCAGAAAATCTGGAAATCTAAACAGAATTCAGAAAGGCTGGAATTACACAGCATATCACACAGCACCTAAAAGAAAAAAAAATCCATCGGCTATGCTTTCCTTCTAATCTACCATCGTAATATCTGTTGTTGCAATAAGCGGTTCAATAAACTCCCGGTTTGAATGATCATGAGTAATACAATAACTTCATTATTTACGCAGGGGTTACGTTTTAATAGGGTATTGTATATCATGATTTCCTCAGGGCTCTGCCCTTGGTCCCCTCGTCTTCACCCTCTACATGCTCCCCCTCGGTGACATCATCCACAGACATGGGGCAAATTTCCACATGTATGCGGATGACACTCAACTTTACCTCTCCGCTTCCACCCTCAACTCTAGGACTACCAGTGACCTGACTGCCTTCCTGTCTGACATTGGGTCCTGGATGAGGGACAACTTTCTCCAGTTGAATGTCCGAAAGACTGAGGACCTCCTGATTGCCTCCCATCAGCGTCTCCGCACCTCAGGCGCTGGCAGCATCAGCATCCACGGCTGCACACTCCACCTCTCAAAGCCAGTCAGGAACCTGGGTATCTTGTTCAACCCTGAACTTTCCTTCCTCTCCCACATCCGCGCCATGACCAGCACTGGCTTCCACCACCTCCGTAACATTGCCAGACTCTGCCACTGCCTCACTCCTTAGGTTGCCGAAACCCTCAACCACGCATTTGTCACGTCAAGATTCAACTATGGAAACTCTCTCCTCTTCAGGCTTCCGGGCTGTTCCCTTCACGAGCTGCAGATCGTCCAGAACACATATCCTCTCCCGTACTTAGCTGAGCACCCACATCGCTCCTGCCCTCGCCCGGCTCCATTGGCTCCCCATTCCCCAGAGGATTGAATTTGAGATCCTCATCCTCACTTTCAAGGCCATTCACGGCCTTGCCCCCCCCCCCCACTACTTCTCTGACCTGCTGTCTCCCTGTGAACCTGTCCACCCCATCCATTCAGCAGGCTCCGGTCTGCTCCAGACCCCCGTCCGAGCCACCCTGCCATCGTTGGCCAGGCTTTCAGCCTCTCTGCCTCCACACTCTGGAACTCCATCCCACAGTCCCTTCGCCTCATTTCCTCCATTACCTCCTTCGGTCTCAAGACCCTCCTCTTCGCTTGTGCCTTATGCACACCCTCCCAACTCTCTCCCTCCCTTCCCAACTCTTTCCCTCACCCCTGCCCTGCTCTTTCTTGTTCATTCCCAACCTTGTTCAGTGTCTTGGGAAATGCTCTCGATGTGAAAGGTGTTGTATAAATGTAATTTTGTTGTTGTTGTAATAATGGAATCGTCGTTAACCTTGTCAAGTGATCCAATAAATTCAACACAGTCCAGAGCTCAACTCACACTGACTCACACCTCAAAACTGAGGCTAAACCTGTCCTTTTTTTGTTGGTTTCTTTGTAAAGCAAATCCTTGGCAATCCCTCGATTACGGCAGTTACAGGGTGATACCGATCACCATGCGTGATCTTTCTCTGTCCATTGCTGGCTGCCCTTTTAGTAGGGTCCGTCGATATGGAAATTTTCCAATATCGACATGTCGGTTGGCCCATTTATCGATATCGTGCGTTTTTTTGTCCTACCTATGCGTGCGTATTCGGAGGTGTGCGCGTATTCAGGGGTGCACATGCATTCCGGTGTGCGCGCGCATTCAGATATCGACAAGGTAAGTTGAAAAAGTTTGCATTATACCGATGTAACCGATATATCGACGGACACGATATACCAATATTTGCGATATACCGATACTATATTAATATACCGAATTTTTCGATATATTTGAATTTCCCATATCGGCATATCAATATGAAAAATTGTACCGATATAACCGATGTATGGATATATCGCGGGACACTACCTTTTAGAGGCTGAGGCTGAGGTTGTGTGAGCCAGCGACTGGTCCAGTTTACAGTCCAGTCATTAGGGGGAGCTCTTCGACAACTTTGTGTGTGGTTATTCAGCGATTAACAGCATTGGAAACAACACACCGAACATAACTCAAACCAACACCTTGATTTTTAATCGTTTCTATTTAAAGTTGAAACAATTCCAGATTTGCAAAAGCCAACAATAACTTAGAAATCGTTGAATTGTGAAGCAGAATCTACCCACAGATAACTTGCTGTTGAGGGATGTGTGCCACTGACACTGAATGGTCACAGAATGGCCCAGACCAATCTAACACCCCAAACAAAATACTACCTGGGTTACAATGCGGACAAATACTACAATCCGCACGTAACTCCTCATTGCGCATATAAAGCTCGCATTAGTTTCACAATACAGTACAGAATTGTTCTTCAATACATAAGATACGAGACTTGTGGTTAATATTTCTCTTTAAAATGTATTATTTATTTATTAATTATTAATTATTATGTATTAATTATTTCAAGGGCTTGCAGTGTTGCGATTGAACGCCACATATTATTATTATATATTATTATCAACAATAATACAAGTTTACTATATATATATATATTTATACTTTCTTTTTAAGATATTGCCTGTGCTGATGTCAGAATAAAGTTAAAAGCCGATACAAATGTGATTTTTTTTTAAGTACATAATAATTTGGAGTATCTCTAACGCCTTTTTAACCCCCCCACCCCCCCCCCCCCCCCCAAAAAAAAAAAGCGCCTGGAAGCGCTTGAGAAAAATATATAGTAGAAAGGAAGTAAAGTGTGGGTTGTGATTTAATCAAACAAGGAAGCTAGTCTGCATCAAGAACTACACAGAAAACAACGAGGCGAGAGGGCCAATTCATTTGAATTCCAGGGAAAATTTGAATTAGGAAGGGGATATAAGACAGGATAACAAGGATACAGATTCCAACCTCTCACCGAAAGAGAAACAACACGGGCGGTCCCTTTCAATGCCCACCTGAATCACAAACGAGTGTACAGTATTACTTACAAATGAATCACAAAAAAAATACTTGCTGTTTGTGTAAGCATTGCTAATATTTCGCCACTTGGGTTTAGGGCAATGGGACGAGGCGACTCGGGACATCAATCCCACATCCAAAGGATTTAACGTTTCTGGAGGTGAGGGCATCTGTGTCCCAATCCTCACTTAGTGAATCCTTCAAATCTCTGGGTCGATAAACACATACACGTGGAGTTTGTTTCATATGGAGGTTCCCTTATTTAATATAGTTAAACAATGACCACTGTCTGAGTGTATAGATAAAAGGAATAGCTTGCCAGAGTGCAGTACATATATATATGTTGTTTTTAAACAAAGCCAAACAATATAATTACGTTGCAAATTTCCAGCAATCGAGTTCCAGGTTTTCACCGGAGAATATAACCTTCATCTTCTTCACCAGAAGAAGATGAAGGTTATATTGTTATATTGTTAAATGTCATTAAAGTGCAGACTTGAACATATCAATGTTCAAGTCTGCACTTTAATGACATTTGATTATTTCTCTTTGCAAGGTTTATTTATTTATTGGGGGGGGGGGGGGAGGTAATTAAAAAAAGAACAAAGATAGCACCGCGCGTGGTTAGAATCGGACTAGTTTCGTTTTCTATCGAATTCTCTTTCTTATCGGGTTTTTTTTCGGTTTGTTTGTTTGTTTGTCTGTTTCTGTTACGAAATTTTTACAGAGAGATTCGAGTCTCTGGGTAACCTTGGGACAGACAAGGCTCCGTGGAGCTGTACTGCGTGCGTGTCACCGGGAAGAGAGAGAGTGACCGGAACAGTGAGAGGCAGGATAGCCGCGAGTCGATCCTTCCGACGTGTCTATTTATCCGGTTAAAACTATATGTACGCCTCCGAACCACGCGTGAATGTTGAAGCGGGGTGCGCGCCACTGCTTAGCAAAAATAACTCACACACTTTTCGAAACTAAACCCGATTGATCTTCGTCTCGGGATTGATATAATTTTTTTTTAAAAAGGCCAAAGTAGACTTGGCTTGCGTTCTCATTTAAAAAACACCGCAGTGTCCGTCAATAAACCGTGAAGCACACTTGTACAAAAAGTGTCGTCAGTTCTAAACGTGCACTTTACTTTCGCCCCTCCACCCCCCTCCCCCCATAACCCGCCAGAGAGAAAGAAGAGAGAGAAAGAAATGTATTAATGGATCTATTTCAGACGCTCTCCTTATTTTTTTTGTTGTTACTACTTATGTCAGGTGTGCAATAGGGGGGGCAACAGAACCGAAGCTCTCACGCCCTTAGGTGTGAGACGATTATTCAAATAGGCGGCGAGGAAATCGGGATTGGAGGTTCGCCCAACGCGCACACAGCTATATCACCTTCCACCGCCGGCCACCAACGTCACTTTGACTCCTGTCATCATCAAGGAACGCCTTAGATCGCTTCCCTTAAGCGGCAGCTTACAACAGCCCGGCAGACCCAGCACTTCCCCCCCAAAAAAATAACCCATTCCGCCCATCCATCGCCCACGATCTTTCTTGAGCAGGAACTTTTTTTTTCTCTCTCTCTCTCTCTCTCTCTCTCCCGGAGCCCTATAATGCACGCCGCTCCCACCATGCTGGGCGCAGTGAAAATGGAAGGACACGAGCACACGGATTGGAGCTCTTACTATGGAGAGCCCGAGGTAGGTTTCGGCGCGCGAAAAAAAAGAGAGCAATTCCCCCCCTCTTTATGTACAAGATAATATTAGCCTTAAGATAATATTAACTTTGCGATCAAATATTGACTCGCGGCGCCTCCAATTCCTCCTCGATTTGCCCGCAACAGTCTTTAAACAAAGTTTCTGTTTGACTTTTTTTTTAAAAAAAGTTCTGTTGTACATTTAAACACTTTTCTGGACGCTTTATTATTATTATTATTATTTCTAAGCGTTTTCATGTTGTCCTTCCCGGTGCCGAGAACACAGCCTGGGAGTATTATTTACAAAAAGCGAGAGGCCGTGTATTTGTCGGTGGGATTAATTTAAGACTCTCAGCTCGCCTTAAAGCGATTGAATACTTTGTTTTCGTAGCTCGCGGCTGCTTTGGGCAGCGCGTTTGCTGAGTTGCCCTTATTATTTTTGAGCGTCTCCTAGCTTGCTTTAGGATTATCTATCTACACTATCTCTCTCTCTCTCTATATATATTTTTTGAAAAAACTAAAGATAATTTCAAGAGTTCATCGACTCGTCCAGGCAAATGCAATAACACAAGCAGTGTGATCGCTCAGGTTAGCAATCGCTAACGCTTTGGCTGATTGCTGCCCGGTTAGTTGAGCTGTTAACACGGAAGGCTAAGATTTTATTAACCCCCCAAATAATAAATAAAACTCACCAGAGGTCGTCGAACTGTTCACTGTACAGATTAACCGGATTTATTGAACATTTGCGGTAGATTAGTTACATAAGCGGGTGTCAGTGCTGGATGTGGATTCTTGAAAATGCTGTTTTCAATATATTTTTGCCGAAAACAATAACAGTATTTTTTTTAAAAATTATTTTCGAAGGGTTACCCTACTGTGAGCAACATGAATCCAGGGATTGGGATGAACAGCATGAACACCTACATGAGCATGTCGGCGATGAGTAACGCGGGCAACATGGCAGCGGGGTCCATGAACATGTCGTATGTGAGCACCGGCATGAGCCCCTCAATGACGGGTATGTCCCCCGGTGCCGGTGCGATGAACGGCATGGGAGCTGGGGTAACCGGCATGGGCTCTGGCCTCAGCCCCAACATGAGTCCGATGAGCGCCCAGGCCAGTTCCATGAACGCCTTGACTTCCTACACCAATATGAGCATGAGCCCCATGTACGGGCAATCCAACCTCAACAGATCCAGGGATCCCAAGACTTACCGCCGCAGCTACACTCACGCGAAGCCTCCTTACTCCTACATCTCGCTCATAACCATGGCTATCCAGCAGTCTCCCAGCAAGATGCTGACCCTCAGTGAGATCTACCAATGGATAATGGACCTCTTCCCCTTCTACCGTCAGAATCAACAACGTTGGCAGAACTCCATCCGCCACTCTTTGTCATTCAACGACTGCTTCCTCAAAGTGCCCCGGTCGCCTGACAAGCCGGGCAAAGGGTCCTTCTGGACCCTGCACCCCGATTCGGGCAACATGTTCGAGAACGGCTGCTACCTCAGGAGGCAGAAGCGTTTCAAGTGCGAGAAGAAGCAGGCGCTCAAGAGCGCTCAGGAAAGCACCAGTAAGACGTCGGAGACCGGGTCGACGGGCAGCAACAGCAGCTCGGAGAGCACGAACGGGAACGAGTCGCCCCATTCCAGCGCTTCCCCGCGGCGTGAGCAGAAGAGGTCACTGGTGGACATGAAGTCAGCCTCGGCCCTCAGCCCCGAACACGGCCACACCGGCTCCTCGGTGGCGCAAGCCCAGCAGCATCTGATGCATCAACACCACTCGGTCCTGTCTCACATCGCGTCGGAAGCGCAGGCTCACCTGAAGCCCGACCACCACTATTCGTTCAACCACCCGTTCTCGATCAACAACCTCATGTCGTCCGAGCAGCAGCATCACAAAATGGACCTGAAAGCTTACGAGCAAGTGATGCACTACTCTAACTATGGCTCCCCAATGACCGCCAACCTCCCCATGAGTTCCAAAACCGTCTTAGACACGTCGGCCATCGCCAGCGACGCCTCTTACTATCAAGGTGTGTATTCTAGACCTATTATGAACTCCTCTTAAAACAAATAAGAGAGAGAGAGAGAGAGCTTTGGACGCACAGATGGACTTTGTCAGCCGTGTATATTTGTAAATGTTCATGTGCCCATGCATTCCGGATATTTGTTTTTAAATGTTTGATGAAACCTGTTTAGATAACCCAGTTTGTTGATCAGATTGACTGTGTTGTTGTTGGGAGCTCAATTTTCATGTCCCCCCCCCACCCCGTCCCCGCCGTCCCCCCGTCGTCGTCCCCACCACCTCCCCCCACCCCCCTCCACAAAAAAATAATACCCGAAAAGGCAAAACATTTCTGTATCCGATTAAAATGCTCTCTAACCGTGGACCAAAACCAGTACTGTTTCTTTTCTTCATATATATATATATATCTATGAATATTTTATATATATATATAGATAAAAAAGCGATGAAATGTTGCTGCCGTTTTCCTTCTCCACCCCCCCCACCCCCCGCCCCACCCCCGCCCCCCACACAAAAAAAAATCTACGAATAATTTATCCTTTGTATATGCTTTATTTATGGCTTGTAAAATGTCTCTTCTGGTAGTTCTACCGGGCTTTCAGAAACTGTAATAATAAAAAAAAAGTATTATGTTTGTGTAGTAGATGTTCACAGCATTAATCCTGTCAAGTGCAGTGGTATTTGGAGGGGATGCTATCTATCGGATGCCTGGCTAGCCAGAGGTTAATTGTTCTTGAATTGTTGCACTTTTGGTAATTTCATAAACCCAGTTCCTTGGTAGCCCGGGACCGCGACTACATAAGATAAGATTCCCCCCCACCCCACCCTCCGTCCCCCCCCCCCCCCCCCACCCCCCCGCCGTCCTCCCCCCGTCCCCCCCCCCCCCCCATTTGGACTCAAAAAGTGATTTAATTTATTGTTAAACAATTTTAGACTTTAGTGTGATGAAGGGATTCTTTCCTCTGTAAGAAATCGAAACCGTTTTCGTTGAAATGTTACCATTTTATAAAGATAAATGTAACAAAACAAAAAAAAATAAAACGAACATATTTTGATCCAGTGAGGACGCGCGGTGATATTTGTGTCAAAGCTTCTTGTCCCGTGCCTCCCGGCCGTTGACATTTCGGACTTCTCGTCGAACCGTGAAAGCAGAAAATAGACCACATTTTCGACCCGAGGTACCTGCACAGGACATTGGCGTGTGTCCCTAATCCGAATCAGTCGCTGCGGTACGCGGCAAGTACTCCCAATTGGCTTTCAAAATGACATTGCGTATCGTCAACTCGGAAAGCGTCCCGAGGCGTTGCGATGAATTCAGTAGTTTGGGCAAAAGCAATCCTCTTTATTATGTACGAGATAACGTGAGCCTTAAGGTACCGTTTAACTTTGTGGTCGAATATCATTCGACGCTGTGCACTCGGCGGCGAGTGTCTTGTCTGTTTATTCCCTTTCCAAGTCAGCCGTGTGGACATGTATTATTTTTTACTCGTGGTATACTCCTGTAACCTTGTCAAGTGGCGCCAGGTTAAAAAAAAAAAGCTGATCAGTCTGCTGTCGTCTGCCTCTTGTTTTTTTTTGTTCGAAAGAAACGGTGTAGGTTTCCCAGCTTTCGAAACGATTTACTGCAACTTCAATGAAAAGGTATTTGAGAGGAATGTTCACCGCGCCTGGCTGAGACCAGGGTCAGTGTCGATGGCCACTCCTTTCCCCTGTTATTAGGTCTCCATTCGTTTGCGTAAATCTAAAACCGATCCAATTTCTTCTAATTGTTCACATTTAGCTTCCCGGTACGCCCAAGATATGAATGAACACGTTCGCTTGAAAGGCGATGTGTGAAGCAGAAACAATAATATTTTTAAAATAGTATTTATGTGCAGATAAATACTATTTTTAAAATATTATTGTTATTTTTTTTCTGGTAGTTTCATTTATTAGTGGGACACATGTGGTGGGACATTTCTGTGACATTGGGTCATTTTTAATGAACAAGCGTATACCTGAGTCATTGTTCTCGCGGTTAAACAAGATCATCCTTCAATCATTGTTTCATTAATTTACAAGACCACTTAACACCATTCATACGTTCAAAGGAGTATCACCGCTGCCCACAGTTTCAATACAATGACAAATCAGACGCCAAATCCGATTATAATTTCACTTATTCTTGTGGATTTTAATTTAATTACAGAATATGTCGGGAGATTTGGCAAGTTTCCTGTTTAACCAACTGTCAGAGCCAAACAGACCGCGCGATTTGTTTTGCGCTTCAATAATTTATAACTGTTCTTTCACTGCCACGGTGTTCATTTGAATTATTAAAATGGACCTTTTTTTCTCCTTTGAAATGATTAATATAATCCAGTTAGCTATGGTAATGTTATGACCTCTGCACCACCGAGCCTAAGATATGTTAGGGATGTAGTTGATATATCCCCTAAAATTATTTTTCCGTTCGATTTTTTTGGGGGACAAGTTATTAAGTGTATTTAGATGGTTATTCGATTTCGATGGTTATTTTGGATTTTTTTGTGAGAATGGACCTTTCCCTTTCTCTTCCCCCCCCCCCCCACCCCCCCCCCCCCCCCCTCTCTATGTCATTCCCTCTGTCTTTCCATCTCTCCACGCCCCCCCCCCCCCCCACCCTCTCTCTCTCTCTATGTCACTCCCTCTCTCTATCTTTCCTTCTGCCCCCACCCCCCCTCTCTCTCTCTCTCTAGGTCACACTCCTCTCTCCCTTTCTCTTCTCTGCTTCGCTCAATCTCCCAAATCTCAATTGTTCGGTAAGATAATGGTTTCATTAGCTGTCATTTTGCTCTGCGCTCTTATCTAAACTGATGTGTTAATACTGTAGAAAGTTTAAAACAATCCCTCGTCGTGTGATTTTTAATGTATAAAAGGTTGATTTGCCCCTGTGCCGTGTGAAAACCTTCGTGAATTCTGTGCATTTCAATCGCTAAACACTACAATAAACGACCCGTCTTAAATACTCTAAATACACTTGTCCCCCACCCCCAAAAAAACTTGATGGAACTCGGAAACCGGTTTCAATCAGATTAGTTTATTGCATTTTTGTTCATTGGAAACATACCCGCTTTCTAGGCAACCCCTTTGAAATAGATATTGTTTTAACCAAATAAATGCAAGATGGATATAAACCCAAGAAACAGACTGTGGTCAGCGAACTGGAGACCGCAACTGTGTTGTAGTCCTGTAGTGTAATTGCACGAAGCGGACTGCCTCTGATATCCAACCAAGTATCGGGGTTAGAGATCGAAGGAACCAAACCCACCACCAGTCCTGTAACGACATTAATTATACAATAGATAAATCAGGCAACAAATCTCCTACAATTCGCGTTTCAACACGTTGTTCTCTTGTGTTTTCTGCCATCGCTATGAATGGTCAGGGAGTCAAAATCGCATTAAAAGTTCAACCTACAATAAAACGCATTGAGTTCAGCTGGCTGTGTTTCCTCCCTGTAGTCTAGATGTTGTTACTCGTGCTGATTTGAACGTAATTATTTTTCCGACCCCCACAAGACCCCCATAGTATTCCGCGCAGTGTTTTGCATATTGTTAAGAGGTGACGGGCAGAAAAAAAAACACACACACCAAAACACAGCCATAACCTTTCAATACTTTGTAACTTGCGACATACAAATCTGTTCAATGTTCGGAAGTAGCTGATGGCAACTTAACCCAAACCAGGGATAAAGAACACGATCATTTGAGGAAAATGTAATGTATTGTGTCTTAACAATCCTGAGTTCAGTTGCTCGCCCCTTCCCCCCCAAATTGGCTATGTTTCCCACGCGTCAGTGAAGTAATAAGAGCGCTGTTGAGCAAAATAACAACATTAAATCCTCTCCTAATTCCGCATTGTTCTAACACACCGTTCGCGCTGCGGTTACCCGGGATTTACTTGTGTCTCGAACCCCCCCCCCCCCCCCCCCCGCAAGGACACACACGTTGTGAACGAACCATGAAATTTGTTTCATTATCACATAAAAAGGCTCCCGGGGCGAAGCAAAATGCAACGAGAAACGAGCCAGCTTCGGGCAACAATAGCGTGTGAATGCAATCCTCTAACCTGCGTGTTGCATAACCAGGAGCCATTGCCGGGGGTTGGTTTTTAGTGTCTCTCGCTTCATCGATCCCACAAGAGAAGCTTTAACATCGTATCAAACCCTGCAGTATACACATGTTATATACATATATGAATGTGCGCGTGTTTTATATATAGGTATATAATAGTGACTCGTAAGAACATTTCTGTCACCGTGACTCAGTCATCACAGTCTTAAAGGTTACTTTAAAATATGATTCATTTAATTTTTTGCCTCACCTTCCGATTGTATCTACATTTATATCAAACTCCCATTCTTGTGAGTCGGTACATGCTTTCTTTCGGGGAGAGGGGTTGGTAGGTGGTGGTGGGGGGGGGGGTAACAAAAACTCGTGATCTGCAAATAAACTGAATCAGTAAACAAGAAAATCTAGAATCAAATTCCAAGCGTTCAATAACGCGTCACGCTTCAGTCACATAGATTTATTTCCTTACTGCTGATTTTTTGGGGGGCTATTATGCTTAAAGGAATTTTATAACGTAGATCGATATCTTGGTTTTAAAAAAAATAATCTTTTTTTTTAAAACCTAGCTGGGCAGTGAAATCTTTGCTTTGTGCTAAAGTCAACACCGCCCGAATTGAGCTCAAATAATCCCGCAATGCCTCGACTTCCTTACAATCTGAGCGGCTCCAAAGATGGACCTACGTCGGTGCGGAAACAAGAGGCATCGGGCGTGCTGCTGTGGGGGAAGGATAATATAATGAAGGTAAAGCAAAATCAATAAGAACTGTATCAATACGTATCAGGTAACATGGTAACTTGATCCTAAATGGAGCGCTTGGCATCTGACTGAGTCTTAACTGTTAATGCCTCACCTGAGCAGATAACACGGTTACCACAGGTAATTTCAATCAAATACCGGACTGCTCTTGGATTAACATTCAGAAACCGGATGACAGGAACGGTGTATACTTCTACAGTAGTCGTTAGATTTGATTCGAGACGGAAATGGCATATTACCGTTCTCTTTGGTGCTTTGACGAATATCGGTAGTTTAAATCAGTTTGCCTCATTTGTTTTTATATCATAACCGAGACACCAAGCGCTCGATCGATATGTTTAATTTGTTTTTCCGCTCACGAAGTGCATGGTTTATTTTAAATGTCACCGGTGGCTGTAAGGTATTAGCGTGTTTTGCCCTTTTAAACCCCAAATACTTCGGAGAACAAATGGTATTGGGAAAGCGTGATTTTGAGACTAAGATTTATGTTTTACTGTCTTTTCTGCAATGCTTGATTTGCGTTCCATTACATCGATGCAAACTGAAATATTATCTGCTGCATGTCATATTAAAAAACACACAATGAAATGAATTGACAGTGAAGAAAGTATTGTCTTTGAACGTTACAATAAATTAAGGCTGAAAATGTGACACACTGACATAACAGATAGTAGATGGGTGTACAGATGGTTTCATAGACACATAGATTTATAGAGATAAGATAAGGGTGCAGGTGATTGGGACCATGCGTTTCTGGGCGTGATTCCTTGGCTGAATCGAGGGATAATAGTTTACATATTCGGGGGCATTGTGAATAAAACAGTTTTATATTTAGCAAAGCATTCGGTGAGGTACGCGTGAGAAAGATGAGGTTTTTATTTCCAAAGTGAACCCCGATGATGAGGGGGTTTGTAGGGGAATGGGATGCTACATACACTTGGTGTTAAAAGAAAAAGCTACACCTAAACTAAAACAAAACGAGGAAAGAAAGCTCGGCGACATGTATTGCGCAAATCCGAGATTGTGGAAAATCAAGACAGCTGACAGTACGGACAGTAGAGTATTTAAAATACGTGGTGGAAACGTAGAAATCAGAACTATCTCTGATCGGCGACAGCTTAACATGAGTGAATCATTGCCGGCGCTGTAAAACTTTGCTGTTAACATCTACACAATATTAAATCAGCTAGCACCCAGTTCCTCTCCTCTGTTGGATCAAAATTCCAACCGCAGTGAACATGACTGTTGCTTCTCATCCCTTATTCAGCCACACAAAACAATAAATCAAAACCTGTCCATCGAGTAAAAGCTATTATTCCTTCTTCTGTGAGGCTACTTTATTAAGAAGACCCTATTGGAATGATGAGGCAAGTATTGCTTGTTAATTAACCCCCTGTAATAAGATGCCCATATGCTTACAGATGTTCTCAGCACATCTACAATACGTTGTATTAATAGTATTGTATCACCGTTTCCATAAAATCGAAAGGATCCCTTTTGAACCAACCTGTTTTTTTTGGGGCCAAAGCTTTCTCGAATTGCAGTCGTGTATATTGACTTTGACGTGTCTGAGATATCACTTCAATTCAGTTCGGTTTTTAATTGACCAAAGATACCATTGCATACAATTGGTTGGGGACTTTTGGACCTTGAAGATTTCATGACAGATACAGAGAGTGCACATACACCACAGCATTGTCGAGCTGTATCGGACAAGACCAGGTCATTTAACTCAAAGAGACAAAAGATGAGATAGAGATTGCAAGGGATCAATCGATTTACCGCACAGGCAAACCACAGCTCCTCCAACAAAACCAGGCAGGAGCACATAATGCCTTCCATAGCCACACTCATATATAGTACACATATGTTATATATACGTATATATAATGTATTATATACATATGTAATATTGAATATATGTGTCCGTTTGCGCATTTGTATATATATTGTATATATATTATATATATATATATAATAAAACAGTACATTTAAAACTACAAAATAATTTTTCAGGTTGTATCTATTCTATTTTACGTGGGCCTATCTCATTGAGGCGATGCTCTTTCAAATAGATACAATTAAACCTTCCACCTTTGAAGGAGAAAACTAACCAATGAGAACGAATGCAAATTCGGATTAGAACACGAAAAGGTATAGTTTAATATGTC